>BLBF01000049.1:4594923-4615307 GCA_015471245.1 Laticauda colubrina
ATGCACTGTACACTGCACTTTATTTCTTTATCCAAGGCTCTTATTATGACTGTCTTCTCCAGCAACTTCAAAGCCAAGCCTCAAATGTTGAAATATTGATAAGAGTCCAAGAGAGCACCTGTAATAATATTTTACTGTGTTCTCCCTCTATCTTATCACATTAAAATGCCCTTGAAAAGGAGTGCTTTTCTCCCCAATTCAAATAAAATATTTTCAAGCCTCTAGTTGGCAGTGTTGCAGCATCTCTTAATACTCTTTCCCCCCCCAGCCAAAAGAAAAAGTATTTACAAAAAACTCAAACAAAAAGAGAAAAAAGATAGCCAGAGGGAGCCTCTATTCTAAAAAGAAAGTTAAGAAGATAAAAAATAAAAATCAAGTGAAGAATAAAAATATATATAAGAGAAAATTCAATCCGGTTACCTACAAAGTCACATTAAAGTCCTCAAAGAAAATAAGAAAAAAAATCCAAGTCTCAATTTGACATCACTTAAACGCCGCTCAACCAAGGTTCAGTCAAATAAAAATAAAGTCACAGATTTCTTCTTTGTTCAGGGTGTCCTTTCAAGTCTTAATCAATTTATAATGCAAAAGAATTTCTCACCCAACCGATACACACTCATTTAAATCCCTTTCTTTCCGGAGCTGTCCCGACTTCAGCAGCTTTGGAGGCTGCCTTTCCGCTTCCAGCAAAAGGGCTTCTCCCGGATCAAACCAGAGATTTTGCGATATCTCTGGGATCCTGGGACTGTGCCCTTCACAATCCCCGTCTCTACGGGACGGTTTAGGTCCGTTAGAACCGACCAGGGGCGAAAATATCAGTTACGATCTCAGAGCCCCGAGATCGCAGCTGTAACACCGAGACATAGCTCCGCCTTCTCCCCACAACTATTCTTATCTATCCCACAACTATTTTTATCTATCCCACAAGCATGCAAAGGCTTAACCATTTGTTCAAGGTTTTTACCAACACTTTATTTAGTAAAAAAAAATGAACCAAGTGTCTCAAGCAAAGATAATCTTTATTAACTTTCTTAGGTAACCTTTATGACTTTATTAAATAAGCAAAATGAACCAAGTAAACTGAATTAAGTGTGTTAAGCAAAGATAACCTTTATTAACTGTCTTAAGTAAACTGTATGACTTTATTAAAAAAGCAAAATGAACCAAGTAAACTGTATTGTCTTAAGCAAAGATAAAGTGAACAACTATTCTCAGTCACTCTGAGTCATGTCCATGGTCTCAGCTGTTAAGGTACCAGGGACTGTGAAGGTGGCTGTGGCTTGAGTGCTGGTCTGAGGTCCCATTGGGGTGCTTGGCCCCAAGAGTGCAACAGGGGATGGTGTGTTCAGGAAGCTCTCAGAGAGCTGACTCTTTCAGTCAGTTGAGAGGCCCTTCATCAAGTACCTGGGATGTCAGGCACAAGACTGATGACAGATTGTCCATTAAGGGGCTTGGCTGTGGGGTGGAGGAAGGAGGAGTGTAGTGGGGCTCTCTGGTCTGCAGGTGAGCGAGGTGAGGCATCTGTGGCGTGTGATGAACCTGGGCCTGGACTGGGAAGCTCTGCTTGTGCTGTGGGAAGTCCTGGTAGTCATAGCCTTGGTAGGTGAGAGGCTATTGAAAGCCATGGAAGGGCTGTGACATTGCCTGGGGTGGAGGAGCAGACTTGGACTGGGTAGGAGCAGCTTCAGCTGGGCCTTGAGGGTTGTGCAGAAGTGCTGTGATCTTCTCCTTCATCACCTGGTACTGGGCCTCAGGCATATCCCTGAGGGTGTGGCTCACATAGGTGATGAATGTGTGGCGGCTGGAGGATACTCTGTCCAAGTGGACCAGCTGAGAGAGAAGTTCTGTGCTGGTCTTCATCATGTCCCTGATCTCCAACAGGACGGTGTGGCTCTGGACCTCCAGTCTGCCTCTCTGCCTGCATCCTGTGGAGCTGGGGGTGGGGGTGCGTTGGTCTCTGGTGGCTTCCGCTTCTTCCTCCATTTGTGACAGGGGATCCTCCAAGTCTGGCAGCATGGGGAGTGCAGCTGTCGGGGGGGTCTTTGCCGTGGGGCCCTCTGAAGACACCTGCCTGGACAGTGTAGCTGGCTCCTGGCTGGAAGAGGACTGGCTGTCTGTGGGCTGTCTGAGGGAGAGGAGTGTCAGAGGGGCTGCTCCTTGGTGGCGGACTTCACTCTCCAGGAAGCTGCACTTGGCCATGATGTACATCTCCCGGTCAGTGAGCTTGACAGCGGCCTGCCCAGATTTTTTGAGGTGTAGCTTGCTATACCAGGTGTGCATGTGCTTCCACCATCCCAGGAGTACTTCTGCAGTGTAGACCAGGCTCTCTGCCTTGTCTCTCCAAGCTGCCTGTTTCTTCTTGGTGTCTTGATATAGTCTGTGGCCCTTTCTCCACAGGTACTCGTTCTCCCTCAGCCATTCCAGCACCTCGTCCTCATGGTCCTCGGAAACAGTGTGCTGTTTGCTCTCTCCCTTCTCCTACCCTTGCCTCTTCCTCCCTGTGGCAGGGGCTTCAGCAGGGCCTTCAGGGGCTTGAGCAGCAGGGCCTTCAGGGGCTTGAGCAGCAGGGTCTTCAGCAGCAGGGCTTTGAGGGCCTTGGGGCTGGTTCACCACAGCAGCAGTAGCAGTAGCAGTAGCAGCAGCAGTAGCAGAAGCAGCAGTAGCAGCAGCACCAGGAACACCAGAGCACCAGCACCAGCAGCACCAGCAGCACCAGCAGCATCAGCAGCACCAGCAGCACCAGCAGCACCAGCTTCATAGACAGTGCCAGGGGGTGGAATGCTGGTTCTGTCCTTCTTGCCAGGGCTGGCACGAGTAGGCACCGGCTTCCTCTTCTTCCCTGACTGACGAACCATGGTGTTCTTTGAAGATGTATGTGGCAGCACGTCTTTCCTCTGAATGCTGAGTGCGTGCGAGCTGCATCCTTTTACATCTGCAGAGCTGACACAATTCATACTCCCTGCATGTGCAGTGAACGCTTTGCATCTGATATACATCCGCGTGGCATCCGCTTTGCTTCCTTTAGGCATCCGTAATGCATCCGCATCATCTGCTACACATCCACCCCTTCCGCTATGCATCCACTTCGCAATTCTCCCCTGGAACCCCTTCAGAGGTGTCATCCGCTTCCATCCGCTGTCATCCACTAGGCTTCTGATTAACATCCATTTAACATCCCCGCTACGTACTACCCACATCCATTCTTTTCCATTCTTTTCCGTTCTGTTTATGCAAATTTTAGCCACTTTTGGGAGCGGATGACAACGGATGGAGCCACCCCCAAAATTTTGTTCATCTGCTGTGTCCTTTATGCATATGTTTTGCATCCGTCGGCCAGTGGGACCTAGCCTTAAGCAGGCTAGACTAGAATAACTTGAAAGTCCCTTCCAACTCTGTTATTCTGTTCTGTTCTGTTCTGTTCTGTTCTGTTCTGTTCTGTTCTGTTCTGTTCTATTCTATTCTATTCTATTCTATTTTGATGTTCTTGATTTTCCTCCCAAATTTTGATTTGACATTTTATCTTGCAGGAAGCAGGAAAAATTGTGCCCCCAAATTTCAATAGCAACATACTGCAAGCTGTAGGATTTCAGAATTCTAAAGGGAAGTGAAACAGAGGGAATGATGCAAAAGAAGGGATAAAGGTTTCTTAACTTGGAAAATTTAACTGGAAATATTAGGGGATCAAGCAACGGTGGAGAGGGAGGTGGGGATCCCAATTGCATTGCTCTAAAAATTCATCAGTATGAATTTAATCAGGACAGGAATCAACATTTAGCAGCAAATTGGGAGTGGCCTGGGTACCACATATACACCTCCCCACTCACTCGCTCTTTGTCTCTCCCATGCAAATATTACATATATATTTTGTGCAGTTATTTAGCCCAATCTCTCATCAATCCTTTTTTACTTTGCTTTGTTTGTTTGCATTTTAAATATTCACCAAAGGGAAAATTTTTGTTCAACCAGTCCTACATATCAGCCTTTCTTGTTTACATTTGCATACATGGGATTTAACATTTATTTATTCGTACTTTAAAGTTCCAACTGCCACGTATAGAATAAATAAAATAAATTATATTTGTAATTTGTAAATTACAATGGCTGTAAATCAATGGTTACTTGGTATTTATGATTTTGCTAACCCCCCTTTTCTATGTTTTAATACCGAGAGAGAAGGAGAGAGAGATGGAGAGGAATATATGGAAATGCATTTTGTACTGAAATACTTTGATGCTTTATAATTTTCAAATGTCCTTTTGCAAAATTACAACGAGGATTATTTTACATATTGTCTGGGTTTTATTTCTAAGTATATTCTCAGTTGGGAACTATATAGCTAACCCAGGATTTCCAATACATTTATGGTTTGCATGATGGATATGGCTTACACTTATCCAATATTTTAAGAGCATTACTTTAAAAATGTCAGTGGTGAAGAACCCAAATACATCTAAGGGAGATGGATGGTTCAGAAATAGGACAAACAAGCAAATATATAAACTGTTTTTTTCTGATATATATGAATGCTTCTAAGCAGCAATTGAATATGCATTACAGAAGATTTATAAAAGGAGGCTGACCATTTAAAAGCAGTGATCTTACAACACAAATCAAAGCTATCTTTGGAAAAGTAATGAAGTAATGATCAAGGAAAAAACAGTTAACAGAAACTTTCTGGCATCTTTTTCATCCATTTAAGGCAGAGACATAAATGCAAAGTTTGAGCTTGTTGGCAGCTTTAATGGAAATGTTAGCACCTTGTTAGATATCTTCAAATGGCAATGGGGGATTTGAATTTTTTCTAAACTCTGGTACCAAACTCAAGGAATTATGATTTATGGACCAGAAAAAAGAACCACAGCGTAAGCTTTTCTGATCAGAGAATTCCCAGCTCGCTTTGTAGCTGTGCTTTTTTACACCGCCAAAAGATATTGATGGATGGTTTTATGACTCATTTGGCAAGATCTATGAATGCAATTACTTCATAACGTGGCATTTTATCACTGTTGCTTTCAACCTGCTGTACCTGTCTCATTGATTGGAGTTAGTCAAGGAAAGCAAATTGTACAGACGTAGAGAGCAATCCTATATGTTCTTATTCTGCTTACCTAGAAGTAAATCCTATTAATCTTAGCAGGCCTTATTGTTAAGAAGATATACTTAGCGGTGTCATATTGACAGTATAAAGTTGCTGATACCTGTTTGACATTTTGCATTTGTAAAGCTTTCTTTTCATTCCTTAAGGTTTTCTCCTCTACATTGGATGCTGAATCTAACAGGAACAGATGAGTCAATTTGAAGCTGGATTGAATGAAGCTGTAGAACGAGAGTACTGTGGATGATTCTGAGCACCCTCTTTCTAAAGGAATATTGACAGGCTGGAGAATGTTCAAAGGAGGAGAATGAAGGTGATCTTGGAACTCAAATATATGTCCTAAAATGCCCTATAGCATAGGATGAAGGAACTTTAGATGTTCAGTCTAAAGAAAAAACAAGACTTAGTAGGGACATGATAACCACAGAACCATACATAAAGAGAAGATAGCCATTAACTATTTTGCATGATCATAAAAATTATGTCCAGAAATAATGAATGTAGTTTGCAGCTACCTAGCTTTCATGTAGACATAAAGAACATTTTCAGATGATAAAATCTAGGCAACAGGAGAGCAATCTAGGTTTGGAGATGGTTGATAACAGTTTAACAGAATTGGAAGGGAACTTCTAGGTCATCTAGTACACCCCACCACCACCCAAGCAGGAGACCCTACACCATTTCTGACAAATGGCAGACCAATCTCTTCTTGAAAGCTTCCAGGGATGAAGCTCGCACAACTTCCAAAGGCAAGCTGTTCTATTGGTTGATTGTTCTCACTGTCAGAAAATTTCTCCTTATTTCTAGATTGAATCTCTCCTTGATCAGCTTCTATCCATTATTCCTTGTCTGGCCTTTGGGTGCCTTGGAAAATAGCTTGACCCCTTCCTCCCTGTGGCAGCCCCTCAAATATTGGAAGACTGCTATCATGTCTCCCCTGGTCCTTCTCTTTACTAGACTAGCCAAGCCCAGTTCCTGCAACCGTTCTTCGTATGTTTTAGCCTCCACTCCCCTAACCATCCTGATTTCTGGTACTTTTTAACAAAAGAAGCCACATATCAAATATGGGGTTTTTTGGGGGGAGGGGGGCTTTGCAAGGGAGTAGATTCTTGTAATCCTTTTCAACTCCACATTTCTGCTTCTCTATCACTCGGGGTTCATGTGTGCAGCAATTGGGGTTGCTATCTTAAGCCCATGTCACACTGGCCAAAGGATACAAAAAGGACACAGCGGACGAGCAAAATGTTCCATCCGTTGTTATCCGCTCTCAAAAGGGGCAAAAATTTGCATAACTGGAGTGGATAACATGGATGCGGGGAGGACGCAGGGCGGATGCAAAGCGGATGCGGAACGGAAGCCCAGCGGATGGAAGCGGATGGGAGCAGATGGGAGTGGGTGGCACATCCGCAGGGCTTCCGGGGGGCCTCAGCGAAGTGGACGCATAACGGAAAGAGCGGAAGCAGAGCGGACGCCGAACGGATGAAGTGGATGCAGAACGGAAGCCTAACGGATGCCTGGCGTTCACTGCGCATGCGGGGAGGATGCATTGTGTCAGCCCCGTGGATATAACGGAAGCAGCTCGGAAGCAGGACGCCATTCAGAGGAAAGACCTGCTGCCAGACACATCGACTGCCTTACCTGCCCTGCCTGCATGTCTGCCTGCCAGCCTTGCTGCCAGCCTTGCTACCAGCCTCCCCGCCAGCCTTGCTGCCAGCCTCCCTGCCAGCCTTGCTGCCAGCCGGTCTGCCTGCCAGCCTTGGTTCATGTCTGCCTGCCAGCCTTCCTGCCAGCCTTGGTTCATGTCTGCCTGCCAGCCTTCCTGCCAGCCTTGGTGCCTGCCTGCCTGCCAGCCTTGGTGCCAGCCTCCCTGCAATCCTTCCTGCCAGCCTTGGTGCCAGCCTCCCTGCCAGCCTTCCTGCCTGCCTTGGTGCCAGCCTCCCTGCCAGCCTTCCTGCCTGCCTTGGTGCTAGCCTCCCTGCCAGCCTTTCTGCCAGCCTTGGTGCCTGCCAGCCTCACTGCCAGCCAGCAACCCCACAACAATGCAGAAGCTCAGAAAGCCTCAGCCATATGCTGCCAGCCCTGGCAAGGGGGACAGAGCTACCATCCCGCCCCCTGGCCCTCACTCTGGTTCTGCTGGGGCTTCTGCAGCACGGGCTTGCTCTTCTGGGGCTGGCGTTTTTGCTGCTTCTGCTTCTGGAGGAGCTGATGACAAGCACTCCAGCACCAGCCACCTCCACAGCACCTGCACCCTTCACCCCTGGGACTGAGCGACCAAGAGGAGTGCCAGAGACTCATTTTTGTTTTATATCTTATTGTTAATAAAGTCTATTTATGATTCACACGCTTGCTTCATTTCTTTTTTTTAATAAAGTCTTGGTGTAAACTTTTAGAAATGGTTTAAGCCTTTGCATGCTTGTGGGATGGGTTAAGATAGCAGTGGGATGGGTTAGGATACCTGTGCGATGGGTAATAGCTGTGGGATGGGTTAGGATAGTAGTGGGATAGATAAACCTCCAGTGCAAGCATATATGGACTGTATGGTCCACCCTCCCAAGTGCCGCACCTACGGCCCTTTATTATCAATAATAATGTAATAATTATCCACACATGTCAACATAAACACAACTCTTTATTAAACGCCCTGTTCATTGTAGGCCAACCAAACATACATGGCCCAATCTCATCTGTGTGATGAGACAGGCTGAAGGAAGCATCCATTAAACATCTACCATCCTGTCTTATCACTCCACTGCTCCAGCTGGGGAGTTGCACCATTGTCTCAGGAGGTTGCGCTGCTTCTTCGCTTCATTTGAGGCTCTGTTGGGGCCTTGCACATCCTCAGTGTCAATCAGGTTTTGCCCTTGCCTCCATTCCCCAGGCTCCATGACCCCACTGGAGGTCCACGAGCCTGCTCTGCAAGACTGGGTAGCGGGTACACATGATATTGTGCAGGATGCAGCAAGCTTCCATGATCTTCCTCACGGTTTCTGGGCAATGCTGCATGGTGGTGAGAAGTACCTGGAACCTGTTGGCCAGGATGCCAAAGGCGTTCTCCACCATCCGCCATGCCCTGAACAGCCTGTAGTTGAAGATCCTCTCTTCATGGGTGAGGAGTCTGGAGGTATAGGGCTTCATGAGGTAGGTTGTGAGGGAGAAGTTGTCATCCCCCACGATGAAGTAGGGCACATCTTGTGTGTGGTTGGGCAGGGGTTCTGGATCTGGGAAGCCCACGATGAGGTTGCGTTCCAGCTCCTCCTTGAGGTGACTGGCATTGTATACCTGGGCATCCGAAGATGAGCCGTTGCCTGAAGCATCGATGCACATGAAGTTGTAGTCAGCATCGACCATGGCGAAGAGGATGATGCTGAAGAAGCCCTTGGAGTTGAAATAAGTGGAACCCGACTTGGCTGGAGATTTGCAGGCCACGTGCTTGCCATCTATGGCTCCAACTGTGTGTGGTAAGTTCCACTTCTGATACCACTGCTCTGCAACTTTCTTCCATCCTTCTTCAGTGGAGGGGTACTGGAGGAGCTCCTCCTTGTATTCTTCGATGATGGCCTGCACCACTTCTCTGACCACAATGCTGATGGTGTTGGATGGCACCCTCCAGCCATTCTGCATGCTCCTGTAGGAGGTCCCTGAGGCCAGGTGGCACAGAGTGAGTGCCACCTTGAGCCCAGGTTCCAGGCTGGGCCGGAAGCTGGTGTTTGCCTTGGTCAACCTGGGTGTCAGACGCTGCACAACTTCATCAAACATGGCTGGCGGTATCCTCATGAAGTTCTGGAATGCCCGAGTGTCTTCGCTCCTGAGCTCCACCATCAGCTTGTTGTATAGTCTGTCCTCTGCTCTACTGGCGAACCATCTTTGGACCCAGACTCTTTTTGGGTGGCTCCTTTTCTTCTCGCAGTAGTGTTCACAGAGCCTGCAGATGGCTTCTCACTGTTGCAGAACGATGGTGGCTGCCGAAAGGACTTTGTTACAATCCATGGTGGACATGACTGGATGCTGTGGAAGAGGAAGAGGCAGATGAAAACTGCAGAGGTCTGCACCGCTGGGCTGCTGTTCTGAAAGTGCAATGCAGGCGAGTTGCTCCCCCTTTTTATAGGCAGTATAGGTTTTCCACTAGGCATCCTCTAGACATCCTCTTGGCATCCTGTAGACATCCTTAATATCTGAGATAGGTCCCCTCTGCGAACGTTTTTTCCATTTTAAACGCTTTGTTTCCGTGCTGCATCTGCTAGGCATCCGTTCTGCATCCATTCCGCTTCCTCCCTGCGTCCGTACCGCTGGAGCGGATGGAGTTGTGCGGATGCATAGCAGACACCTAGTGGATATAGCGGATGTGTAACGGATGCATAACGGATGTGTAGCGGATGCGTAGCGGATGCAGAACGGACGAACTGGATACATTTTCCGCACAAAAGTTTTAGGCAGCCCAAAACTTTTGGAGCGGATGAAATGTCCATAAACGGATGCTGGACGGATAGAGAGGAAGCAAAACGGAGGCAGTGAGGATACATCGCGTTAACCAATGGATGGCAAGTTTTTTTGTCCGTTTTACATCCTCTTTGCATCCGTTGGTTCAGTGTGACATGGGCTTTACTTTTTAGTTTATCTTTCTTTTAATTTAGTTTCTGGATTTCAAATTTACTTTGGAATCACAATGGGCCCCAACATCTCTCCTTCTTCAGGGCAGATTACATAGGGTAGATATGCAGAAAGGGTAGTTCTTGACCTCACAATAGTCAGATGGTCACATAATATTTCCTTGTCAGATGAAAATTGTGTGCTAACACCCCAGATGGAGATTTCCTATGCTGCATAATATTTCTTTGAAGTTAAAACTGCAACAACAAATTGTTATTCACCACTAACAAGATTATCTTTTGCCCTTTCCAACCCAATTTTTGCATAATTTTTTTATTGCTATTGAAAGTAAAAAATAATCTTATCACTTTTGAAGGGAGTTAGGATCATTATGACCATAGTACCTTGAATTTACTGGCACCAGGGCAGCCTTTTTTTTTTTTTTTAATAACTTTAAAACCATTCATCTATCCATCCATTCTATTGTGCATGTGCTTTGATGGAACCCTATATTCCATTACAATATTTTATTGTATAGACAGCCTTAGATAAGCTTGGCAAAATCTTTCTGAAAACCCAATTCAGCCTATGCCTGTGTGAGTCAGTCATGTGAATCAACTATGTGTGGAAACCTGCAAGATACTAGGTAGCACATTATGATTCAAGCTCAATCTCTTTAGTACAAGTGCTGTTGCCACACACAAATACAAAAATGTGACTGTTGGATCATGGCACCACAACCACCATTGAGTAGATATTGGCCCCTCTTCCAAGAAACTCAATACTGAATATAACAGCTGATAAACTCTGACAATTAAAGCTAATCAAAATAACAGAATTGGAAGGGACTTAAGAGGTCTTTTACTCCAAGCAGTAAACCCTACACCATTCCAGACAAGTGGCTGTCTAGTCTCTCTTTAAAATATCCAGTGATGGAGCACCAATAATTTCTGGAAGGCAAGATATTCCACTGGTTAATTGTTCTCACTGTTATGAAATTTTTATCCCAAAATGGTGGTGCTGCAGATTGATTTTTAATTTATTATTGCTGCTTTTAATCAGGGGTGGCTTCTACTGGTTCTGTCCACCTCAGTAGAACTGGTAGCTCTGAAGAGCAGCAGACATAGAACCGGTTCTATGTCTGTTGATGTTTTTGCCCACCCGGGCTCTTACCTGACCTTTATTTCCTGATTTTTTTCAACTTCAGCTGCCGTGCAAGGCACAGCTGCAGTTAAAAAAGCAGGAAATAAGAGCTTTTTGAAAGGCTGCTTCTCCGCATGCAGCATGCTGATGATGATTTACAGGCGTGCACCAGCAGCGTGCAGGGAAACACATCGTAAATCACCGAACCTCATAAATGATTGAACTGGTAGTTAACCCTATTGGATCGCACCCTTGCTTTTCACCCTATTGTCTAATACACCAAGTTTTGGGAAATGAACTGACACATATTCAATGATTGAAGAAATTCAGAATCAGAATCTTCTTATCTCAATTTTTCCCTAACAGTGGTAAATAGGTCTTATATTTCTTACAGTAGATTTTAAGTAACAGTTGCCTGTTTATCTTCTCTGTGCTCCTAACCTGGAAAACTGTGGCTCCTGATTGGATTTAACAGTATATCACAACTCTGTACCACACAAATAGTGATTGTAGAAACCACTTTTAAAATTAAGGGGAACTTCCTTCCCAATGTTGACTTCTTAATACTGATTTTTTTTCTGATTTGTGTTCTGCAAAAGACATATTACATATCCTAGACTTTTAAAAATTCTTATTTTTTTAATTGTTAGCATGTTTATTAATCTTATTTATGTCAGTGTTTTTCATTTCATTCTGAGAGAAACAGAGAAATTACATTTTAAGTATCTTCTGTTTGAAAATGATGGTCCCATATGAACTCAGCAGTACTTACTTTGCACTGAAGATGAATTCCAATTAAAATGGCTCTCCAGGCCAAGTTACGCATCGACCAATGCCCCTGTGCCTCCCAATAATGTTTAATTAAAGCAGACTGATTATTGATTTAATGTTTACAAATGTTGCCTTGCTGAGAATGTAGTTGTTAGCATATGAATAGTCCTTTCTAATGAAATGCTCCTCTCCAACTCTGAGACTTAGGGAAGTTGTGCACAGGATTTCACTCCATCTTACAAGAGCTACAACTCAACAAATTAGCATATGATTTGCATGCACATAGAGAAAAGTCTCTAGTTCATTCCATACTACTTGCAAATAAGGCTTGTAAAGCTCATAATTGAATCACTGGAAAGTTACCAGCAGCACTGACACCATTATGCTGGAAAGACTGTTAGTTTGACGCAGCTCCCTACATTCTACATGAGCCACATTGGTGCAGTTGGTTGGAGTGCAGTACTGCAGGCTACTTCTGCTGCCTGCTGGCTGCCTGCAATTTGGCAGTTCAAATCTCACCAGGTTCAAAGTTGACTCAGCCTTCCATCCTTCTAAGATCAGTAAGATGAGGACCCAAAATTGTTGAGGGCAATATGTTGGCTCTGTATACAGAGCGCTGTAAAGTACTGTGAAGTGGTATATAAGTCTAAGTACTAAGCACTATTTTCCATCAGTTAATGGTTTCTGAAGCCAAACAAATGAGTCATCACCACAACTGATGATGTTACCTAGTTAGGTAATGAAATGTCTGCAAAAAAACAACCAAGGTCAGAGGGCAACATGGATACCTGAATTCAACCCTAAACTACAAATATTCTCTTTTAGTAAAATAGCTACAGGTAGTCCTTGACTTACCAAAAATTGTTTAGTGACTGTTTGAAAAAAAGTGACAATTTTTCACACTTATGACCATTGCAGCATCCCCATGGTCACATGATCAAAATTCAGATGCTTGGCAATTGGTTCATATCTATGATGATTGCAATATCTTGAGATCATAGCATCATCACCTTTTGCAACCTTCTGACAAACTCAATCGGGAAGCCAGGTTCACTCAACAACCATGTTACTAACTGAACAACTGCAGTGATTCACTTAACAACTGTGGCAAGAAAGGTTGTAAAATAGGGGAAAATTCACTTAACAATTGTCTCGCTTCACAACAGAAATTGTGACCATAAGTCAAGGACTATCTCCACTGTTAATTCAGAAAGAAGAAAATCTGCCCATCACCAAATTATATGTCAACATAGATCATTGAAGTCCTAACCATGTTGAAAAGCACAGTGGGACTTCTTCCATTAAATCACATATGGGGGGGTCTTTTTCTTCAGAGTCCCTGTCAGACGGTGCTCCATTCAAAATCCAAGAAAGAAATACTTAGACTCTTTAATTTAGAGAAAAGTTATCTTTTACTGAAAGTGAAGTGATAGCAACCAAAGAATTCTGAATCTGAGGAATTAGGCGCATAAATCACATATACAAAGTGATGGAAGTGTTCCTACCCCCAATAGTTCAGATGAAACTTCCAATTAGAAATTGTGAATATGATCATGTGGGCATCTTCAGGTGATGATGAGGCCTCTGTCCGATGACCTTGGCATACTTTGATGACGGGTTGCAGTTGCGTAGAGAAAAGAAAGCTAAGCGAGAAATAGAAACCTAACTCTGATGTATGCTTCCCCCTCCCTTCATTTACACAACAGAAAAATGTAACACCTCCAGCTCACTTCCCAGATTAATCCCACTCTCCCCTCCCCCCATTTCTTATGACAGCCGAAAGATGCAAAGCGATAGTAGAAGATCTTGAAGGCTGACAGTCCCTCTATCAGCGTTCCGAGTAATGCACCCATTGAAAGCATAACTCTGAGGCAAGTAGATTCCTCAAAGAATATGTTTATTGGATACATCCAAGAATGGGCTGCTATGGGTTAGTTGCTAATGTTGTGGCTGGTTTGGTGAACTACCAAATCCCACCCCTGGCTGGCCTCTAAGGCAATTTTTGCCATCCCAGAAGCTTGAGGAAAGTCTCCAGTGCCTGGGAAAGGTGAAAAATGGACCTCCTGGAAGTTCCAGAAGTCCTGAAATGGGCCTGTTTTCAGTCTCCAGAGGGCCTCCAGAGCCCAGGGGAGGCAGTTTTCGCCCTTCCAGAGGCTCGAGGAAAGCCTCTGAAGCCTGGTGAAAACACCTCCCCTTCTGTGGCACAGGAGGCTGACTAGGCCATGCCCACATGGCCATGCCCACCCAGCAACCAGGCAGAGAACCTGTTGCTGAAATTTTTGAAGCCCATCCCTGGATACATCATATTGGCACAGCCAGTGAAAACTAGCTCTGACAGTTTCCGCATTTTCACCTAAAATAATTAAACTCCCCCCTCCCAGATGTCACTGGTCACATTGTCCAATGAAGATGGAAGGCAGGCCTTTCTCCTCCTTCAATGGCCACCTGTTTCAATGACCTTGGTTCCCACAAGAAAGCATTTTGTTTTGACTGGAGCCTGGCTATCTACTTCCCACCTCCCTTTCCCCTCTCTGGCTTTGTTGTAACTATGAGGCAGCACAAGATGGCATCATCCAGGTTCACTTCAAAGTTGACACTCTCTTCGTGGGTGCCCTCCGAAGTCATCCCTATGTTCCCTTTTCTCTGTCTTTCATAGATTCATAACATGGTTCATGCGGCCATACATAAATAAACCAAGAATATGAGATTCCCCCTTTAGTGGAAATAGATACTGAAAGTGTTTGATAAAAGAACCAATTTGTCCTTTTCCCCACTGGGTTTAGACTTGAGTTAACAAAAAGCCACAGAAGAGGTAGTTGGTCATACATCAAAGAGTTTAGATCTAACAGGTTTTTGAATAGATAGTGTAAACATGTGGGAATAGAGGTTTAAAACAGCTATGCTCCTTTGGAACAAGAGTTGCCTTTCGTGATTTCTTGGTAGTGTTTAAATTTTAAATTGTTTATAAATCAATACTTGGAGTGCAAGTTTCTCTCTTGGTTGATCCTCATTAAGTAGCTGATATATGCCCATTAAATTTATGTCTGCATGAAGACGAGTTGGTTTAGATCAATGAAACTTTCAATATTTTGTAGAAAAGGTTTAAAGCACTATTTTGCAGAAAATGTTTTGATGAAAGTCCTTTATGAGGTTTTCTGACCACTTTCCTGTTCCGTTTGGAAATAAGGTGCGCGAGACCGGGTTCCCACAAACAGCTCTTTTATTTACAAGTAAAGCAACTAGTAACAGAACAACAGCCCAAGCCACGGCAGCCCTTCTTAAAGCGGCTTGCTTCCGGCTTGTGGCCAATGACAGTAGTTTAAGTCTTCCCGCCATCCGGCAGGCCAATCAGAATGGTTCCTAAGTAACCAATCCGAGAATGGCCTTCTCAGCCAATCAGTTTCAAGTATTTGGAGTCTACCAAGTTCTATACACAACACCCCTCCTCCCTTGGTTTCAACCAATGTGCGTCATGTAGTCATGCAGGTAGGTGGGGCTTTTTCGGGTCCTAGTTGACCTGTGCAGCTCAGTCTCAGTATAGTCCTCAAACGGTTTGGACGGGATCGCTTTCTCTCTGCCTCTTCTCCATGGAACCTCCTGGAAGGGTGAGTCAGCCTTGCTGCTCCCGCCTGAGTTTCTCGGGCTGGTTGAGGTGGCTCCGCCACTCCGTCCTGGTTCGTCCGTGTTGGTTGAGCTGGCCTGGCTGTCTCTTTCCAGGAAGGCCTCGCCTCGTTCTCCTGCTCCCGGACTTCTTCTTTGGAGGTCATCTAATGGTGAGTGCTCTTTTTGTTTTATTTGGGTGTCTTTGTAAAGTGTTTGTTGTCGTGTTATTAGAGGTTTGTCTTCTCTTTTTTTGTTATTTTGTGTCCCCCCCCCAGTTGTTTTTGGTTTGTTTATTTGTGGTAATGGTGTAGTGTTGAATCCTAGTGTGCGAGAGTGAAGCTGGTCGATGTGCTGCTTCCATGCTCTCCCGTTGTCCAGCACAAGTCGGTAGGACTGGGGGCCTGTGATTTGGGTGATTGTAGCTGGAAGCCATAACGGATCCTCGGTAAGGTTTTTAGCATACACCAGATCGCCTATTTCAAATGAGTGATACTTGCTGGAGGAGTCAGGAGGTTTGTCCCAGGTATATATGGGGTGCAGTGAATCTAGGTAGGAGCGCAATTTCCTCCCCATGAGGAGTTCTGCTGGGCTCTTGTTGATGGTTGTACTAGGGGTAATGTGTTGCATGGTTAGCAATCTGTTAAGCTTTTCTTGCATGTCCCCCGTTTGCATTTTTCGAGGCCCTCCTTAGTATACCGAACCATACATTCAGCCCATCCATTGGCAGCCAGATGGGCCAGCGCTGTCAGGGCATGTCGGATGCCCTGTGCAGCCAAGTACTGCTCAAATGCCAGCGCAGTAAACTGGGGCCCATTGTCCTATAGGATAACATCAGGTAGTCCATGCGTGGTGAAAAGTTTGTTTAACTGTTTCATGACTGCCTCGGTGGTAGTGGATGCCATAAGTATGACTTCCAACCAGTTCGAGTAGGCATCCACGATAACCAAATAGGTGTTCCCTTTAGTTGGCCCAGCAAAGCCAATATGCAGTCTTGACCATGGGCCTCTGGGAGTTTCCCATTCCATGACTGGTGCCAGTAGGGGGGTATGCCTCGATTTTTGGAACTCATGGCATGTAGCCACCCAACATTCAATGTCTTTGTCCAGCCCTGGCCACCAGACGTAACTCCTGGCCAGGGCTTTCATCTTAACTATGCCCGGGTGCCACTCATGCAACGTGCACAGCACTTCTTCCTGTAATTTTTCTGGGATTACCACCCTGTCACCCCACAAAATACAGCCTTTTTCCATAGACAGTTCAGTCTGTCGGGTGCGAAACGGTTTAAAAGTCTTGGTTTTGTTTTCATCTGGCCACTCTTACCTACCCAATGTAGAATGTGAGCTGTCAGCGGGTCTTTCGCGGTGGCTTTAGTGATGTCTGCTGCGGTTAGTGGCAGGTTCGGCCAGGACTCGATTTGGAGGGTAGAGACAGTGGGAGCTGGATCATCTTCTGTGATGGGTAGCAGGGAACGGCTCAAGATGTCTGCATGGGTGACGGTCTTCCCTGGGCGATGGGTGAGCATGTAGTTGTATGCAGTGAGGAATTCAGAACACCTCGTCATTCTTGGTGATAGAATGTTCCGGGTCGGTTTGTTTCCTACCAGAATTCCTAGCAGGGGTTTGTGGTCAGTGATGATCGAAAAAGTCCTACCATAAAGGTACTCATGGAATCTTTTGACTCCGGCTATGATTGCGAGGGCTATTTGGTCAAGTTGGCTGTAATTTCTCTCTGATTTAGACAGTGTTTTTAAATAGAAGGCCATCGGTGCCTCTCTGCCATCTGGTAGCTTGTGGCTCAGAATGGCGCCGATTCCAAAAGATGATGCATCACAGGTGATCATCAAAGGTAGGGTATTGCTATACTGGATCAAAATGGTGTTAGACATTAATAAATCCTTGATATTTTGAAATGCTGCTTGTTCCCGGTGGCCCCATTTCCAGATAGTTTTTTTGTCTAACAACCAATGTAAGGGTTCTGCTACGGTTGCTTTTTGGGGCAGGAACACATTGTAGAAATTTTTGAGACCTAGGAATGCTTACAAGTCAGTTTTGTTCCTAGGTCTAGGTGCGTCTTTGATTGCCTTTATCTTTTTTTCGGTGGGGTGTATCCCTTGCTCATCTATGAGATAGCCTAGAAATTCGACCTGGTTGGTGACTAGGTTACATTTTTCTCACTTTACTTTAAGGCCTGCATCTCTGAATCTTCATAATACTTCTTTTAATCTACTTTCTAGTTGGTTTGCATTTTTTGCTGATTGGTACATCATCAAAATAAGGGATGACTCCCTTGATTCCATTTAGAAGGTGCTCCATGAGGCTTTGGAAAATGCCTTGGGCAACGCTAAATACGAATTGAAGTCGGTTGCACTTGAATGCCCCTCTGTGTGTCACTATAGTCTGTGCCTCTGCGGATGTGGGGTCAACGGGTAGCTGTTGGTCCACTTGTGCGAAATCAAGCTTCACAAAAAAATTTTCTCCCCCTAGGGAGTGCAATAAGTGTTGCACTACCGGTACTGGTAGTGATTTAGGGTTGCCTTATACTCTCCACAGATACGCACTGACCCATCTGGTTTGACAGGAGTCACGATGGGTGTTTCCCACCTGGCATGGTCAATTGGCTCTAACACCCCTTGTGCTATTAGTTTGTTTAGTTGTTCATGAGTTTTTGGTTTTAAGGCAAAAGGGACGTGTCTGGCTTTGAGCCGGATGGATGCTCTTTTCGGGTCTGGGCTAAACGATATTGGGGTCACCTTGTACTTGCCTAGGGTCCTGTTGAATACATCCCGGAACTCTTGCAACAGGCTTTCTTCCCAGTTGGCCGCAACGATGCTATTGATCCCGATCATCACGATTCCCAGGGGTGCAAACCATTCAATTCCCAGCAGGCTAAGGTGATCACGGTCGACGATGGTCAGAGGCAAAATTCCGGCATGATTATTAAACTTGATGAAGAAATGTCCAAGGTCCACTACCAGGATTCGATTTCCCTGGTAGTCCTTTAAAATCAGCTTTTGTTTTTCAAGTACTTTTTGTTTGATGTTCAGTATCAGGTGTCGGATGGTGTTCCAAGATACCATGGACAAAAAGGATCCGGAGTCGACTTCCATCTCACAGGGCTTCCCTTTGATGTTCACCTCTATCCGGACCTTTTTTACATTTGCTACCCTGGCATTTCTGATTGTTACCATCTGGTGCATTTCCTCTCTGTCACTCATTCTTTTATTTCTACTATCTCTGTTCCATCTGCTTCCAGCTTGTCTCTCTTCATTTCTGGGGGGGCTGCTGCTGTGTCTTTTATGACTATAGCTCTTTTTGTTTCAGCAGACCCTTTTGATGTGTCCCCGTTTGTTACAAGCTCTGCAGATTGCGTCTCGGAACCTGCATTCAGATCGCGGGTGGTTGCCTCTGCATCCAGCACACTGGAATTCTCGCCTGCTTCTTCTTTTTTCCCGCCATTTTTTGTCTGATTGGAGTCTATGGACATCTTCATTGTCGTCATCAGTGTCGCTCGGGGAGTCGAGATCTTCATAGTGAGTGGTCATTGTGGGCTTTTTCTTGCTTCCCTCAGCCTTCTTTTCTCTGGGTTGATTCGGCGGATCTGGAATTGAGTTCATCTGGCACATAGTGGCTGCAGATTTCTTTGCTGCTTTGGTGGTGGTGGCTTCTGTAATGGCCTTGGCCACAGTGATGTTTGGTCTATTTAGCAGCTTACTCTGGAGTGTAGCATCCCTCAATCCGAGGACCACGTGGTCCCTCATGTCCTCATCCATGTTCTGGAACTCGCAGGCTCCTCTGATGTGTCTCAGGGCTGCTACAAAATTTCCGACAGTCTCATCTTATTTTTGGTCTCTTTTGTAGAACTCATGCCTTTTTATCAAGTTGGAGACCACAGGTGCATAATGTGCTTGGAGCTTTCTGTTCAGCTTGGGCCAAGTCATCTGTTTAATGTCTCTTGGTTTGGCTCGTGCCTTTGACATTTTAAAAATGGTTGGTCCACAGTGTGTGAGGAAGACAGCCCTCTTCCTCTAGTCACATATCTCCTGCAGTTCGTTGCTTTCTAAAAACATTAGAAAGCGATCGATATACGACTCCCAATCCTCCTCTTCAGGGTTGAATGGTGCGGGCAGTGCATTGTTACCAGCCATCTCTCTTGCTCGGTTCTGATTGCCGCATGCTTCGGTCTCACTCTTCTATGACGATCCCATCCTCATCGCCAGTATTCCATTTGGAAATAAGGTGCATGAGACCAGGTTCCCACAAACAGCTCTTTTATTTACAAGTAAAGCAACTAGTAAGAGAACAACAGCCCAAGCCATGGCAGCCCTTCTTATAGCAGCTTGCCCGCAGCTTGCTCGCAGCTTGTGGCCAATAACAGTAGTTTAAGTCTTCCCGCCATCCGGCAGGCCAATCAGAATGGTTCCTAAGTAACCAATCTGAGAACGGCCTTCTCGGCCATTCAATTTCAGGTATTTGGAGTCTACCAAATTCTGTACACAACATTTCCAAAGTAACTTTTCTTTTCCTTACTTTGCTTTGGAAGAAACAGAAGATGTGTGTTTGTAACAATCTTTTCCATCCAGACTCTTTCCATAGGCATATGATTCTTTCAGTTTTCACTATTTTTCCACTGTTGTTGGTAGAGGTGAACAAATTTGTTCAGTCCAAGCTTTACTGAATATTTTGGCAGTGTATATGGACAGTTTTGAGCAGATATTCTGATTCAGACAGTGTTTTTCCATATGGCGTGGAAGAGGTTTTTGATGTTGGATGGTCAAGGCTTGACTTGTTTAATATTGTTGACAGAGGAATATAAATTATTATCATATACACAAAAATTTGAAATCACAGCTGCTGGTTCTTTAGCTGATGTTTGCTTCCATATTCATATATACACTTTCTCTGTGTATACTGTTCAGAGGTGGTATTCAGCAGGTTCTGACCAGTTCTGGAGAACCAGTAGCAGAAATTTTGAGTTATTTGGAGACCCAGCAAACACCACTTCTGACTGGAGATTTTACAGTATCCTTCTCTTGCCATGCCCACCAAGCCATGCCCACAGAACCAGTAGTAAAAAAAAATTGAAACACACCACTGCTATAGACAGCTAGATAGCTAGGTAGATGAGATAGATAGATAGATAGATAGATAGATAGATAGATAGATAGATAGATAGATAGATAGATAGA
>BLBF01000049.1:4630703-4653670 GCA_015471245.1 Laticauda colubrina
TGTCAGTTTGCTTCTTGTATGGGTCAGAGGGGTTTGAAGCGGGTAGTAGTGCAGCTGCAGTATGGTTTCTGGTTTGTGGTCATGTCTCCTCTTCTGTGTGGGTGTGAGTCTTTTTTCTGTGTGGAAGTGTTGTGGTAGCATCTTGTCTGGCACTTGCGGATGTGGGTCTGGTGTCATTCTTCATGTTAGTTACTCGTTTATTAATGAGGGCAGGTTTCCAAATGGTTGGTAGGCGGGAGCTATCATCTCATCTATTCATGCTGTGTGGGTATTTCTCTATCTCTATGGCTTCTCTGATTATTCTGTTGTTGAAGTGTTCGGTTTTGGCGATAGTTCTGGTACTTTTAAAGTCAATTTCATGTCCTGTGGCTTTGAGGTGTTGGACCAGGGAAGAGGTATATATATATATATATACATACACACATACACACATATATATAATATCATATCATCGATACAGTCTTCCACATGCAATACTACTCTTATATTTTCCCTTACATTCATCTAATTCTATCTCTTCTCTTCTCTTCTCTTCTCTTCTCTTCTCTTCTCTTCTCTTCTCTTCTCTTCTCTTCTCTCTCTCTCTCTCTCTCTCTCTCTCTCTCTCTCTCTGTGTGTGTGTGTTTGATAGCAGCATTAGATGGATATAAGGGAATATAAAAGAGTTGTATTGCATGTGGAAGACTATATTGATCAAACTGAAAAACCACTAAAATGGTGAACTAGGTGCTCATTAAATCTAATTTATAGCACAAGTGAACATTGGCTGATTGTTTGAGTGCAGTTACACAGAACCTTTTGATATGACAAGGTTAGTATCTAAAAACAATTCAGTGGCATAAAATTGTCCTGTGCATTCTGAGTATTTATGCAGTAATGGAGAGATGAAGCTGCAATGAAAGTGTCTGTCAGACATTACTCTATAGGACATGCTGTTGTTTCTGTGTGTCCAGAATCACAGGGACATTTTCTCCCCAGTTAAGAGAACTTCCTGTATTGGCCTTCATGGGTAGCTGAGAGAAGGAGTGATGTTATGCCAGAGTGAAGGCCCTTGAAGTACCTACTTTAGTGAGATGTGCATTGGGAAGTGTTTGGCCTGATCATACTCCATGCTGAGTAGACTTGGAGAAAAGCCCAAGGATGAGCTTTTAGTTGCCCCGCCTGCCACTTTACGATACATATGTACTGTATCAAACTATTTTCCAAAGCAAATAATAGTTTTGCTTTGGTAAAATAGGGGGTCAAACTATTTTTCAAAGCACCAAAAGGCAAGGCAAGAAACAATGGCTGGAAACTGACAAAAGAGAGGAACAATCTAGATCTAAGGAGAAATTTCCTAACAGGGAGAGCTATCAATCAATTGAATAGCTTGTTTTCAGGAGCTGTAGGGGTTCCATCACTGGAAGCTTTCAAAAAGACTGGACAGTCATTTGTCTGAAATGGTATAGGGTCTCCTGCTTGAGTAGGGGGTTGGACTAGAAGACCTCCAACATCCCTTCCAACTGTGTTATTCTATGTTCTATGTATTGGCCCTTAGGAAATTGGCACATTTTTTCTTCCTGTGTGTATGATTGGGTGTGTGGGAATTAGAACTACTGTATGCAGAAGAAAAAGCCATATGTGTCTACTTTGAGAATTGATCAGAGACTGAAACTGGAACTCTCTATGTACAAAATGTGTGATTCATCATCAAATTAGGAAAATGTTATCATAATAGGCATGTTTAGTTTTGAGACATTTAATAACTTGGCTGAAGTTCTGAGCATCCTCAGAGAATAATCAATCCATTCAGCTTGACAACACTGAGTTTTGAATTATTTTATGGTATTTATTAAAGTTTCCAAGATAAGGTCAACTCATTGATTGGTGGATCTTTTTTGTATGTTTTACATTTATTTGATTTAGGTCTCCAGCACTTGAAGAATCGACTTGAGGAAAACCGACTACATGAATTCCTCGTGGTAGCACTTCCTTGCTCAAGTGGAACGGGGAAAAATAGGTTTCAAGGTTCTAGGTGATTTGGCTCAAGACACTATTTGATGTAGCCCCTCTAGAGAATTCTGATTTCCTCCCACATCCTCCCTCTTCCTCTCACATTTCTTATGAGCTGCTCAAAACTTTTTGAGCGGAAAATGTATCCAACGCATCCGTTCTGCATCCACAACGCATACGGTGAACATCCGTTCTGCATCCGTCGTCATCCGTTACATATCCGCAACATCTGCTAGGCATCGGCTGCACATCCGCGCAACTCAAATACGCTCCAGCAGAAAGTGGACACAGAGAGGAAGTGAAACGGACGCGGAACAGACACAAAGCATTAGTAGCACGGATGGAGAAAGGATGAAAGCGGAGGCAGCTCGCAAAGAAAGCATTTAAAATGGAAAAAACGTTTGCAGAGGGGACCTATCTCGGATATTAAGGATGTCGAGAGGATGCCTAGAGCATGCAAAAGGACACATAGTGGAAAACCTATATTGCCTATAAAAAGGGGGAGCAACTCACCTGGATATCACTTTCAGTCCAGCAGCCCTGTTGTGCAGACCTCTGCAGCCTACATCTAGCTCTTGCTCTTCCACAGCATCCACTGATGTCCACCATGGATCATAACACACTCCTTTTGGTAGCCACCATCATTCTGCAACAGTGCGAAGCCATCTACAGGCTCTTTCAACTGTTCTACGGGAAGAAAAGGAGGTGGCCAAAAAGCGTCTGGGTCCGAAGATGGATTGGGAGAAGAGCAGAGTATGGACTGTACAACAAGCTGATGGTAGAGCTGAGGAACGAAGACCCTCGTGCATTCCAAAACTTCATGAGGATGCCTCAAGCCATGTTTGATGAAGTTGTGGAACAGCTGACACTCAGGTTGACCAAGCAGAGCACCAACTTCCGGCCCAGCCTGGACCCTGGGCTCAAGGTGGCACTGATTCTGCACCACCTGGCCTCAGGGACAACCTACAAAAGCATGCAGTATGGCTGGAGGGTGCCACACAACACCATCAGCATTGTGGTCAGAGAAGTGGTGCAGGCCATCATCGAAGAATACCTGGAGGAGCTCCTCCAGTGCCCCTCCACTGAAGAAGGCTGGAAGAAAGTTGCAGAGCAGTGGTATCAGAAGTGGAACTTCCCCCACACTGTTGGAGCCATAGATGGGAAGCACGTGGCCTGCAAAGCTCCAGCCAAGTTGGGGTCCATTTATTTCAACTACAAGGGCTTCTTCAGCATCATCCTCTTCGCCATGGTTGATGCTGACTACAAGTTCATGTACATCAATGCTTCAGGCAACGGGTCAGCTTCAGATGCCCAGGTATGCAACGCCAGTCACCTCAAGGAGGGGCTGGAACGCAACCTCAACATGTGCTTCCCAGATCCAGACCCCCTGCCCAACAGCACACAAGATGTGCCTCACTTCATCGTGGGGGATGATGCCTTCTCTCTCAGAACCTACCTCATGAAGCCCTACACCTCCAGATGCCTGACCCGTGAAGAGAGGATTTTCAACTACAGGCTGTCCAGGGCAAGGCGGGTGGTGGAGAACGCCTTTCGCATCCTGGCCAACAGGTTCCAGGTACTTCTCACCACCATGCAGCATCGCCCAGAGACCGTGATGAGGATTGTGGAAGCTTGCTGCATCCTGCACAATCTCATGTGCACCCGCTACCCAGTTTTGCAGAACAGGCTTGTGGACCGCCAACAAGGCAATGGGGACATGGAGCCTGGGGAATGGAGGCAAGGGCGAAACCTGATAGACACTGAGGATGTGCAAGGCCACAACAGAGCCTCACGGGAAGGGAAGAAGCAGCGCAACCTCCTGAAACACTGGTGCAACTCCCCAGCTGGAGCAGTGGAGTGGCAAGACAGGATGATAGATGATTAATGGATGCTTCCTTCAGCCTGTCTCATCACACTGATGAGATTGTGCCATGTATGTTGGGTGGGCCTACAATGAACAGGGCATTTAATAAAGAGTTGTGTTTATGTTCAAATGTGTGGATCAATGCTTACATTGTTATTGATAATGAAGGGCCAAAGGTGTGGCACCTGCGAGGGTGGACCATACATTCCCACTATGCTTGCACTGGAGGTTTATCTATCCCACAGCTATTACCCATCCCAAAGGTATCCCTGCCCATCCCACTGCTATCTTAACCCATCCCACAAGCATGCAAAGGCTTAAATCTTTTCTAAAAGTTTCCACCAAGACTTTATTGAAAAAAATAAATGAAGCAAGTGTGTGAAGCAAAGATAATCTTTTTTAGTAACAAGCTGTAAAAGAAAAATGACCCAAGTCAAGTGTCCAAATAAAGTCAACAGGTAGCCACCCAGTCTCTGGCACTCTTCTTGGTCACTCAGAGGTGTGCCCAGTCTCAGGGGTGAAGGGTCCAGGTGCTGTGGAGGTGGCTGCTGCTGGAGTACTGGTCTGAAGCGCCACTGGGGTGCCTGGCCTTGAGAGGACAACAGGGGATGGTGTGTTGAGGAAGCTCTCAGACAGCTGGCTCAGCCCCGTGATGTTGAGATCCCCTTCCTCCATGACATGGGGTGTCAGCCCCAGTACCGATGACTGATGTACTTAGGCCGGGCTTGGCTGTGGGGTGAAGGAAGGAGCAGTGCAGTGGGGCTGTCTGATCTGTAGCTGGGTGAGGACTGGCGTGGGTGGCATCTGTGGTTTGGGTGGCATCGGTGGCGTGGGTGGCATCGGTGGCATCGGTGGCATCAGTGGCACCGGTGGTGTCTGATGAACATGTGCTTGGACTGGGAAGGGCTGCTGCCTGTGCTGCTGGACCTCCTGGTAGCCGTAGCCTTGGTAGGTGAGGGCCTGTGGAAAGCCTTGGAAGGGGAGTGACATCACCTGGGGTGGAGGAGCAGACCTGGACTGGGTGGGAGCAGGTTCAGCTGGGTCTGGAGGGTTGTGAAGCAGATCGGTGATCCTCTCCTTCACCACCTGATACTGGGGTTCCGCCATGTCCATGAGGGTCTGGTTCACATAGGTGAGGAAGGGCTTGCGGTTGGAGGATGAGGAGTTGGTGTGTACCAGCTGAGAGAGGAGATCTACGCTGCTCTTGATGGTGTCTCTTATCTCCAGCAGGACAGTGTGGCTCTGTCCCTCTGGTTTGCCTCTCTGCCTTTCTGTGGAGGTGTAACTGGGTGTGGATGCGTGTTGGGCTGTGAGGGAAGTGCCGTCTCCTTTCTCCCACTGTGCCAGGGGGTCCACCACGTGCTCCACCACAGGTACTACAGCTGTCGGGGGGGTCTCCGTCGTGGCACACTCCACAGACACCTGCCTGGAGACAGGAGCTGACTCTCTGCTGGAAGAGGACTGGCTCTCAGCAGGCTGGCTGAGAGAGAGGGTTGTGAGAGGGGCTGCTCCTTGGTGGCGGATCTCACCCTCCAGGAAGTTGCATTTGGCCATCCCGTAGTTCTCTCTGTCCGTCAGCTTGACCGTGGCCTGGCCAGATTTCTTGAGGTGCAGCTTCCTGTACCAGGTGTGCATGTGCTTCCACCAGCCGAGGAGCACCTCCGAAGTGTAGCCCAGGCTCTCCGCCTTCTCTCTTCAAGCAGCTTGCTTCCTTTTGGTGTCCCTATAGAGCCTGTGTCCCTTCTACCATAGATACTCGTTCTCTCTCAGCCATTCCAGCACCTCATCCTCATGTTCCTCTTCTATGGTATATTGCCTCCTCTCCCGTTCTCGCATCTGCCTCTTCCTCCCTTTGGCAGGAGCACATGGGCCCTCATCAGAGGGGCTTCGAGGTTGTAGGTGCTGCTCCTCCACACCACCACCACCAGCAGCAGCAGCAGCAGCACCAGCAGCAGGACCAAGATCAGCAGCAGCAGAGTAAGAACCAGCAGCGCCAGCAGCACCAGCAGCACCAGCAGGACCAGGAGCACCAGCAGGACCAGGAGCACCAGCAGGACCAGCAGGACCAGGAGCATCAGCAAGACCAACAGGACCAGGAGCAGCACCAGCAGAGTAAGCACAGCAGAAGTCCCAGCACCAGGAGCAGTGCCAGCAGAGTAACCACCAGCAAAAGCACCACCACCAGAAGCAGCTTCAGCAGAGTAAGCACCGGCACAAGCACCACCGCAAGAAGCAGCATCAGCAGAGTAAGCACCAGCAGAAGCACCACTGCCATAAGCAGGATCATCAGCTCCTCCAGAAGCCCCAGAAGAGCGAGCCCGGGCTGCAGAAGCCCCAGCAGAAGCAGAGTGAGGGCCAGGGGGTGGGATGGTGGCCCTGTCCCTCTTGCCAGGGCTGGCAGAAGATGGCTGAGGCTTTCTCTTCTTCCTCATGGTTGTGGGGTTGCTGGCTGGCTGGCAGGCAGGCAGGCAGGCAGGCAGGCTGGCAGGTAGGCAGGCAGGCAGGCAGGCTGGCAGGCAGGCTGGCAAGCTGTGTCTGGAAGTAGGTCTTTCCTCTGAATGTTGATCTGCTTAGGAGCTGCTTCCCTTTATATCTACGGGGCTGACGCAATGCATCCTCCCTGCATGCGCAGTAAACGCTAGGCATCCGCTAAGCATCCGCTAAGCATCCGCTAAGCATCCGCTAGGCTTCCGCTAGGCTTCCGCTAGGCATCCGCTAGGCTTCCGCTCTGCATCCACTTCATCCGCTAGGCTTCCGCTCTGCATCCGCTTCATCCGCTCGGCTTCCGCTCTGCCTCTGCTTCATCCGCTCGGCGTCCGCTTTGCATCTGCTGTTTCCGTTCCACGTCCACTTTGTTGCGCTCCCCCGGAAGCCTTGCAGATGTGCCATCCGCTCTCATCTGCTTCCATCCGCTAGGCTTCCGTGGAGCATCCGCTTTCCATCCACCCTACATCCTCCCCCCGTCCGTTCCTTTCCGTGTTGTCCGCTCTGGTTATGCAAATTTTTGCCCCTTTTGAGAGTGGATAACAATGGATGGAACATTTTTTTTGTCCGCTGTGTCCTTTTTACAAACGTTTTGCATCTTTCGGCTAGTGTGACAGGGCCTTTAAATCTTTATTTTGCCCAACAGAAATACAGCCAGTCATGGTCTGTTCTGATTATTTTAAGATCACCAAGACATTACAAGAAGAGGCATGTTTTCTTCTTTGTGAGCTGACAGAGAATCTAAACAGACATATCAGAAAAGGTCTTAGTTAATCCATGTTTGTCAGCCTATTAGAAAACAGTGTCAAATTCCACCACATTAGATTTATTTATTTATTTTGTCAAGCATGTATGAGAAAACAAGTATAAGTATGAACATAACGTATAAACATATAAGTATAATCAGGTATAAATATATACATAATAAATGAGTACAAATAAATGGGAACAGTAGGAGAGGGATAGTGGGCATGCTGGTACACTTATGCATGCTGCTTTACAGACCTCTTAGGAATGGAGTGAGGTCCACAGTAAACAGTTTAAGGGTAAAGTTTTGGGGGTTTGAGGATGTAACAATGGAGTCAGGTAGTGAGTTCCAGGCATTGACCACTCTATTGCTGAAGTCATATTTTCTGCAATTGAGTTTGGAGCAGTTTACTTTGAGTTTGTATCTATTGTTTGCCTGTGTGTTGTTGTAGTTGATGGTGAAGTAGTCATTGACAGGTAGGATGTTGTAGCAGACAATTTTGTGTACTAAGCTTAGGTCAGACTGTAGGCAGCATAGTTCTAAGTTCTATAGGTCCAAAATTTCAAGCCTGGTGGCATAAGGTATTCTATTGCAAGCCAAGGAGTGAAGTACTCTTTTTGTAAAATACCTCTGAACTTGTTTAATTGTATTAATGTCCATTATACAGTGCGGATTCATGCCAGACATAATTTATTTTCTCCTTTTTTTTTTCTTTAATGAACTGCAAGGTTTTATTCTCCCTGGTATGAATGTTCTGTAGCTAGATTTTTTTAGGACATAGAGTGACCTCTCTATCATGACAGTGTCCCAGCAGTTGGTAAATAAGCTGGATGGATAGTGCTTCCATTGGGCATCTCACACCTGTCCTAAACCAGGTCACTTCAAAATCATTTCTGGTTGTGCACTGAGGGTTCCCGCTTGATAAAGGAGAATTTAATAAAGGAGAATCTTTGTAGCTCAGGGTAGAAATGAGACTAGCACTGATGATGTTATCTAGTTTGGGTCATGAAATGTCTGCAAGAAAACAACCAAGCTCAGAGAGCACCAAGAACCCGATAAAAGGATCTTTCTCATTGGTCAAAACTTTATGACTGCAACAGGAATATCACAGGTTTTTTATGTATATCTATGCTGGGCTCCAAAGCTCTAAATGAGCAACCCAACTCTTCCTGATCTCTGGACAATACACCCACAAATACTCAAAGGTTACAACTGAAAGTTTACTATACCACTCTTCCCTTAGTCTTCTACAACTTCTGTTTCTCCACTACCTCTTTTTATGAGTCCAACTTCTGGAGAACAGTAACACTAAATTTGCCTTAGGCAGCTTCAGGCTCTTTTAGCTCCCCCCACCCCCCAAAAAACTACCCTCCCACACACACACACCAACACACTCAGCTGCCTTTTTGCTAAACTTTTATAGACATCAGTTGCTGGGACGGCTAAGGAGCACTCTTAAAGGGACAGTGCACCCAGGTGATGGCTATTTTGCAGGCACTGTCTTCTTAAAAGGAGATACTGCTACATACTATATGGTACACAACAACAAGCCACTATTCAATTGCACTCTCATCTTGAATATCCTTTAATCAAAACACTTGACAACCAATGTTTTCAACATTTTTTTTCTTCGACTCCATGGTGTTGATGCTTGCTTCCTGGTGTTGCTGCATGACATAAGTTCTGTTCTGTTGCGCCTATGATGTGTGTCTTTTCCACACCAGTTACAGTTGAAGACTGTTTGGTAATTTAATTCCCAAACAATATTTATCACCACCATGGGAGTTAAAACTGGGCCAAAATAACTGCTGTGTAAAATGTCTGCAAGAAGCTGTCAAGGTAATTGATTGACTTCAAAAAGCAATTATCTAAATAAAAGGCTGCTTGATGAAGCCATTGCATTGCATGCTTTGTAAAAGTAAATGAGATGATGCTCAAGGCTCAGAAGTTAGCCCTAAAAAAAAAACTTTGGGAAATGTACCAACAAATCAACTTTGGGTCAGTGGAGATATTCTACCTATTTGGCCCGGTTCAGCTAAACCGGTAGCTCCAAGGATCATATGTGAGCGAACTGGTTTGCTCCGATGATCAGCTGCTGGGCCCTCCCACACCCCAGCTCTATACTGATCTTTATTTCCTGCTTTTCAGCCTTAGCTGCTTTGCATGGCACAACCGATTGCTGCACATAAGCTGTTTTACACACAGGCTTGCAGCAGAAGATTAATTGCAAGCGCTGCACACATACAAAGCACACACTCACACCAAGCTGGGAGGAAAAAGTTTGAAACCCACCACTGCTTTGGATGGCAAACCACAGACTTAAGAACACAAAATCCAAATGTAGTCCAAAGTTGTTGAGGAGTTGGGTGGCCTTGAAATTGAAATAAGCAAATCAACAATTAAAACAACAGCAGTTGGATTTAGTCTGCTTGCAACTACATAGAGATTATAGGCTGATTCCTCTTTTAACTCTGCTCCTAGGTTCTCCTTTTAACTCTGCTCCTAGGTTCCTTCTATAGTACATCATCTCTGGTAATCCTTAAAGGACTCTTGTTGACATATTGAGGTTTTAAGGCTTTATAGATAAAAAATGGGATATGGAAAGAAGAGTTTTATTTTGAGAGAAGGTGATAAGTTACTAAAACTGTTTTTAAATTGTGATGAAAGGGAAGGGCATATCTTTATATATTACTTTTATTTATCATATTCTTATTTTTCTTTCTTTTGTATTTTTCTTTTTTTGCTTTTCTGCACCTATTTTTTCTTTAATTTTTTGTTTGCATTTTTTTACTGTTGTACTGTTTTACTGTGTAAAAAGAAGTACAGAATCTTAATAGAGGATGAAGGAAACCTCTTTTATTAATGAAGCTTTGACCCTTTGAGATATTTTTTTCTCTAATAGACTAAGACCAAATTTGTTTCGGAAAACAAAATCTCTCACATGCTTGTATTTCTGTTTGCTCTTAAAGATACTCTTCTTTCTTTCTCAGTCCCAGCACAATCTTTTTAAAGTTCTTTCTAGATGCCAGGACAAGATAACACAGATTCAATTCTGGCTTGATGTATCCTGATGCTATTCAGTGCAATGCTTTAAAGTTGCCAATCAAGACTTTGGTTTCCACCCAGGAATTTACAGAAAATCAATGCACCGATTACAAAATTGGTATAATTCTACATAGGCAATATTGTCCCACTAGGAATGTAGCTGTTTCACTTTGTACTAGCTGTAATGTCTGCCAAGCACTCCATGAAAAGTATGTTAATACCCAACTAAATGGCAGTAGAAAGTAAAAAGGATATATAACAAATATATAGAAAATATAAAGGGAATCATAAAAGATCAAATATGAGCCATACAATCATTTAAATATGAGCCAGCAGTGTTCAGCAGCAGCCAAAAAAGCTAATGCAATCCTTGGTTGTATAAACAGAGGAAGAGAGTTAAGATTACGAAGTATTAGTACTACTTTATAAAATCTTAGTAAGACCACATCTTGAATATTGCATCCAGTTTTGGTCACCACATTATAAAAAAGACATTGAGATTTTGGAAAGAATGCAGAGAAGAGCAACAAAAATGATTAAGGGCCTGGAGACTATATGAAGAACAATTGGGGGAATTGGGTATGTCTTGTCTAGAAAAAAGAAGAACTGGGATGACATGATACCAATATTCCAATATTTGAGAGACTGTATAAAGAAGAGGGGGGTCAACTTATTTTCCAAAACATCAAAGAAGCTACTCAGAAGTAACTCCTTGTCTTGTTCTCAGTATTTTGGGCCTGACCAAAGGTGATATTCAGCAGGATCTGACCAGTTCTGAAGAACTGGTAGCGGAAATTTTGAATAGTTCAGAGAACCGGCAAATACCACTTCTGACTGGTCCTGCCCCCATCTATTCTCTGTCTCCTGAATCCCAGCTGATCATCTGGGACTTCTTTTGTTGCCCTGCATAGAAGAAAAGAGCTGGAAAGCAGGTCAGTGGGATGGGGAGGGAATGGAATTTTCCCATTAACCTTCGCAGTAACCTTCCCCCAGGAGTGGGGTAGGAATGGAGATTTTATAGTACAGATTTTACCTTCCCCTGCCACACCCACCAAGTCACGCCCACCATGCCATGCCACACCCACCAAGCCACACCCACAAAACTGGTAGTAAAAAATTTGAATCACACCATTGTGCCTGACATTCACATAGTATATGAAAACAATGGTTGGATTCCCACAACATGCTGAAATATGTTCCCCCACTTTAGCTTTAGCTTGGTGTAACAACTGGTGAAAACCCATCTTACAGATTGAAGAAAATATCTGAGAAGGAAGTCTTATATTTGTTTGCAAAAAGAGTCATATCTTTTTTATTCAAGAAGACTTCTTCTAGACTGATCTATAACTGGGTGTCTTATCCACAGGTTCTTTGGATTCGAAAGAATTTTACAAAAGATATTTTTTTCAGCACTCAGTTCCTAATAATAATAATTCCCCATTTTTATGAGTTTTCCTCTCCTGATCTGCAAACCTGATGAAAGAAAATACATGTTACATAATTCATTAAACCGCCAAATTTTTTTTACATATATTACTATGCCCTTCCCTAATATATGTGCTAAGATTCAGGGCATATGACTTCCAGGATAATGAAGAAAATGAATTGTGATAATGTTATAGCAAGACTTGAATAACCAAATATTTCCCAATTATCTTTTCTCTTCCTGATATAGGTATTTTATATATTTAAAAACCAACATGATGAAGGGAACATTATCAAAGCATTAATAATGTTTTATTTCTTTCAAAGTTCTTCCTACACACCAAATTATTTAGAAGGTACACTGTTTTTCAATGCAAAATTATTTAGGAGGTACACTAATGTCAAATTTGTTTGCTCTGTAAATAAACACCATACCTAAGTAAATACATATGTATATAAAACATGTAAAAACAGATTGTAAATTATATTTAAGGAATTATCAGCCCCTATCTAACTAAATGTTTTGGCTTGTATTTTTTTTAAAGTATAAAGCCCATCTGCCAAGTAATAACCGAACGTCTATGGAAACACATTCATATTTCATTTTCTTCAATATGTCTAATACAATGGGTTGAAAACAAAATCCAAACAGAGACCCCCAAAAGAGATTTGGAAAGCAGTAGAAACAAAACATCTGTAGCTGAGTGTGAACTCCAGCCATCAAATTGGTTTATAGTGCTATCACTGAATTACTACTGAGATAGTAATATCTAAAGAGCTTAAAATGGGTGCCTTTAGAACCATAGCCTGAATGAATGATTTCAGAAAAAAAATACAGGTTTTCCTCCTTCTTATAACCATAACTGTGCTTGGAATCTATGGTCGTAAGTCATGGTGATCATTAAGCAAGTCACCACATGACTTTGCCTGATTTTATGATATTCTTTGCAACAGTCATTAGGTGAATGCCATAATCATTAAGCAAAGACTATGGTCCTTAAGAAATGTCATGATCATTAAGTGAATGTGGTCATTAAATGAATCCATTGTTCCAAATGGGCATTATTTTTTCTGCTGGACATTGGAAACAAACACTGGAAAATCATGGTCATGTGATTACAGGATATTGCAAACAGCCATAAAGACAAGACAGTTGCTAAGCACCTAAAATGCGATCATATGACCATGGGGATGAGAGCATTACAACTTCAAAAAATAACTAAACAACTTGTTATTAAGCAAAGATTATCTGTATAACTAACTTTAGTAAGTGGTGTGGGAAGCCACCCCCTCATAGAAGAATGAAATATTTTGAGAAATATTAAAAAAGGCAGGATGAAATATTTCCCCTAAAAGAGAAATAAACAGATCTTATGGGAGACAGAAATTCAGAACTCCAGCTCCCTGCTGCCAGCAGATATTTTGTGCCCATTAAGAAAGACTGGGCCAGCCTATTTACAAAACAAAAGATCTTCAGCTCCAGGATGAAGGGATTAAAGCCCATGTCATACTGGCCAACGGATGCAAAAAGGACACAGCGGACGGGCAAAATGTTCCATCCGTTGTTATCCGCTCTTAAATGGGGCAAAAATTTGCATAACCAGAGCGGATAACACAGACGTGGGGAGGACGCAGGGCAGATGCAAAGTGGATGCGGAATGGAAGCCCAGCAGATGGAAGCGGATGGGAGCAGATGGCGCAACCGCTAGACTTCCGGGGTGCCTCAGCAAAGCGGACGCGGAACGGATAAAGTGGATGCACAGCGGACGCCGAACGGATGAAGCGGATGCACAGCGGAAGCCTAGCGGATGCACAGCGGAAGCCTAATGGATGCCGGGCATTAATTGCGCATGCAGGGAGGAAGCATTGCGTCAGCCCCGCGGATATAACGGAAGTAGTTCAGAAGCAGGCCGCCATTCAGAGAAAAGACCTGCTGCCAGACACATCGACTGCCTTGCCTGCCCTGCCTGCATGTCTACCTGCCAGCCTTGCTGCCAGCCTTGCTACCAGCCTTGCTGCCAGCCTCCTTGCCAGCCTTGCTGCCAGCCTCCCTGCCAACCTTGGTGCCAGCCTGCCTGCAAGCCTTGCTGCCAGCCAGTCTGCCTGCCAGCCTTACTGCCTGCCTTCCTGCCAGCCTTGGTTCATGTCTGCCTGCCAGCCTTGGTGCCTGCCTGCCAGCCTGCCTTCCTGCCAGCCTTCCTGCAAGCCTTGGTGCCAGCCTCCCTGCCAGCCTTCCTGCCAGCCTTGGTTCCTGCCAGCCTCCCTGCCAGCCAGCAACCCCACAACCATGCGGAAGCACAGCAAGCCTCAGCCATCTGCTGCCAACCCTGGCAAGAGAGACAGGGCTACCATCCCGCCCCCTGGCCCTCACTCTGGTTCTGCTGGGGCTTCTGCAGCACGGGCTCACTCTTCTGGGGCTGGCACTTCTGCTGCTTCTGCTTCTGGAGGAGCTGAAGACAAGCACTCCAGCACCAGCCACCTCCACAGCACCTGCACCCTTCACCCCTGGGACTGAGCGACCAAGAGGAGTGCCAGAGACTCATTTTTGTCTTATAGCTTGTTGTAAAAAAGTCTATTTTTGATTCACACACTTGCTTCATTTCTTTTTTTTGATAAAGTCTTGCTGGAAACTTTTAGAAATGGTTTAAGCATTTGCATGCTTGTGGGATGGATTAAGACAGCTGTGGGATGGGTTGAGATAGCTGTGGGATGGGCAGGGATACCTGTGGAATGGGTAATAGCTGTGGGATAGATAAACCTCCAGTGCAAGCAAAGTGGGACTGTATGGTCCACCCTCCCAGGTGCCATACCTACGGCCCTTTATTATCAATAATAATGTAATAATTATCCACACATGTTAACACAAACACAACTCTTTATTAAACACCCTGTTCATTGTAGGCCAACCAAACATACATGGCCCAATCTCATCCGTGTGATGAGACAGGCTGAAGGAAGCATCCATTAAGCATCAACCATCCTGTCTTGCCACTCCACTGCTCCAGCTGGGGAGTTGCACCAGTGTCTCAGGAGGTTGCGCTGCTTCTTTGCTTCATGTGAGGCTCTGTTGGGGTCTTGCACATCCTCAGTGTTGATCAGGTTTCGCCCTTGCCTCCATTCCCCAGGCTCCATGTCCCCATTGCCTTGTTGGAGGTCCACAAGCCTGTTCTGCAAAACTGGGTAGCGGGTGCACATGAGATTGTGCAGGATGCAGCAAGCTTCCACAATCCTCCTCACGGTCTCTGGGCGATGCTGCATGGTGGTGAGAAGTACCTGGAACCTGTTGGCCAGGATGCGAAAGGCGTTCTCCACCACCCGCCTTGCCTTGGAAAGCCTGTAGTTGAAGATCCTCTCTTCATGGGTGAGGAATCTGGAAGTGTAGGGCTTCATGAGGTAGGTTGTGAGGGAGAAGGCGTCATCCCCCACAATGAAGTAGGGCACATCTTGTGTGTCATTGGGCAGGGGTTCTGGATCTGGGGAGCTCACGATGAGGTTGCCTTCCAGCTCCTCCTTGAGGTCACTGGCGTTATATACCTGGGTATCTGAAGATGAGCCGTTGCCTGAAGCATCGATGTACATGAACTTGTAGTCAGCATCAACCATGGCGAAGAGGATGATGCTGAAGAAGCCCTTGTAGTTGTGATAAGTGGAGCCCGACTTGGCTGGCGCTTTGCAGGCCACGTGCTTGCCATCTATGGCTCCAACAGTGTGGGGGAAGTTCCACTTCTGATACCACTGCTCTGCAACTTTCTTCCATCCTTCTTCAGTGGAGGGGCACTGGAGGAGTTCCTCCTTGTATTCTTCGATGATGGCCTGCACCACTTCTCTGACCACAGTGCTGATGGTGTTGGATGGCACCCTCCAGCTGTACTGTATGCTCCTGTAGGAGGTCCCTGAGGCCAGGTGGCGCAGAGTGAGTGCCACCTTGAGCCCAGGTTCCAGGCTGGGCCGGAAGCTGGTGTTTGCCTTGGTCAACCTGGGTGTCAGGCGCTGCACAACTTCATCAAGCATGGCTGGAGGCATCCTCATGAAGTTCTGGAACGCCCGAGTGTCTTCACTCCTGAGCTCCACCATCAGCTTGTTGTACAGTCCGTCCTCTGCTCTTATGGTGAACCATCTTCGGATCCAGACTCTTTTTGAGTGGCTCCTTTTCTTCTCGCAGTAGAGTTCACAGAGCCTGCAGATGGCTTCTCACTGTTGCAGAACGATGGTGGCTGCCGAAAGGACTTTGTCACAATCCATGGTGGACATGACTGGATGCTGTGGAAGAGGAAGAGGCAGATGAAGGCTGCAGAGGTCTGCACTGCTGGGCTGCTGTTCTGAAAGTGAGATGCAGGCGAGTTGCTCCCCCTTTTTATAGGCAGTATAGGTTTTCCACTAGGCATCCTCTAGGCATCCTGTAGGCATCCTCTAGACATCCTTAATATCCGAGATAGGTCCCCTCTGCGAACGTTTTTTCCATTTTAAACGCTTTGTTTCCATTCTGCATCCAGTAGGCATCTGTTCTGCATCTGTTCTGCATCCGTTCCGCTTCCTCCCTGCATCCGGGTGGATGCGAGTTGCGTGGATGCGTAGTGGACGCCTAGCAGATATAGCGGATATAGCGGATGCGTAACGGATGCGTAACGGATGTGTAGCAGATGCGTAGTGGATGCAGAACGGACGAACTGGATACATTTTCCGCGCAAAAGTTTTAGGCAGCCCAAAACTTTCGGAGTGGATGAAACGTCAATAAACGGATGCTGGACGGATAGAGAGGAAGCAAAATGGAGGCAGTGAGTACATCGCGTTTTTGAACAGATGGCAAGGTTTTTTGTCCGTTTTACATCCTCTTTGCATCCGTTGGTTCAGTGTGACATGGGCTTAAGACATGATCCTTAAAGACATAATAGGATTAACCCACTAGCAGCAGAGCACACTACTTTGCACAATCTCCTAAGGAAATTGCATCACTCTCCAAACTTCAACCCAAATTTAGCTCAGACAACCTATATAGCCAGCTACGTGGCCCATTGGAGTCTGACAACAGCCAATAGAATACATGTTCTTGCACAGGAACAGTAAGCTCAAGTGCAAAGTCCAGAGAAGGTATGAAAACCACCCGCTCTCAACTCCATGTGGTCAGCTGCACTAGAACCCATGTGCTTGGTGTTTCTGTTTTATCATTAAACCATCTTTCCAATCTGCCTCCAGCCTCCATTTTGTCTCCAGTGCCTTTCTCCCAGCTTGGACCTGGACCTGGATATTTCTTCCAACAGTGATAAATACTGTACCCCAAGAAATGGGAAAGGGGACTGTTACTACTGGTTGAGGACTTCTTGTGACATGAAATCATATCAGCCATGGGATTTTGCTGGATAATTTGGGAGAAATCTGTTTAGGATGCACTATTTTGTAATGCTCAGGAGACTCCATTTTAGCTTACTGGTTTATGGTATCTCCATGGAGCAATGGTGGTACAATGGTTAGAATGCAGTATTACAAGCTGATTCTGCCCACAGCCAGGAGTTCGATCCTGACCAGCTCAAGGTTGACTCAGCCTTCCATCCTTCTGAGTTTAGTAAAACGAGGACCCAGATTATTGGTGGGTAATATGCTGACTCTGCAAACTGCTTAGAGAGGGCAGTAAAGCACTGTGAAGTGGTATATAAGTCAAAGTACTATTGCCACCTCACAGGATTCAGTCTGATCCTCCATGCTACTCAACATCTGCATGAAACTGCCAGGTAAGATCAGAGGATTTGGGCTCTGCCATGATTAGTATAAAGATAACATAATTGTTTATTTTGTTAATTTTTCACCAGGGAAGCTGCTGATTTTTTTAAATCAATGCTGGACAACAGAAATTTGTTGGATGAGAACTAAAAAAAAAAAAAAAAGGTTTGGATCGAGACAAGATAGTAGTGCTCTGATCAGGAACTGAATAAATTCAAGAATATTCACTGAATTTCTTTCCTGTCAAATGTATTTATTGCCAACTTTACAGCCACACGTTCCTGGCATAAAAGCATATGGCAGTTTACAGCATAAAATCAAACATTTCCAAATATAAGAACAGATTTATAAAGGAATATGAAAATACATAATATTTATATGTGTATTATCCATTTGCATATTCATAAATACATTCATAAATACACAAAACAATCATAAACCTAGGTAATCAATAATAAAATGACAGTTAAAAGAATAATTGCTTATAAAAATGGGCTTTCAAATGTCCCTTAAAAATCAGCTAGGGAGGATTTAGCCCATGTATTAAGGGGAAAATTCTGAGGATGAAATATACAGGTGTTGGAAGAAATATCCACCTGGTTCAGTTCCAAACTAGGAGAAAGACACTGGAAACATGGAGGCTGATTAGAAAGTTGGTTTAATGAAGCAGAACTATCAAGCACATGGTCCTGGTGCAGCTGACCACCTGGAGATGAGAGTGAGGGGTATTTATACCTTCTCTTGGGCTTTGAACTTGAGCTTCCTCTTCCTGTGCAAGAACATGTATTCTATTGGCTGTTGTAGGGGTCATAGCTGACTCTGCAGGTTGTCTCTGTAGGTTGTTTGAAGTTTGGAGGGTGTGGTGCAACTGAGATGATGCAATGAAGGAGCTGGGGTTCTGAAAGGGTGTTGGGCATTTCCTCTTATGGCCGAGGGCTAATCCTACCTTTGTTCAGACCTTGGCTGCAGGGAATTTGCTTATGAATAGAGCTATCTATCTCTTCTCTTAAGTGCTGACATCTGCTGTGGGCTATTAAGAAAGGTGGGGACTATTAAGAGTGAGTCTGCTTCCTGCCTGTAAAAAGAAACATGTTTCCAGGGAAATAGAATATTCTGCCTTTTTAATATTTCTCTAAAATTTTCATTCTTCTAGGAGAGGGTGGATGCAAACTTTCTACCCAGATAGTGTCTGACAATTGCCTGGACAAGTCCCTGTACTTTTCTTGGAAAGACTTTCAGAACTGGTTTGCCATTGCTTTCTTCCCAGGGCTGAGAAAGAGGGACTGGCTTAAGGCCACCAACTGGTTTTGTGTATAAGGCAAGAGTAGCATTCACAGTCTCCCAGTGCCTTAATCACTTAATTGGCTCTCAATACACAGTTTGCCTTCTCTTAAGTTATCAGAGCAGAGATACAGAGTTCAGTCACGTCATGCCCACCTGTATAATGTTTCTCATAAATACAGAATATAGAATAACAGAGTTGGAAGGGACCTTGGAGGTCTTCTAGTCCAAGTCTTGCTCAAGGGGACTCTATATCATTCCAGACAAATGTTTGTCCAATCTCTTCTTAAAAACCCCTAATGATGGAGCACCCACAAGTGGAAGCAAGCTGTTCCATTGGTTAACTGTTCTCTGCTGTCAGGAAATTTCTCCTTAGCTCTAGTTTGGATCTGTCCATGATAGATTTCCATCCATTATTTCTTGTCCTGGTGCTTTGGATAATAGGTTGACCCTTTCCTCTTTGTGACAGCCCCCAAACATTGGAAGATTGCTATCTTGTCATCCCTAGTCCTTCTCTTCTCTTCACTAGACTAGACCTATCCAGTTCCTGCCACCGTTCATCATAATATGACTTCCACCTACCTTCCAGAAAGCAGTATTTTTATGTCCTGGTATTCTTACTGTTCTAAAAGAATTGTATCTGCCCCTGACTATTTCACATAATTAGATCTTTGAAACAGTTAATGCCTTGGGCTATATAGAAGAACCTTTCAATCAACCTATTTGCTTTACTTTAATATTAACATATGGATGTCAAAGGTTATGGTCAGTGTGATCACTGAGGCAATGGCCAGACCAATGTTGTTCATGGATTCATGAATGGGAATGGATGACAGCATTTAATGACTCCAGAAAAGGATTTGTGAAATTCTTCTCCAATGGAGGAATTTTTTTTCGTTTGCCTCCACATCAGGGACACTTTCAATCTCTCTTAAATTAAAGGATTTTCATTTAAGCTCTATCTCCAACCTTCTTCTCCAGGTGTTTTATGTCAGTGGCTTTTTGTCTTCTTGTCTCTACTGCTTTTTCTCAGCTTCCCTGTGTCTGTGGATTCTTTTTTCTGGAGGCAAAGAAGAAGGGACCACAGGCAAAAATGAGAAGACGGGGGGGGGAGGGGAATACCTTTTCGTTTTATTTTTAATGCATGTAGCTTGTTAAAACATTTTGAACAAAATTCCTGTCTGAGCTGAAACATCTCAGTTTGTCTCAGTCTAATAGAAGAAGCCTAGCTGGATGCTAGAGACAATATCTTTAGGGGATGATGACATAATGTATCCAGCCTCCTGGCATCTTTCACTTCCTTTATTGCTGCTTATTCAGCAAATCATATGAAAGCTTACTGACCATGACAGCACAGTTGAGCCTTATTTGTTTTCACAAGACTCCAGCAAGAATGAAGGAAGGAAAGAAGAAAGGAAGGAAGGAAGGAAGGAAGGAAGGAAGGAAGGAAGGAAGGAAGGAAGGAAAATGGAAGGGGAAGGAGGAAGGGAGGGAGGGAGGAAAATGGAGGGGGGAGGGAGGCTGGGAGGAATGAAGGAAGGAAAATGAAGGGAGGGAGGAAGGAAGAAGGAAGGAAAAAGAGGGAGGGAGAATGGAAGGAAGAGTTATTCTAATTATTATTTTCACGACTCAAGCAAGAAGAAAGAAAGAAAGAAAGAAAGAAAGAAAGAAAGAAAGAAAGAAAGAAAGAAAGAAAGGAGGGAGGGAGGGAGGGAGGGAGGGAGGGAGGGAGGGAGGGAAGGAAGGAAGGAAGGAAGGAAGGAAGGAAGGAGGAAGGGAGGGAAGGAGTGGAATCATGCATTTGTAACTAAAAGCAAGATTCAACACAAAATATGGGTGTCCCGTTTATTTATTTATTTTGAGGAAACAGTTGCCATGACAAATAAATATTTGTTTTCTCAAGTATTCTCATTCAATCCTATGGCTGGTTTAATAGGTTCTCTTTTCTATATATTATATTACCATTTCTTGTAGAAGGCCAGTGACAAAATAAAAAATAAAAATTAATGGGGACAAACATTATTGTTTCTCATTTTAAGAGTTTTCTGAGTAGCCCTCTTTAAATGCCCGCAGACTATATGTTGCTTTCTCTGCAAGTAAGTAGCATGTTTATTATGCACACACATGCACACAAAGAGAGATCTGTTTATGATGTGGAGATGGAAAGAGGCAAAGAAAAGATGAGAGACTAGAAAGCTTATGCTATGATATATTGGTTCAGATTTAAAAGTGCCTTAAGGCTTTCCCAAGCTACAATATGTGTTTCTATTTTGGTAAATGCATAGGCTATGATTTTAACTGGCATGGAATAAATAATTGGATGGACCCCATTTTTTTATTCCTTCTTGTAATGCAAATGTGAGAAACTACATATGAATCATCTACTACAGTCTTCTTCAACTGTGTTGATCTCCAGATGTTGGTTTCCAGAGCATAAAAGTATGATTGCTGTGTGTACATACAGCATGCAAATAACAATGACTTCATCTTTTGGAATATATTTACAATCATGCCTCAAAGTCCTTTTCCTTATGTCAACCTACCCATCTGCTTAGGCAGAGGTTGAAGAAATAAATGTCAATCTGTCTGTCTATCTATCTATCTATCTATCTATCTATCTATCTATCTATCTATCTATCTATCTATCTATCTATCATCTAATTTTGGTATCTTCTTTGAGTCCTAAATCAATTCTGCCTTATTTCTCCAAACCACAAATACTACAAATAGATTTACTTCCTTTATTTTTTTCATTAAATTTATATGCGGCCCATCTCACTGATAAGGGAACTCTTATGAGAAATGCTGCATTTAAAGATTCATTTGAATGCATCATTGAAGCATTTTATTCATGGTGCAATGTTAACCTTTTTTTATTTGGCGAGAACCACAAAAACCATATCAATTCTTGTTAGAAGTGTGGAAACCAGAGGACAGTGAATTTCTGACTGGCCCATTATTCTAGAGAAATTCTTGGAGTTTATTTTTGATATATATTGGTAAAGATCTATTTGTTTCCTCCAATCTGGTATCCAATGTTGGAAGTGTGACTTCAGTGCCATTGACTTTTCAGCACTTCACTAACCCTAACTCTAACCACAAGGGGACAGTGGAACACAGATGGAGGGTTCAGGATTTACACTGTTCTTAATTTGTCTTCCACTCCTTTTGTACTTTATCTATGAAATAGCTAATTTCAGACACTTCTTTCTCTCTTTATAATCTGTAATCTGACCCCATTTTTTTCCTTGCAATTATTTATATAATCTTTGAAATATATTGGAATATTTAAACTTCATCATCTGGTTCCCTTGGCCAAAATGGACAGGCAATCAATTCTAGATGGCAGAAAACAGGTAATGTTTCTTTCTATAGTCACACATTTCCAATATATATATCTGGGCAGTGCATATTGATTAAAAGCAATTTAAACAAATCTATCAACACAGTCAAACTATTAAAGTGATCCAGAGGTGGGATTCTACTGGTTCAGACTGGTTTGGGTGAACTGGATGTTCAATTTGCATCTCGTTCACTGAACTGGTATTTGAACTGAATGGCTGGCCCCACCCACCCTGCCCCACCCCTCCCAGGAATCTCCACGTGGCCCAATTTCAATGCAAGTAAGTATAGGGTCTGCGTGGAGGCTCTGAGAGGGGGAAAAATGGGCCTTCTGGAAGTCCAAAAATGGTCCTGTTTCTGGCTTCCAGAGGGCCTCCAGAATCCTTGGGAGATGGTTTTTGCCTTCCCAGAGGCCCAAGGGAAACCTCTGAACCCTTGGCAAGGCAAAAAAACCTCCCCTACTGAAAGTACCAGTCGGCCATGCCCACCAAGGCCACGCCCACCCAACAACTGGGCAGCGAACCGGTTGCTTGGATTTTTGAATCCCACCCCTGAAGTGATCCTATGTCATATTTATGAAACATGTAACCCCAGACATGTCACTTGAAGACCAAATCATGAAACTTCATTTAATTTACATTGGTCATGTCATGCAGGGGACTTCTCTGGAGAAAGCAGTGATGTTTGGATGAGTTAATGGTAGAAGGAAACCAGGTCATTAAATAACACTGTCAGTCGGTGCTCCATTCAAAATCCAAGAAAGAAATACTTAGACTCTTTAAGTTAGAGAAAAGTTATCTTTTACTGAAAGTGAAGTGGTAGCAACCAAAGAATTCTGAATCTGAGAAATTAGGCGCGCAAATCACATATACAAAGTGATGGAAGTGTTCTCACCCCCAATAGTTCAGATGAAACTTCCAATTAGAAATTGTGAATATGATCATGTGGGCATCTTCAGGTGATGATGAGGCCTCTGTCCATTAACCTTGGCATACTTTGATAACGGGTTGCAGTTGCGCAGAGAAAAGAAAGCTAAGTGAGAAATAGAAACCTAACTCTGATGTATGCTTC
>BLBF01000049.1:4663495-4677337 GCA_015471245.1 Laticauda colubrina
TTACTTACTTACTTACTTACTTACTTACTTACTTACTTACTTACTTACTTACTTACAAACTTACCTATACATAATTTTCCACTCATCTTACCATAGGCTAACCTTGGTGGGGAAGGCTTGCAGTTACATCTGAGCTAAAACATCAAAGGTTAAAATCAAACATTAAAACTAAAGACACTTGGGAAAGGCAGGGACAGAGTGGTGAGAGGAGGTGGGATCTGTTATTACTCAATCTACCACCTCCCTTGTGCTGTTTCCTCACTGATGCCCAAAGCCAACTGGTACAGCCAGGGTTTTAGGCTCTTACCAAAAGATTGGAAAGTTGGGGCCAACTTCATATTGGGGGGCAGGATGTTTCAGAGGGCAGAAGCAACAGCAAAGAAGGCTTTCCTCCTGGACCCTACCAACTGGAATAATCATTTTGTTTGTGTATGCATATGTGTATGTATACATACATATATACATACATACATACATACATACATACATACATACATACAAACATCTTCATACAAATATTTAAAAAGCACCACAAAGAATGCTTTTTCTGCACCAACTCAAAAAGCTCAAGCTGCCCAAGGAGCTGCTGATACAATTCCACAGAAGAATTACTGAGTCTGTCATCTGCACCTCTATAACTGTCTGGTTTGGCTCTGCAACCCAACAGGACAGACAGAGACTTCAGAGGATAATTAGGACTGCAGAAAAAACAGTGACTACCCACCTGCCTTCAATTGAGGACCAGTATACTGCATAAGTCAAAAAGAGGGCTATGAAAATATCTACACATCCTCTCACATCCCGGACATAAACTATTTCAATTCTTACCCTCAAAACAACGCTATAGAGCACTGCACACCAGAACAACTAGACACAAGGACAATTTTTTCCCCAAATGCCATCACTCTGCGAAACAAATAATTCCCTCAACCCTGTTCAACTATTACAGAGTCTGCACTATTATTACTATAAATCTTCTCATCATTCCTTATCACCCATCCCCTCCCACTTGTGCTGTATGACTGTAATTTTGTTGTTTGTATCCTTCCAATTTATACTGACTGTTTCCTAGTATGACTTGATTGCTTATTATACCCTATGACTATCATTAAGTGTTGTATACCTTATGATTCTTGATGAATGTACCTTTTATTTTATATATACTGAAAGTATTCACACCAAGACAAATTCCTTGTGTGTCCAATCACACTTGACCGATAAATTATTCTATTCTATTCTATTCTATTCTATTCTATTCTATTCTATTCTATTCTATTCTATTCTATTCATATTATATAAAGCAATAGCAATAGCATTTAGACTTATATACCAGTTCACAGGGCTCTACAGCCCTCTCTAAGCAGTTTACAGAATCAGCCTATTGTCCCCTAACAATCTGGGTCCTCATCTTACCCACCTCAGAAGGTTGAGGGCTGAGTCAACCTTGAGCCTGTAGCAGTAGAGTGCAGTACTGCACTCTAACCACTGCGCCACATAACATATTTAGACTTTTCCTCCCTTCGCTAAACCGGGTGTGGGCGTGGCCAGCGTGTGACACATCGGGCCTGCAGGCTGCAGGTTTGACTGCCCTGACAGCAGAAAGAGGAAACTTGAGGGTTCACAGGGTCGATACTATATGGTTGATACTATGTGGTGTGCCTGACAAATGACTGATTACAGGAAAGAAAGCGATAGGCAGTTATTTTCTGGAACAGATAGACAGGGGAGTGTAGGATTAGAAGAATAATCCAAATTCTGGACTATGGTAACTTCAGTCCAGATTGAAAATCTTGCAAACTTTGCCCAAGTATTTATGTTTAAACAGGATTTTTTAAAGTTGCCTGGAATCCGTGAACATAAGAGAGAAGCAGCTTAAACGGTAAGTGACATCATTGAGAACATAGCTGTCTTTGTGGTAAGAAACTGATAGGGTTTTAACACTTATCTTATTAAGTAAAAAGGACATTGCTTTGAATAATAGCCATCTCAACAGGAAGCAAAATTTTGCATATGTTTTGACATGACAATAAAATAACTTTTTCCCTGAGATTTCAGATTCTTTCTGAAGAGGGTATAAAGCCACCTCTTCAATTTTAAGGCTAGGTCACACTGGCCGAGGGATGCAAAACGTATGCAAAAAGGACACAGCGGACGAGCAAAATTTCCATCCATTGTTATCTGCTATCAAAAGTGCCCCAAATTTGCATAAACAGAGCGGACAACAATAGAAAGGAATGGACGTGGGGAGGATGTAGCGGGGATGTAAAGCGGATGTTCGTAGGAAGCCAAGTGGATGGAAGCAGATGGAAGTGGATGACACATCCGCAGGGCTTCCGGGGGAGAACAGCGAAGCAGACGTGTAGCAGAAGGAGCGGATGCGTAACGGATGATGCGGATGCATCACGGATGGCTATAGGATGCATAGCAGATGTGTAATGGATGCATAGCGGATGCAAAGCGTTCACTGCACATGCGGGGAAGATGAATTGCATCAGCTCCATGGATATAAAAGGATGCAGCTCGCAAGCAGTCACCATTCAGAGGAAAGACCTGCTGCCAGAGACATCTTGAGAGAACACCATGGGGAAGAAGAGGAAGCCTATGCCTACTCCTGCCAGCCCTGGCAAGAAGGACAGAACCACCATCCTACCCCCTGGCACTGACTCTGAAGCTGCTGCTGCTGGTAGTGCTGCTGGTGCTGCTGGTGTTACTGGTGCTGGTGCTTCTCCTGCTGGTGCTTCTGGTTCTGCTGGTGCTTCTCCTGCTGCTGCTGGTGCTTCTCCTGCTGCTGCTGCTGCTGTGATGGACCAGCCCCAAGGCCCTCAAAGCCCTGCTGCTGAAGACCCTGAAGCCCCTGCCAGAGGGAGGAACAGGCAAGGGAAGGAGAAGGGAGAGAGGAAACAGTACTCCATTTCCAAAGACCATGAGGAGGAGGTGCTGGAATGACTGATGGAGAACAAGTACCTGTGGAGGAAGGGGCACAGGCTCCATCACAAGACCAAGTGGAAGCAGGCAACGTGGAGAGAGAAGGCGGAGAGCCTGGGCTACATTTCAGATGTACTCCCTAGATGGTGGAAGCACATACACACCTGATATGGCAAGCTGTACCTGAAGAAATCCAGGCAGGCCGCTGTCAAGCTCACTGACTGGGAGATGTATATCATGGCCAAGTGCAGCTTCCTGGAGGGTGAGATCTACCACTGAGGAGCAGCCCCTCTGTCAACCCTCTCCCTCAGACAGCCCACAGAGAGCCACTCCTCTCCCAGCCAGGAGACACCTACAGTGTCCAGGCAGGTGTCTTTGGAGGGCCCCACGACAGAACCCACCCACCCCGACAGCTGCACTCCCCGTGCCAGACGTGGAGGATCCCCTGTCTCAGATGGAGCAAGAAGAGGCAGCCACCACAGACTAACCTACACCCACCCCCTAGTTCCACCTCCACAGAAAGCAGGCAGAGAGGCAGACCAGAGGGACAGAGCCACATTGTCCTCTTGGAGATCAGGGACACAATCAAGGCAAGCACAGATCTCCTGTCTCAGCTGGTCCAATTTGACATATCATCCTCCAACTTCAAGCCCTTCATCATGTATGTGGGCCAGACCCTCATGGACATGCCTGAGGCCCAGTACCAGGCGATGAAGGAGAGGATCACAGCTCTTCTGCACCACCCTCCAGGCCCAGCTGAACCTGCTGCTACCCACTCCAGGTCTGCTCCTCCACCCCAGCCAATGTCACAGCCCTTCCACAGATTTCAACAGCCCCTCGTCTACCAAGCCTACCACTACCAGGACTTCCCACAGCAGAGGCAGCCATTCCCAGTAAAGGCCCAGGTTCATCGCACGCCACAGACGCCACAGACGCCTCAGCTGACCCAGTTGAAGACCAGACAGCCCCACTATACTCCTCCTTCCTTCACCCCACAGCCAAGCCTTTCCTCAGAACATCTGTCATCAGTCTTGGCCCTCACATCCCAGGTACTTGATGAAGGGCCTCTCAACCTCACAGGACTGAGTCAGCTCTCTGAGAGATTCCTGCACACACCATCTCCTGTTGTACTCTCGGGGCCAGGCACCCCAATGGCACCCCAGCCACCTCTACAGTCCCTGGCCCCTTTACATCTGAGACCATGGGCACGCCTCAGAGTGACTGAGAAGAGTGACAGAGACTGAGTTGTTACCTGTTCACTTTATGTTTGCTTAAGACACTTTACTTGGGTCATTTTACTTTTTAATAAAGTCATACAGTTTGTTATTAATAAAGGTTATCTTTGCTTTGCACACTTGGTTCATTTTTTTTAATTAACATAGTGTTGGGGAAAACTTTGAAAAAAGGGTTAAGCCTTTGCATGCTTCTGGGATTGGTAAGGATAGGTGTGGAATGGATAGCTGTGGGATGGGTAAGGATAGCTGTGGGATGGATAGCTGTGGGATGGGTGAGGATAGCTGTGGGATTGGTAAGGATAGCTGTGGAATAAGGATAGCTGTGGGATAGATAAACCTTCAGTGCAAGCATAGTGGGACTGGATGGTCCACCTTCCCAGTTGCCACACATATGGCCCTTTATTATCAATAACAATTTAATCATTCATCAACATATTTCAACATAAACACAACTCTTTATTAAATGCCCTGTTCATTGTAGGGCCACTCAACATACATGGCACAATCTCATCAGTGTGATGAGACAGGCTGAAGGAATCATCCATTAAGCATCTACCATCCTGTCTTGCCACTCCACTGTTCAAGTTGCAGAGTTGCACCAGTGTTTCAGGAGTTGCACTGTTTCTTCCCTTCACGTGAAGCTCTGTTGGGGCCTTGCACATCCACAGTATCTATCAGGTTTTGCCCGTCATATATATATATACATATACATACATACACATGCACACACAAAGAGAAATGGTTCTGTAATTTAGCTGGAGAATAACAGAGAAAAGATCTTATGAACCAATGAATATAAAATTCTTCTTAAAATGGTCACCATCATTTCCATTTATGATTTTTTTTTCTCTCTAACTTATCGCGATAACAGTCAGACATCTCAATAAACCTGGAATTATGAGCTATAGACAGTGGTGGAGTTCAAAAAATATTTTACTACTGGTTCTGTGGGCACGTGCCTCGCGGAGATTTCTAAAATGGGCAATTTTAAGCATGAAAACTGGCCCTACCATCAGCGCTTGAGAGTAAAGCCCCTGTCACACTGGACCAATGGATGGAAAGAGGATGTAGAAGGGAGAAAAAAACTTGCCATCCATTGGTTAACGCAATGCTTCCGTTTTATACTCACTGCATCCGTTTTGCTTCCTCTCTATCCGTCCAGAATCTGTTGACTGACATTTCATCCGCTCAAAAAGTTTTGAGCTGCTCAAAACTTTCTGAGCAGAAAATGTATCCAACGCGTCAATTCTGCATCCGCTAGGCATACGGGGAACTTCTGTTCTGCATCCATCGTCATCTGTTACGCGTCCGCTACATCTCCTAGGCATCCGCTATGCATCCACGCAAATCAAATCCACTCCAGCAGAAAGCGGACATAGGGAGGAAGCGGAATGGATGCGGAATGGATGCGCAGCGTAAGTAGCACGGACGTAGAAAGGATGAAAGCGGATGCAGATCGCAAAGAAAGCATTTTAAATGGAAAAAACATTCACAGAGGGGAACTATCTCGGATATTAAGGATGTCTAGAGGATGCCTAGAGGATGCAAAAGGACACAGTGGAAAACCTATATTGCCTATAAAAAGGGGGAGCAACTCACCTGGATCTCACTTTCAGTCCAGCAGCCCACCTGTGCAGACGTCTGCAGCCTTCATCTGCCTCTTCCTCTTCCACAGCATCCATTGATGTCCACCATGGATCGTAACAAACTCTTTTTGGTAGCAACCATCATTCTGCAAAAGTGCAAAGCCATCTGCAGGCTCTTTCAACTCTACTATGGGAAGAAAATGAGGCGGCCAAGAAGCGTCTGGGTCGAAGATGGATTGGGAGAAGAGCAGAGTATGGACTGTACAACAAGCTGATGGTGGAACTGAGGAACGAAGACCCTCATGCATTCCAGAACTTCATGAGGATGCCTCCAGTCATGTCTGATGAAGTTGTGGAGCAGCTGAGACCCAGGTTGACCAAGGCAAACACCAACTTCCGGCCCAGCCTGGACCCTGGGCTCATGTTGGCACTCACTCTGTGCCACCTGGCCTCAGGGATCACCTACAGGGGCATGCAGTACGGCTGGAGGGTGCTACACAACACCATCAGCATTGTGATCAGAGAAGTGGTGCAGGCCATCATCGAAGAATACATGGAGGAGCTCCTCCAGTGCCCCTCCACTGAAGAAGGATGGAACAAAGTTGCAGAGCAGTGGTATCAGAGGTGGAACTTCCCACACACCGTTGGAGCCATAGATAGCAAACACGTGGCCTGCAAAGCTCCAGCAAAGTCGGGGTCCACTTATTTCAACTACAAGGGCTTCTTCAGCATCGTCCTCTTCGCCATGGTGGATGCTCACAACAAGTTCATGTACATCAATACTTCAGGCAATGGCTCATGTTCAGATGCCCAGGTATACAACGCCAGTGACCTCAAGGAATGGCTGGAATGCAAACTCATCATGGGCTTCCCAGATCCAGACCCCCTGCCCAATGACACGCAAGATGTGCCCTACTTCATCGTGGGGGATGACGCCTTCTCCCTCAGAACCTACCACATGAAGCCCTACACTTCAAGACACCTCACCCGTGAAGAGAGGATCTTCAACTACAGGCTGTCCAGGGCAAGGTGGGTGGTGGAGAACACCTTTGGCATCCTGGCCAACAGGTTCCAGGTACTTCTCACCACCATGCAGCATCACCCAGAGACCGTGAGGAGGATCGTGGAAGCTTGCTGCATCCTGCACAATCTCATGCGCACCTGCTATCCAGTGTTGCAGAACAGGCTCATGGACCTCCAACAAGGCAATGGGGCCATGGAGCCTGGGGAATGGAGGCAAGGCCAAAACCTGATAGACACTGAGGATGTGCAAGGCCCCAACAGAGCCTCATGTGAAGGGAAGAAGCAGCACAACCTCCTGAAACACTGGTGCAACTCCCCAGCTGGAGTAGTGGAGTGGCAAGACAGGATGATAGATGATTAATGGATGCTTCCTTTAGCCTGTCTCATCACACTGATGAGATTGGGCCATGTATGTTGGGTGGGTCTATAATGAGCAGGGCGTTTAATAAAGAGTTGTGTTTGTGTTGACATGTGTGGAAGAATGATCAAATTGTTATTGATAATAAAGGGCCAAAGGTGTCGCATCTGGGAGCGTGGACCATACAGTCCCCCACTATGCTTGCACTGGAGGTTTATCTTTCCCACAGCTATTACCCATCCCAAAGGTATCCCTGCCCATCTCACAGGTATCCCTACCCATCCCACAGCAATCTGAACCCATCGCACAGATATCTCAACCCATCCCAAAGATATCCCTGCCCATCCCACAGCTATTACCCATCCCACAGGTATCCCTGCCCATCCCATTGCTATTCTTACCCATCCCACAAGTATGCAAAGGCTTAAAACATTTCTAAAAGTTTCCACCAAGACTTTATTTACACAAAAAAATGAGGAAAGTGTGTGAAGCAAAGATAATCTTTATTAATAACAAGCTGTAAAAGAAAAATGACCCAAGTCAAGTGTCCAAATAAAGTCTACAGGTAGCAGTCCAGTCTCTGTCACTCAGAGGTGTGCCCAGTCTCAGGGGTGAAGGGTCCAGGTGCTGTGGAGGTGGCTGCTGTTGGAGTGCTGGTCTGAAAACCCACTGGGGTGCCTAGCCTCGAGAGGACAACAGGGGACGGTGTTTTGAGGAAGCTCTCAGACAGCTGGCTCAGCCCCGTGATGTTGAGAGCCCCTTCCTCCATGACATGGGGTGTCAGCCCCAGTACCGATGACTGATGTACTGAGGCCGGGCTTGGCTGTGGGGTGAAGGAAGGAGCAGTGTAGTGGGGCTGTCTGATCTGCAGCTGGGTGAGGACTGGCGTGGGTGTCATCTGTGGTGTGGGTGGCATCGGTGGCGTGGGTGGCATCGGTGGCATGGGTGGCATCGGTGGCATCGGTGGCATCAGTAGAACCGGTGGCAATGGTGGTGTCCGATGAGTCTGTGCCTGGACTGTGAAGGGCTGCTGCCTGTGCTGCTGGACCTCCTGGTACCTGTAGCCCTGGTAGGTGAGGGCCTGTGGGAAAACTTGGAATGGAGGGACATCACCTGGGGTGGAGGAGCAGACCTGGACTGGGTGAGAGCAGGTTCATCTGGATCTGGAGGGTTGTGAAGCAGATCGGTGATTCGGTCTTTCACCACCTGGTACTGGGGTTCCGCCATGTCCATGAAGGTCTGGTTGACATTGGTGAGGAAGGGCTTGCGATTGGAGGATGAGGATTTGATGTGGACCCGCTGAGAGAGGATATCTATGCTGCTCCTTATGGTGTCTCTTATCTCCAGCAGGACAGTGTGGCTCTGCCCCTCCTGTCTGGCTCTCTGCCTTTCTGTGGAGGTAGAGCTGGGGTTGGATGTGGGTAGGACTGTGGTGGAAGTGCCGTCTCCTTTCTCCCACCGCGCCAGGGAGTCCTCCACGTGCTCCGCCATGGTTACAACAGCTGTCCGTGGGTTCTCCGTCATGGCACGCTCCACAGACACCTGCCTGGAGACAGGAGCTGACTCTCTGCCGGAAGAGGACCGGCTCTCAGCAGGCTGCCTGACAGAGAGGGTTGTGAGAGGGGCTGCTCCTCGGTGGCGGATCTCACCCTCCAGGAAACTGCACTTGGACATGACGTAGGTCTCTCTGTCTGTCAGCTTGACCATGGCCTGGCCAGATTTCTTCAGGTGCTGCTTCCCGTACCAGGTGTGCATGTGCTTCCACCAGCCGAGGAGCACCTCCGAAGTGTAGCCCAGGCTCTCCGCCTTCTCTCTCCAAGCAGCCTGCTTCCTTTTGGTGTCGCAATAGAGCCTGTGTCCCTTCTGCCATAGATACTCATTCTCTCTCAGCCACTCCAGCACCTCATCCTCATGTTCCTCCTCGATGTTGTATTGCCTCCTCTCTCGTTCTCGCATCTGCCTCTTCCTCCCTTTGGCAGGACCACATGGACCCTCATCAGAGGGGCTTCGAGGTTGGAGGGGCTGCTCCTCCACACCACCAGCAGAAGCAGCACCAGCAGGATCATCATCATCAGCAGCAGCAGCAGCAGAAGCACCAGCAGCATCATCATCAGCAGCAGCAGCAGCAGCACCAGCAGCACCAGGATCAGCAGCAGCAGAGTAAGCACCAGCAGTGCCAGCAGGACCAGGAGCACTAGCAGGACCAGGAGCACCAGCAGGACCAGGAGCACCAGCAGGACCAGGAGCACCAGCAGGACCAGGAGCATGAGCAGGACCAGCAGGCCGAGCAAGACCAGGAGCACGGGCAGAACCAGCAGGACAAGCAAGACCAGGAGTACGAGCAAGACAAGGAGCATGAGCAGGATGAGCAGGACCAGCAGGACGAGGAGAAGCTACAGCAGAGTAAGCACCAGCAGAAGCACCACCACCAGAAGTAGAATCATCAGCTCCTCCAGAAGCAGCATCAGCAGAAGCACCACCACCAGAAGCAGCATCAGCAGAGTAATCACCATCAGAAGCACCACCACCAGAAGCAGCATCAGCAGAGTAAGGACAAGCAGAAGCATCACCACCATAAGCAGCAACATCAGCTCCTCCAGAAGCAGCAGAAGCCCCAGCCCCAGAAGAGCGAGCCCGTGCTGCAGAAGCCCTAGCAGAAGCAGAGTGAGGGCCAGGGGGTGGGAGGGTGGCCCTGTCCCTCTTGCCAGGGCTGGCAGCAGATGGCTGAAGCTTCCTCTTCTTCCCCATGGTTATGGGGTTGCTGGCTGGCAGCAAGGCCAGCAGTAAGGCTGGCAGGCAGGCTGGCGGGAAGGCTGGCAGGAAGGCAGGCAGCAAGGCTGGCAGGTAGGCTGGCAGGAAGGCTGGCAGGCAGATGGCAGGCAGGCTGGCAGGCAGGCTGGCAGGCAGCAAGGCTGGCAGGGAGGCTGGAAGGCAGGCTTGCAGGCAGGCTGGCAGGCAGGCTGGCAGGCAGGCAGGCAGCAAGGCTGGCAGGCAGGCATGCAGGCAGGGCAGGCTGGCAAGGCAGTCGATGTGTCTGGAAGCAGGTCTTTCCTCTGAATGGTGACCTACTTGGGAGCTGCCTCCCTTTATATCCACAGGACTGATGCAATGCATCCTCCCCGCATGCGCAGTGAACGCTAGGCATCCGCTAGGCTTCCACTAGGCATCCGCTAAGCTTCCGCTGTGCATCTGCTTCATCCGCTTGGCTTCCGCTCTGCATCTGCTTCATCCGTTTGGTGCCCACTCTGCATCTGCTGTATCCGTTCCGCGTCCACTTTGCTGCGTCCCCCCAGAAGCCCTGCGGATGTGCCATCCGCTCTCATCCGCTTCCATCCGCTAGGATTCTGTAGAGCATCCACTTTTCATCCGCTCTGCATCCTCACCCCGTCCATTCCTTTCCGTGTTATCCGCTCTGCTTATGCAAATTTTTGCCCCTTTTGAGAGCGGATAACAACGGATGGAACATTTTTCTCATCCGCTGTGTCCTTTTTACAAACGTTTTGCATCCGTTGACCAGTGTGACAGGGCCTTAAAATAGCTGAGGCATGGCAATCTGCTCTGCACCTATCAGTTGAGCTACAAACTGTTGTGGTTCGACAGCAGCCTGTACAGACAGCAGTTGAATTGGACAGTGGGGAAGAACAGAGACCAGTCCAGGAGTCTTGGGAGGACTCAGATGAGCATCCTGCATCTAATGCAAAGATGGGGCCTGGACCATCTGGGAGTTGTATGCTGATTCCAGAGCCTCCAGAGTCTGGCAGCAGCAAGGCAGAGGTACAAGGGGAGCCTGTTCCCAGTGCATGTGTGTACACAGCTGCTAGAAGGTAAGAGCAGCTAAAGTGCCTGTCACATAGGCCGACGGATGCAAAAAGTATGTAAAAAGGACACAACGGACGAGAAAATTTTCCATCCATTGTTATCTGCTCTCAAAAGTGCCCCAAATTTGCATAAACAGAGCGGACAACAACGGAAAGGAATGGATGGGGGGAGGACGTAGCCAGAATGTAAAGCGGATGCTCGACGGAAGCCTAGTGGATGGAAGCCGATCGAAGCAGATGGCATATCCTCAGGGCTTCTGGGGGAGCACAGTGAGGTGGATGCGCAGCGGTAGGAATGGATGCAGAGCGGATGCCGAGCAGATTACGCGGATGCATCACGGAAGCCTTGCGGATGCCTAGCGGATGCCTAGCGGATGCCTAGCGGATGCAAAGCGTTCACTGCGCATGCAGGGAGGATGCATTACATCAGCCCCGTGGATATAAAAGGATGCAGCTCACAAGCAGGTCACCATTCAGAGGAAAGACCTGCTTCCAGACACATCTCCAGCCAACAACCATGGGGAAGAAGAGGAAGCCTGTGTCATCTGCTGCCCACCCTGGCAAGAAGGACAGGGCCACCATCCCACCCCCTGGCCCTGATTCTGCTTCTGCTGGGGCTTCTGCTGCTCAGGCTGACTCTGCTGGTGATGGGGCTTCTGCTGGTGCTGCTCCTGGTGCTGGAGCTTCTGCTGGTGCTTACTCTGCTGGCGCTGCTCCTGCTGCTGGTGCTTCTGCTGGTGCTTACTCTGCTGGCGCTGCTCCTGGTGCTGGTGCTTCTGCTCGTGCTTACTCTGCTGGTGCTGCTCCTGGTCCTGCTGGTGCTCCTGTTGCTCCTGGTGCTCCTGGTCCTGCTGGTGCTCCTGGTCCTGCTGGTGCTTACTCTGCTGCTGGTGCTGCTGGTGCTGCTGGTGCTGCTGGTGCTGCTGGTGCTGCTTTTGCTGCTACTGTTGTTGTTGCTGCTGCTGGTGGTGGTGGTGCGGTGCAGCAGCCCCTAGAACCTCGAAGCCCCGATGATGAGGGCCCAGAAGGCCCTGCCAGAGGGAGGAAGAGGCATACATGAGAACGGGAGAGGTGGCAACACTCCATCGAAGAGGAACATGAGGATAAGGTGCTCGAATGGCTGAGGGAGAATGAGTACCTATGGCGGAAGGGAAACAGGCTCTATCGAGACACCAGGAGGAAGCAGGTGGCTTGGAGAGAGAAGGCAGAGAGCCTGGACTACACTTCGGAGGTCCTCGGGTGGTGGAATCACATGCACACCTGGTACGGGAGGGAAGCTGCACCTCAAGAAGTCTGGCCAGACCGCGATCAAGCTCACTGACCGGGAGACCTAAGTGATGGCCAAGTGCAGCTTCTTGGAGGGTGAGATCCGCCACTGAGGAGCAGCCCCTCTGTCTACCCTCTCTCTCAGGCAGCCCACAGAGAGGCAGTCCTCTTCTGGCCAAGAGTCAGCTCCTGTGTACAGGCAGGTATCTGTGGAGCATCCCACAATGGAGACCCCCCCGACAGCTGCACTCCCTATGGCGGAGCTCATGGAGGACCCCCTGACGCAGTGGGAGCAAGGAGAGGGCACTTCCACCAGAGACCAACCCACCCCCACCCCCAGCTCCACCTCCACAGAAAGCAGGCAGAGAGCCAGACCAGAGGGGCAGAGCCACACTGTCCTGCTGGAGATCAGGGCCACCATCAAAAGCAGCATAGATCTCTTCTCTCAGCTGGTACACACCAACATACCATCCTCAAACCACAAGCCCTTCCTCACCTCCGTCAACCAGACCCTCATGGACATGTCTGAATCACAGTACCAGGTGATAAAGGAGAGGATCACAGGTCTTCTCCACAACCCTCCAGGCCCAGCTGAACCTGCTCCGACCCAGTCCAGGTCTGCTCCTCCACCCCAGGTGATGTCACAGCCCTTCCAAGGCTTTCCACAGGCCCTCACCTACCAGGGCTACGGCTACCAGGAGTTCCAGCAGCACAGGCAGCCCTTCCCAGTCCAGGCACAGGTTCATCAAACGCCACCGATGCCACCGATGCCACCGACACCACAGATGCCACCCATGCCACAGATGCCACCCACACCACAGATGCCACCAACGCCACAGATGCCACCCAGGCCACAGATGCCACCCAGGCCACAGATTCCACCCACGCTTCACCTCACTCATCTGCAGACCAGACAGCCCCACTACACTCCTCCTTCCTCCACCCCACAGCCAAGCCCAGCCTCAAAACATGTGTCATCGGTCTTGGGACTGAACCCCATGTCCTGGAGGAAGGTGCTCTCAACATCACAGGACTGAGCCAGCTCTCTGAGAGCTTCCTCCACACACCATCTCAGGGCCAGGCACCCCAATGGTGCCTCAGACCAACACTTCAGCAGCAGCCACCTCCACAGCACCTGGACCCTTCACCCCTGAGACTATGGGCATGCCTCAGAGTGACTGAGAAGAGTGCCAGAGACTAGGTTGCTACCTGTTGACTGTATCTTTGCTTGGGACACTTTACTTGGGTCATTTTCCTTTTATTAATAAAGTTTATATTTGCTTCACACACTTGGTTCAGTTCTTTTAGTCAATAAAGTCTTGGTGGAAACTTTTAGAAATGGTTCAAGCCTTTGCATGCTTGTGGGATGAGTAATGATAGCAGTTGGATGGGTAGGGATACCTGTGGGATGGGTAATAGCTGTGGGATGGGCAGGGATACCATTGGGATGGACAGGGATAACTTTGGGATGGGTAATAGCTGTGGGATGGGTTAGGATAGCAGTGGGATGGGCAGTTATATCTATGGAATGGGTAATAGCTGTGGGATAGGTTAGGATAGCAGTGGGATGTGCAGGGATACTTGTAGAATGGGTAATAGCTGTGGGATGGGTTAGGATAGCTGTGGGATGG
>BLBF01000049.1:4686502-4707297 GCA_015471245.1 Laticauda colubrina
ATAGAATAGAATAGAATAGAATAGAATAGAATAGAATAGAATAGAATTCTTTATTTGCCAGGTGTGATTGGTCACACAAGGAATTTGTCTTGGTGCATATGCTCTCAGTGTATATAAAAAGAAAAGATACATTTGTCACGAGTCAAGAATCATAAGGTACAACACTTTATAATAGTCATAATAAGCAATCAAATTATACTAAAAACAGTCATTAAAATTGTTAGGACACAAGCAGCAAGGTTACAGTCATACAGTCATAAGTGGGAGGAGGTGTGTGAAAGGAAGGGAAATCTAATGCAGAAGAAAATATTGGAAAACTGGATTCCTCCTGGAATCACTAACAGTGGCAATATCTAGCCAGAAATATAAGTTAAAACTAGTGTTTATATTATTGTCCACCTGGAAGAACCTGGTGAGGATATAAGAGAGAAGATAATCTACATAGATTGTAGCAAAATTTCTGGAATGGAATGAAGAAGAAAATATGGAAGGAAGAAGTGGACAATTATGTACAGAATAAATGCAGGATATGTCAAAGTAACAATATCCCAAGGGATATATCAGTGCACGTGTCCAAAAGAAAACAAGAAATCCGATTTTATACTAACATTTTAACACCAACTTTTAAAAAAGAGGTAACTCAAATATAATTCCTTAAAGAAATATCCATTCAACAATTGCACAAAAGGAAAGAACACCTCTTCCTAAATATCTAATATTCCATTTAGGTGAGATCAACAGGAAGGAGTAATCTTCAGATTTGGACTTAATATTTGAGAGGTTTAAAGTGAAATGGAAGGAGACACAGCTGACTCAAATGGAAGCAACAATGCAGCTAATGCCACAAGATCAGGGGTGGATTTCTACTGGTTCTGTCCACCTCTGTAGAACCAGTAACTCTGAAGAGCAGCAGACATAGAACCACACATGTCTTTTCTACTTCTTTTATCTTTTATTTCTATTTCTTTCTTAATTTCACGTATAATTCATTCATATAATGTCACACTAATCTTTTTGTTTATGGGAAATCTTTTATTATGTAGTGTATATATAAAAATAAATAAGAATAGTCTCAGAGCTGTTTCAAAGGGAACAGTAACTTCAATGCCTTGTAGTGATTTTGATCTGCCACAAGTCAGAATCTTCTCCACAAGTCTTCCATGGAAGGAAGGAAGGAAGGAAGGAAGGAAGGAAGGAAGGAAGGAAGGAAGGAAGGAAGGAAGGAAGGAAGGAAGGAAGGAAGGAAGGAAGGAAGGAAGGAAGGAAGGAAGGAAGGATAAGAGAAGGTGAGTGAGAGTTAAATGTCTTTTCTTTGAGTTGGTAAAAATGTTTTCTGGAATTCAAGTCCCTTTTAGATACAGTTTCACTTTGAGTCTATAATGTAGTAAATGTTGCACTATCATTTTTACAGGCTCTTATCTTCAGTAAATTAAATCCATTATCTTGGGTAAGAAGCTGCTTTGTTGTTTTTGATACTTGGAGCTTAATGCTTCAGAATTTGGTAAATAAAAGATTTTCTGCCATACATATGCCATGAACTACCCTGCTTAGCTTATGGAAATGGGACAATAATTTCAAGTAGTTATCTTATAGATCTAGTTCTGGGGCATTTTTTCCATCTTTCAAGGACTATGAGCCCTGAATAACAAGCACTTCTTTTATAGAATTTCAGCTTCAGAACTTGATTGAATAAAGCTGAATGAATCAATGCTGGTTTCTTTTAGTTTTCTTCTTACTTTGCCAATTAAAGCAATAAATACAACACAAGGAATTAAATACAGCTAAGCCTAGTTTATGCTAAAGCCCCTGTCACACTGCACCAACAGATGCAAAGAGGATGTAAAACGGACAAAAAAGCTTGCCATCCATTGGTTAATGCGATGTATCCATTCTGTACTCACTGCCTCCATTTTGCTTCCTCTCTATCTGTCCAGCATCCATTTATGGACGTTTCATCCGCTCAGAAAGTTTTGAGCTGCTCAAAAATTTTGCGCAAAAAATGTATCCAATTCGTCCATTCTGCATCCGCTACGCATCCACTAGGCATCCGTTATGCATCTGTTATGCATCTGCGATATCCGCTAGGCATCCGTTCCGCATCCGCACAACTCACATCCGCTCGGATGCAGGGAAGAAGTGGAACGGACGCGGAACGGATGCAGAATGGATGCCTTGCAGATGCAGCATGGAAACAAAGCATTTAAAATGGAAAAAACGTTCGCAGAGGGGACCTTTCTCGGATATTAAGGATGTCTAGAGGATGCCTAGAGGATGCAAAGGGACACCTATACTGCCTAAAAAAAGGGGGAGCAACTCACCTGGATCTCACTTTCAGCCCAGCAGCCCAGCTGTGCAGACCTCTGCAGTCTTCATCTGGCTCTTCCTCTTCCACAGCATCCAGTCTTGTCCACCGTGGATCGTAACACAGTCCTTTTGGCAGCCACCATCCTTCTGCAACAGTGCGAAGCCATCTACAGGCTCTGTGAACTCTACTACGGGAAGAAAAAGAGGCGGCCAAGAAGTGTCTGGGTCCGAAGATGGATTGGGAGAAGAGCAGAGTATGGACTGTACAACAAGCTGTTGGTGGAGCTCAGGAATGAAGACACTCGGGCATTCCAGAACTTCATGAGGATGCCTCCAGCCATGTTTGATGAAGTTGTGCAGCAGCTGACACCCAGGTTGACCAAGGCAAACACCAACTTCCGGCCCAGCCTGGAACCTGACCTCAAGGGGGCACTCACTCTGCGCCACCTGGCCTCAGGGACCACCTACAGGAGCATGCAGTACGGCTGGAGGGTGACCCACAACACCATCAGCATTGTGGTCAGAGAAGTGGTGCAGGCCATCATTGAAGAATACCTGGAGGAGCTCCTCCAGTGCCCCTCCACTGAAGAAGGATGGAAGAAAGTTGCAGAGCAGTGGTATCAGAGGTGGAACTTCCCCCACACCGTTGGAGCCATAGACGGCAAGCACGTGGCCTGCAAAGATCCAGCCAAGTCAGGCTCCACTTATTTCAACTACAAGGGCTTCTTCAGCATCGTCCTCTTTGCCATGGTCGATGCTGACTACAAGTTCATGTACATCGATGCTTCAGGCAATGGCTCATGTTCAGATGCCCAGGTATCCAATGCCAGTGACCTCAAGGAGGGGCTGGAAGGCAATCTCATCATGGGCTTCCCAGGTCCAGATGTGCAAGGCCCCAACAGAGCCTCACGTGAAGGGAAGAAGCAGCGCAACCTCCTGAGACACTGGTGCAACTCCCCAGCTAGAGCGGTGGAGTAGCAAGACAGGATGATAGATGATTAATGGGTGCTTCCTTCAGCCTGTCTCATCACACGGATGAGATTGGGCCATGTATGTTGGGTAGGCCTACAATGAACAGGGCGTTAAATAAAGAGTTGTGTTTGTGTTGACATGTGTGGATGATTATTACATTGTTATTGATAATAAAGGGCCATAGCTGTGGTACCTGGGAGGGTGTACCATACAGTCCCACTATGCTTACACTGGAGGTTTATCTATCCCCACAGCTTTTACCCATCCCAAAGGTATCCCTGCCCATCCCACAGCTATTACCCATCCCACAGGTATCCCTGCCCAAGCCACTGCTATCTTAACCCAACCCACAAGCATGCAAAGGCTTAAACCAATTCTAAAAGTTTCCACAAAGACTTTACTAAAACAAAGAAATGAAGCAAGTGTGTGAATCAAAGATAAACTTTATTGAACAACAAAGCTGTAAAAGAAAAATGACCCAAGTCAAGTGTGCAAATAAAGTCCACACCCAGTCTCTGGCAGTCTTCACGGTCACTCAGAGGTGTGGCCAGTCTCAGGGGTGAAGGGTCCAGGTGCTGTGGAGGTGGTTGCTGATGCAGTGCTCGTCTGAAGCACCACTGGGGCGCCTGGCCCCAAGAGGACAACAGGTGATGGTGTGTTGAGAAAGCTCTCGGACAGCTGGCTCAGACCCGTGATGCTGAGAGGACCTTCCTCCATGCCATGGGGTGTCAGCCCCAGTACTGATGAGAGATGTACTAAGGCCGGACTTGGCTGTGGGGTGGAGGAAGGAGTAGTGTAGTGGGGCTGTCTGGTCTGCAGCTGGGTGAGGACTGGCATGGGTGGCATCGCTGTCGTCGGTGGCATCATTGTCATGGGTGGCATCGGTGGCATAGGTGGAACCGGTGGCAACGGTGTCACCCAATGACTCTGTGCCTGGACTGGGAAGGGCTGCTGCCTGTGCTGCTGGACGTCCTGGTAGCTGTAGCCCTGGTAGGTGAGGGGCTGTGGGAAGCCTTGGAATGGGAGGGACATCACCTAGGGTGGAGGAGCAGACCTGGACTGGGTGGGAGCATGTTCCTCTGGATCTGGAGGGTTGTGAAGCAGCTCGGTGATCCGGTCCTTCACCACCTGGTACTGGGGTTCCTCCATGTTCCTGAGGGTCTGGTTGACATTGGTGAGGAAGGGCTTGCGATTGGAGGATGAGGAGTCGGTGTTGACCAGCTGAGAGAGGAGATCTATGCTGGTGCAGATGGTGTCCCTGATCTCCAGCAGGACAGTGTGGCTCTGCCCCTCCTGTCTGGCTCTCTGTCTTTCTGTGGAGGTGGAGCTGGGGGGGGGGTGGATGTGGCTACGGCTGTGGTGGACGCGACGTCTCCTTTCTCCCACCGCACCAGGGAGTCCTCCATGCGCTCCACAACGGTTACAACACCTGTCTGCGGGTTCTCCGCCGTGGCACGCTCCACAGAAACCTGCCTGGAGACAGGGACTGACTCTCGGCCGGAAGAGGACTGGCTCTCAGCAGGCTGCCGGAGAGAGAGTGTTGTGAGAGGGGCTGCTGGTGCTCCTCAGTGGCGGATCTCACCCTCCAGGAAGCTGCACCTGGCCATGACGTAGGTCTCTTTGTCCGTCAGCTTAACCGTGGCCTGGCCAGATTTCTTCAGGTGCGGCTTCCCGTACCAGGTGTGCATGTGCTTCCACCAGCCGAGGAGCACCTCCGAAGTGTAACCCATACTTTCCGCCCTCTCTCTCCAAGAAGCCTGCTTCCTTTTGGTGTCCCTGTATAGCCGGTGTCCCTTCCGCCACAGATAGTCATTCTCTCTCAGCCACTCCAGCACCTCATCCTCGTGTTCCTCCTCAATATAGTATTATTGCCTCCTCTCCCGTCCTCGCATACGCCTCTTCCTCCCTTTGGCAGGACCAGATGGGCCCTCATCAGAGGGGCTCCCAGGTAGTAGGGGCTGCTCCTCCACACCACCAGCAGCAGCAGCACCAGCAGGATCATCATCATCATCCTCATCCTCATCATCAGCAGCAGCAGGATCAGCAGCAGCAGCAGGATCATCAGCAGCAACAGCAGCAGCAGCATGAGCAGGACCAGGAGCACGAGCAGGACGAGCAGGACGAGCAAGACCAAGAGCACGAGCAGTACGAGCAGTATGAGCAAGTCCAGGAGCACAAGCAGGACCAGCAGGACCAGTAGGATCAGGAGCAGCTTCAGCAGAGTAAGCACCAGCAGAAGCACCACCACCAGGAGCAGCTTCAGCAGAGTGAGAACCAGCAGAAACACCACCGCCAGGAGCAGCTTCAGCAGAATCTCCAGCACCAGAAGAGCGAGCCTGAGCAGCAGAAGCCCCAGCAGAAGCAGAGTCAGGGACAGGGGGCGGGAGGGTGGCCCTGTCCCTCTTGCCAGGGATGGCGGCAGGTTGCTGAGGCTTTCGCTTCTTCCCCATGGTTGTGGGTTTGCTGGCTGGCAGGGAGGCTGGCAGGCACCAAGGCTGGCAGGAAGGCTGGCACCAAGGCTGGCAGGAAGCCGGGCAGGCAGGCAGGCAGGCACCAAGGCTGGCAGGCAGGCTGGCAGGAAGCCTGGCAGGAAGCCTGGCAGGAAGGCTGGCAGGAAGCCTGGCAGGAAGGCAGGCAGGCACCAAGGCTGGCAGGCAGACTGGCTGGCAGGGAGGCTGGAAGGCAGGCTGGCAGCAAGGCTGGCAGTCAGGCAGAGAGCAAGGCTGGCAGGGAGGCTGGCCAGGAGGTTTGGAGGCAGGCTGGCAGGAAGGCTGGCAGGAAGACTTGCAGGCAGGCATGAAGGCAGGGCAGGCAAGGACTCGATGTATCCAGCAGCAGGTCTTTCCTCCAAATGCTGGCCACGTGCGAGCTGTTTCCCTTTATATCCGTGTGGCTTACGCAATGCATCCACCCCGCATGCGCAATTAACGCTCAGGATGCTGCATGGTGGTGAGCAGTACCTGGAACCTGTTGGCCAGGATGCCAAAGGCATTTTCCACCACCCACCTTGCCCTGGACAGCCTGTAGTTGAAGATCCTCTCTTCATGGGTGAGGAGTCTGGAGGTGTAGGGCTTCATGAGGTAGGTTGTGAGGGAGAAGTCGTCATCCCCCACGATGAAGTAGGGCACATCTTGCGTGTCGTTGGGCAGGGGTTCTGGATCTGGGAAGCCCACGATGAGGTTGCGTTCCAGCCCCTCCTTGAGGTGACTGGCGTTGTATACCTGGGCATTTGAAGAGGAGCCGTTGCCTGAAGCATCGATGTACATAAACTTGTAGTCAGCATCGACCATGGCGAAGAGGATGATGCTGAAGAAGCCCTTGGAGTTGAAATAAGTGGAACCCGACTTGGCTGGAGATTTGTAGGCCATGTGCTTGCCATCTATGGCTCCAACGGTGTGTGGTAAGTTCCACTTCTGATACCACTGCTCTGCAACTTTCTTCCATCCTTCTTCAGTGGAGGGGTACTGGAGGAGCTCCTCCTTGTATTCTTCGATGATGGCCTGCACCACTTCTCTGACCACAATGCTGATGGTGTTGGATGGCACCCTCCAGCCGTACTGCATGCTCCTGTAGGAGGTCCCTGAGGCCAGGTGGTGCAGAGTGAGTGCCACTTTGAGCCCAGGTTCCAGGCTGGGCCGGAAGTTGGTGTTTGCCTTGGTCAACCTGGGTGTCAGGCGCTGCACAACTTCGTCAAACATGGCTGGAGGCATCCTCATGAAGTTCTGGAACGCCCGAGTGTCTTCGCTCCTGAGCTCCACCATCAGCTTGTTGTACAGTCCATCTTCTGCTCTTCTGGCAAACCATCTTCGGACCCAGACTCTTTTTGGGTGGCTCCTTTTCTTCTCACAGTAGTGTTCACAGAGCCTGCAGATGACTTCGCACTGTTGCAGAACGATGGTGGCTGCCGAAAGGACTTTGTTACAATCCACAGTAGACATGACTGGATGCTGTGGAAGAGGAAGAGTCAGATGAAGGCTGAGAGGTCTGCACCGCTGGGCTGCTGTTCTGAAGGTGAGATGCAGTCGAGTTGCTCCCCCTTTTTATAGGCAGTATAGGTTTTCCACTAGGCATCCTCTAGGCATCCTGTAGGCATCCTCTAGACATCCTTAATATCCAAGATAGGTCCCCTCTGCGAACATTTTTTCCATTTTAAACGCTTTGTTTCCATTCTGCATCCACTAGGCATCCGTTCTGCATCCGTTCTGTGTCCGTTCCGCTTCCTCCCCATGTCTGGGCGGATGGAGTTGCGCAGATGCGTAGCGGACGCCTAGTGGATATAGCGGATGCATAACGGATGCGTAGCAGATGCGTAGCAGATGCAGAAAGGACGAACTGGATACATTTTCTGCGCAAAAGTTTTAGGCAGCCCAAAACTTTCGGAGCGGATGAAACATCCATAAACGGATGCTGGACGGATAGAGAGGAAGCCAAACGGAGGCAGTGAGTACATCGTGTTTTCGAACGGATGGCAAGGATTTTTGTCCATTTTACATCTTCTTTGCATCCGTTGGTTCAGTGTGACTTGGGCTTTATGTTTATATGTTATGTTCATACTTATACTTGTTTCCTCATAGATGTTTGACAAACTGAACTAAATAAAATAAATAAATAAATATAGAATCAGCATGAAGAACAAAGTCTCAAAAATGTCCATGAAGATATGTTAGGATCAGAAAGAATTCTGCAGAGAAGAAGCTGAGTACATGAAGGCTCTGGCTAGTTAACTTAAGATGCTAAGTTCGCTAAAACTGATGAGACAGGTTTCATGGATATCTCAGATGAAATAGGGCCTGTGGGTTTCTCTTTATGTGCTGAAATTTTTAAACCACCCAATAGCAGAAGGTCTCTGGGTGGCTTACGGTAGGAGCAAGTTTAACTGGTGAATCTCAAATAGATTAAGAATTTTTCACCATTTATGTTATATGAGATGCTGGATAAGACTGAAAAGAAAAAACCTCCCACAACTATCTGAGGGTGTACCATGGGAAGAAGACTGTTCAAAGGGAACAGCATATGGTAATCTTTATCTAGATGACCCAGAAAAAACCAAGTCCAATTGATGTTGAGTTTTCTCTTTGATAATCGCAAGTTCGCCTTATTAGTACTTATATAGCAGCAGAGTATATTTGTCCAAATCAGTTAAATGGTTTCTTCTTCCAGCTTCCACCTTTTTTGGTTCAAAGTCCTGCCGCTGTCAAAAAACAATTTACACCTTTTTTTCCTTTCTCTTCGTTGCTTTAAATCCTTTTTTAAAAAAATTCTTAAAAATTAATCCTGGGGTACCTTTCATTTAGTTATAGTGTCCTGTTTCTCACACTGTCCACTTCTTTCTCTCTCCCGCATAATCTTATTCCAGCTTACTCTTCTCTTTCAGGGTGGCCATTTTAGACCACCACTTCAGGCGTCTTCGGGAGGGAGCTTTGCCAAGCCAGGGAGGAAGTTTGCGACTCCCCAATACCCAACTTATGGTCTCCCTTTCCTCCGCTGCATCTATGAGGTGGCTTCTGCCCCAGATCTAGCCAATTGGGGCTCTCAGATGAAGAAGCATGGACTAAAGCCATGGTCAATCGTGGTCAGCAGTCCATCTTTGGGGAAGTCCAAAACCGGAAGCCACTTGTCCATTACTAAAGTGGACAGTATAGGTAGTCCTCAATTTACAACAGTTCATTTAGTGACCATTCAAAATTTCAATGGCACTGTAAAAAGTGACTTAGGACCATTTTTAACACTTATGATTATTGTAGCAAACTATTGTAGCATACCCATGGTTACATGATTTACACTTATATGCTTGAAAGCTGACTCATATTTATGACAGTTGCAGTGTCCTGGAGTCATTGCTAAAGAAAAATTGTGAAAAAAGCAATTTTGTTTCACAGTACAGTGGTTTTGTGCTGTCCAGTCAGTGTATGGAAATTGGATAGTTAGATAGCAATTGTGAGCTGTCCCTTTAAGGGAATGCATCATGGTGAAGCAGAATGTGGTAACTTTGGATGATGTTTGGAAAACAGGGCCCCTCCCTTCAGGCACGAGTACTCAGTTAGCTGAATTGCATGCATTAACTAGAGCTTTGGAGCTGGCAAAAGGTGAATGTGTCAACATATATACAGACTCTAAATATGCTTTCCTCACGGTTCAAGTCCATGGTGCCTTATATAAGGAAAGAGGACTTACCACGGCAGGAGGCAAAGACATTAAATATGGTCCCCAAATACTATGCCTCCTAGAAAGTGCATGGGCCCCACAGAAGGTTGCAGTCATACACTGCTGAGGACATCAAAAAGTGGCCTCTGATATACAAAAAGGCAATGATAAAGCAGATAGGATGGCATGAAAGGCGGCTCAAAGGACTCCAACAATACAAGCACAATGCCTTACTGTATGGACACCACACAAACACCAACAACCACATTACTCCCAGGAAGACATGAACCAAATTGAAACACTTGAGGGTCAACTGGAAGGAGGCTGGTGGATCCTACTGGACAATAGGGTTTTCGTGCCAAGGCATATGGCTTGGGACATAGTATAACAAGTGCATGAGCAGTTGCACCTAGGAAAAACTGCTTTAGCAAATGTTTTGCAAAGGGAAATACACAGCATTGCAGCAAACGTCTATGCCAGGTGTGAAATTTGTGCAGCAAATAACCCTAGACAAGGGCCCCAACCACCCCCAGGCCACCAACTAAGGGGTAGTTACCCATTTGATTCTCTGATGATTGTCTTCACAGACATGCCCCGCTCTGGACACTACAACACACAGCTAGTCATCATATGTACTTACACTGGATGGCCTGATGACCTACCCACACAAAGAAGGCTATTGAAGTTGCCAGGGCACTACTCCACATCATAATCCCCAGATATGGCCTGCCTTCTAGAATTTCATCAGACAATGATCCTGAGTTTATCCACAAGGCCACTCAGCAATTAGCTAAAATATTGGGTATCACTTGGAAACTCCATTGTAGCTTCCATGCCCCTTCTGGAGGCAGGGTTGAGAGGGTTAATAGAACTATTAAGGAGAAATTGGCCAAAACATGTTAGGAAACCCACCTTAAATGGCCAGATGCTTTAAGTTTGGCTCTGGTCATGGTCAGGTGTGCTCCTCAGAAAGGCATTTTACTATCACCATTTGAGTTACTATATGGTCGGGTCCCAATTTACTTCGTCCATCTATTCACAATACTATTCAAATTTCTGATACAGTTAGAATGCAACAACTACAAGCTCTTAATATGATAGTCCAAAGATTACAACAATATGTGTTAACCTGTAAACCCCATGTTTTAGTGACCTCCCCACATAACATACATCCAGGACAGGAGGTCTGGGTTAAAGATTGGAAAAAGGAAGTATTGAGCCCAAAGTGGAAAGGACTGTATACTGTTGTTATGTGTTCTCCCCTTGCTGTTAAGCTAGCTGAATTAAAACCATGGATTCACTGGTCTCGAGATAAGTTGACTGCACCTACTCAGTGAAAAGTGGAATCCCATCCAACTCATCCACTGAAAGTGACTCTCTGGAGGACGACACGGGATATTTCCCCTTTTGGTGACACTCCAGAAGCTGTCCCTCTACAAACAGGAGACAAAGAGGAATGGACCCCTGCAGGTGTTACCCCAGAAGCTAACACCCGACGCATGGGCCTCCCCTGGAAACTTCAATCACAAGTCAAGCGTACCTAAAGATTGGAATTCTTTAGAAAGGGGGGGAATTAGTGGTGGTGGGAGATATTCTATATCCCCCATTACAATATGGAGGCTAACCAAAGTATGTGAGACTGCATGCATCTGCAGAGGCCTTATGCCCTCCACCTGGATTATAACCATCCTGTTAGTAATAAGTGTTGTCCTTAACTCCATGTACTTATATGAGATGTTAGTGGTTAAGAAGGGTAGTAGAAACAAATAAATACCTCTTGATAAGGATGCAGTTGATGAGTGGTATTCACCAGACCCCACTGACCTGGAGGAACCCCAGGATCTGGAGGAGGGAAGGGAATCTAGGCCATGTGACATGTGCTTTATGATACTACCCACAGGCAGTCATTTTACCTATAGTGTAACCAGGTTTCCCTAGTGGCACTCATTGGAATGATAGCAGCAGGATGTGTTATTCTACCATGTATTCTCCCCATCTTTGTGCGAGCAATCTCTAACAGTCTTTCTATGCTGGTAGAAAAGAAGGCCACAGACAAGGCTATGTTTTTTTGGGAATATGAGAAATTAAACAGTGAAAGATATCTCTCACATCTATGAAACTCCACAGCAATCTAGGGATTTAAGTGCAGTTTCAAAAGGGGGAATGAAGCAGAGTGGAAAGTTACCAGAAAAATATTCTTATAATTAGCAGAAGTTTCTCAGCTTATATCGCAAATATTATAGAAGTTGCTTAATATGATATTGTGAAAATCAGAAAATTTCTGAATCTAAGTCTAAGAATAATGACCTATGAACTAGACAAGTTCCTGTAAACAGTTAAATGGCAAGGGTGGCAAGGGTGGGTATGGAAAATAACAGATGGTGGTAAGATAAGTATTTATATGCTGAATTGTGCAAAATGGCTAATTAGACTTACTTCACCCTTTTGTAGTATATTGAGACTGGGAGCTACACAAAAGTAACCCCTCAGGAATAGCCAGGGGTTCAGAATTTGCCATGCTAATGCTCTGAACCTTTTGCGCAAATAAACCTGTATTCTCCTACCCTTCATGGTCTTGTGTCCTGATTTGAAAACAGGTTCTGCTGCAACAATGGTAAATGTAATTAAGGTATCCTGGGAATGTAGTCCATGTCACATGACCATATCTGTAATCCTGATTGGTCACTCAATTGACCCTCGATGGGTTGGGGGAGGTTTCTTCACTCTTGCCTGAACTCACGGACTTGTGGTAACTGTTCTACTTCTTCCGCTATGAGATGAGAGAAAAAGGATAGGAGATAACCATCTTTTTACCTATAAGACAGATGTGCAAAGGATTGGTCATTAAAAAAGAACTTTGTCACAAATGTGAGTTATGAGGATACCTGATGAACCAATAATAAAAAATTGTATGGATGTTTTGTTGAGTTTATCTATTTGCATCTGTGCAGAAGAAAAAATCTACCACTGTAAAGAATACAGAACATGTTTTATTAATTTAATAAATTTGTCACAATACTCTTCATATCCCTTAACTTACTAAAGATCTTTGTATCAAAGTATGAAGAAGCTTTGCTCTAAAAAGTACATTAAGGTCTGGACCAAAGTATACATAATAACTCATTTATTCTTCCTGTGGACAAGTAGGATGTCTAATTTGACACAAATGGTTAGATATTCAGTAGAAAGTCACCAAGTACTGTAACAAAATGTTAAAAAGTTATGGTATTTATGTAGTTACTTGCCAAACACATCTAAATTATATTAAAGTAGCCAAAATATCTTTACAATCCCCAAGGCATGTCACAACTTTTGAGCACTTCTAATGTTTGGAAATTGAAAGTTGAAAATTTGACACACCATACAACTGCCATATGATAAGTGAAATTATCTTGACCAAATTAAGAAGCCAAACTGGATTATGCCCTCATCTTCAAAAGTTCCCAGGTCACTAAGAAACTTTTTTCTATTTCAGTTGCAGATACTGATGAAATCCACAAAACCATTCCTAACTCAATAGGCTAGATCAATTAGCTATCAAATTCCAGACAAAATAGGAACGTTGAGCTAAGGAGAAAATTTTGGTTCAAGAAAAAGAATACCTACTGGATCCTTAAAATGAGGCTTATTATCTTGCCCTAACTGGACTCTGCCTGTGCACTTTTTATTACAAATTAATCTGGGTAGTATTCTTGTGCCTAGCTAGTTAAAGCCCCTGTCACACCGAACCAACGGATGCAAAGAGGATGTAAAACAGACAAAAAAGCTTGTCATCTGTTGGAAAACGTGATGCATCCATTGTGTACTCACTGCGTCTTTCATACGCTCTATCCATCAAACATCCGTCTACTGATATTTCATCCGCTCAAAAAGTTTTGAGCTGCACAAAACTTTTTGAGCGGATGAATTTTCCGCCACGTATGAACTACATCCACGAAACATATGGGCAACAAACGTTCTATGTCTGTTGTCATCCGTTACACGTCCGATGTATCCTCTCAGCATCCTCCGGCCATCCACGCAACTCACATCTGCTGCAGCAGAAAGCGGAAAGAGGGAGCAAGCAAAAGGTACGCGGAACGTCCACACAGTGTTAGTAGCACAGACATAGAAAGGATGAAAGCAGATGCATCTCAGACAGAAAGCATTAAAACGGACAAAACGTTCATATATGGGACATATCTTGGATATTTAGGATATCTGGAGGATGCCTAGAGTATGTGGAAGGACACCAGGTGGAAAACTGACATTTCCTATAAAAAGGAGGAGGAAATCACCTGGATCTCACTTTCAGTCCAGCAGCCTTGGTGTGCAGACCTCTTCAGCCTTGCTCTTGCTCTTCCACATCATCCATTGATATCCACCATGGATCATTGCACACTCCTTTTGGAAGCCGCCATCATTCAACACCAGAACCAAGCCCTCTTCAGACTGTTTCACCTTTTCTACGCAAAGAGAAAAAGGAGACATCCAAGAACTGTCTGGGTCTGATGATGGATCGGGAGAAGAGTGGAGTTTGGACTCTATGACAAGCTGATGGTGGAGCTGAGGAATGAAGACACTCGTGCATTCCAGCACTTCATGAGGATGCCACCAGCCATGTTTGACGAAGTTGTGGAGCATCTGAGACCCAGGTTGACCAAGGCAAACACCAACTTCTGTCCCAGCCTGGACCCTGGACTGAAGGTGGCACTGACTCTGCGCCACCTGGCCTCTGGGACCACATACAGAAATATGCAGTATGCCTGGAGGGTGCCACACAACACCATCAGCATTGTGGTCAGAGAAGTGGTGCAGGCCATCATCGAAGAATACCTGCAAGAGCTCCTCCAGTGTCCCTCCACTGAAGAACGCTGGAAGAAAGTTGCAGAACAATGGTATCAGAGGTGGAACTTTCCTCATACCGTTGGAGCCATAGATGGCAAGCATGTGGCCTGCAAAGCTCCAGCCAACTCAGGGTCCATTTATTTCAACTACAAGGGCTTCTTCAGCATCATCCTTTTTGCCATGGTTGATGCTGACTACAAGTTCATGTACATCGATGCTTCAGGCAACGGGTCAGCTTCAGATGTCCAGATATACAACGCCAGTGACCTCAAGGAGGGGCTGGAACACAACCTCATCATGGGCTTCCCAGATGCAGACCCCCTGCCCAACGACACACAAGATGTGCTCTACTTCATCTTGGGGGATGATGCCTTCTCCCTCAGAACCTACCTCATGAAGCCCTAGAGTTCAAGATACCTCACCCATGAAGAGAGGATCTTCAACTACAGGATGTCCAGGGTGAGACGGGTGGTGGAGAACGCCTTTGGCATCCTGGCCAACAGGTTCCAGGTACTTCTCACCACCATGCAGCATCGCCCACAGACTGTGAGGAGCATCATGGAAGCTTGCTACATCCTGCACAATCTCATGCGCACCCGCTACCCAGTGTTGCAGAACAGGCTTGTGGACCACCAACAAGGCAATGGGGACATGGAGCCTGGTGAATGGAGGCAAGGATGTACTGGCACTGTGGATGTACAAGGCCCCAACAGAGCTTACGTGAAAGGAAGAAGCAGCACAACCTCCTGAAACACTGGTACAACTCCCCAGCTGGAGCAATGGAGTGGCAAGACAGGATGGTAGATGCTTAATGGATGCTTCCTTCGGCCTGTCTCATCACACTGATAAGATTGTGCCATGTATGTTGAGTGGCCTTACAATGAATAGGGCATTAATAAAGAGTTTTGTTTATGTTGAAATGTGTGGATCAATGATTAAATTGTTATTGATAATAAAGGGCCATATGTGTGGCAGCTGGGATGGTGGACCATACAGTCCCACTATGCTTGCACTGGAGGTTTATCTATCCCACAGCTATCCTTACCCATCCCACAGCTATCCATCCCACAGCTATCCTTACCAATCCCACAGCTATCCATACCCATCTCACAGCTATCCATCCCACAGCTATCCTTACCCATCCCACAAGCATGCAAAGGCTTAACCATTTTTTCAAAGTTTTCACCAACACTTTATTAAGAAAAAAAATGAACCAAGTGTGTGAAGCAAAGATAACCTTTATTAATAACAAACTGTATAACTTTATTAAAAAGTAAAATGACCCAAGTAAAGTGTCTTTAAGCAAAGATAAGGTGAGAAGGTAACAACTCAGTCACTCTGAGGCGTGCCCATGGTCAAAGGGGCCAGGGACTGTGGAGGTGGCTGTTGCTGGAGTGCTGGTCTGTGGCGCCATTGGGGTGCCTGGCCCCGAGAGTACAACAGGAGATGGTGTGTGCAGGAATCTCTCAGAGAGGTGACTCAGTCCCGTTAGGTTGAGAGGCCCTTCCTCAAGGTCCTGGGATGTTAGGCCCAACACTGATGACAGATGTTCTGAGGAAGGGCTTGGCTGTGGGGTGGAGGAAGGAGAAGTTTAGTGGGGCTGTCTGGTCTGCAGCTGGGTCAGCTGAGGCATCTGTGGCATCTGTGGCATCCAAGGAACCTGGGTCTGGACTGGGAAGGGCTGCCTCTGCTGTGGGAAGTCCTGGTAGTGGTAGGCTTGGTAGGCGACGGGCTGCTGAAATCCGTGGAAGGGCTGTGACATTGGCTGGGGGTGGAGGAGCAGACCTGGAGTGGGTAGCAGCAGGTTCAGCTGGGCCTGGAGGGTGGTGTAGAAGAGCTGTGATCCTCTCCTTCATCGCCTGGTACTGGGCCTGGGGCATGTCCATGAGGGTCTGACCCACATACATGATGAAGGGCTTGCAGTTGGAGGATGATATGTCAAAGTGGACCAGCTGGGAGAGGAGATCTGTGCTTGCCTTGATTGTGTCCCTGATCTATAAGAGGACAGTGTGGCTCTGTCCCTCCGGTCTGCCTCTCTGCCTGCTTTCTGTGGAGGTGGAGCTAGGGGGTGGGTGTAGGTTAGTCTGTGGTGGCTGCCTCTTCTTGCTCCATCTGAGACAGTGGATCCTCCATGTCCTCTGGCACAGGGAGTGCAGCTGTGGGGGGGGGGGGGTTCTGTCATGGGGCCCTCCAAAGACACCTGCCTGGACACTGTAGCTGTCTCCTGGCTTGGAGAGGAGTGGCTCTCTGTGGGATGTCTGAGGGAGAGGGTTGACAGAGGTGTTGCTCCTCGGTGGCGGATCTCACCCTCCAGGAAGCTGCACCTGGCCATGACATAGGTCTCCCGGTCAGTTAGTGGCCTGCCCGAATCTCTTCAGGTGCAGCTTGCCATATCAGGTGTGCATATGCTTCCACCACCCCAAGAGGACATCTGAAGTGTAGCCCAGGCTCTCCGCCTTCTCTCTCCATGCTGCCTGCTTCCACTTGGTGTTGCGATAGAGCCTGTGACCCTTCCTCCACAGGTACTCGTTCTCCCTCAGCCATTCCAGCACCTCCTCCTCATGGTCCTTGGAAATGGAGCACTGTTTCCTCTCCCCCTTCTCCTTGCCTTATTTCTTCCTCCTTCTGGCAGGGGCTTCAGGGCCTTCAGCAGCAGGGCTTTGAGGGCCTTGGGGCTGGTCCATCACAGCAGAAGCAGCAGGAGAAGCAGCACCAGCAGCAGGAGAAGCAGCACCAGCAGCAGGAGAAGCAGCAGCAGCAGCAGGAGAAGCACCAGCAGCACTAGTAACACCACCAGCAGCAGCAGGAGAAGCACCAGCAGCAGCAACACTAGGAGCACCAGCAGCACCAGCAGCAGCACCAGCAGCACCAGCAGTACCAGCAGCTTCAGAGTCAGCACCAGGGAGAGGGATGGTGGTTCTGTCCTTCTTGCCAGGGCTGGCAGGAGTAGGCACAGGCTTCCTCTTCTTCCCCATGGTGTTATTTGAAGATGTCTCTGTCAGCAGGTCTTTCCTCTGAATGTTGACCTGCTTGCGAGCTGCCTCCTTTTATATCCGCGGAGCTTCCGCAATTCATCCTCCCCGCATGTGTCGTGAACACTTGGCCTCCGCTAGGCATCCGCTATGCATCCTATAGGCATCCATGATGCATCTGCATCATCCACTATGCATCTGCTACGCATCCGTTCCATCCGCTACGCATCCGCTTCACTGTTCTCCCCCGGAAGCCCTGCGGATGTGTCATCCGCTTCCATCTGCTTCCATCCGCTAGGCTTCCTACGAACGTCTGCTTTACATCCCCGCTACATCCTCCCCACGTCCGTTCCTTTCCGTTGTTGTCCGCTCTGTTTATGCAAATTTGGGGCACTTTTGAGAGCGGATAACAATGGATGGAAAATTTGCTCATCCGCTGTGTCCTTTTTACATACGTTTTGCATCCGTTGTGTGACCTAGCCCTAAGTTCCATTAGAAACATCCAGAATTATTTAAAAATAAACATACACACACCCAAACATTCACCAGCAGTCTCTTCCTTTTTCTTCTTCTTTTTTTTTCTTGAGAGATTATTGTACTTCATTCATCTTCATAGGATATTGCTTTCGTCTACTCCAGGTCATGTTAGGAGATAAATGACAGTCATATTTGAGGAGGCAGCCATTCAAAGAGCAGGAAGATTGCTGCAGAAATCCTTGTTCAGACCTAGCTATTTTCTCAAGCTTTGTCACTCAAGAGCAACAGCCAAAGGTTAATCTTGCAACATGTCAGTTCAGAACCTCTGTCCACCCTCTTGCTTACTCTGTGATGCATATTTGATAAATCCAAGGCATTAGCATGTTAGGGAAAATATCGCTTGGTAATCTTCATATGGTGATACCTTAAAAAAGGCCAGACTGTATTAACCCTGCCTTGAGTTACTTTTTTGCCCTACATAAACTTTGTTACAAGTGCTGCTATAGTTTGTTTTATTCCAGTTTATCATTTTCCCCCCTGGAGGTTTACAGTCTACAATTTGGTTCCAATCTCTGTATGAAATTAATCCCTGCCACATTCCTTTCCTTCTTCTGTTGAATGATCTTCTGGTTCCAAATTGTAAGGGTTTCTTTTTGTTCACTTTTGGTCTGTCCTAAAGCCTTCCCAGGGATGCAGTGGCTCAGTGGCTAAGATGCTGAGTTTGTTGATCAGAAAGATTGGCAGTTCAGCAGTTTGAATCCCTAACATCATGTAACAGAGTGAGCTTCCATTATTGTCCCAGCTTCTGCCAACTTAGCAGTTCGAAAGCATGAAAAATGCAAGTAGAAAAATAGGGACCCTTTTGGTGGGAATGTAACAGCATTCTGTGCACCTTTGGTGTTTCATCATGCCTGCCACATAACCATGGAAATGTCTTCAGACAGTGCTAGCTCTTTGGCTTTGTAATGGAAATGAGCACCACTCCCTAGAGCTGGAAACGTATGCTGTCTGTTTTTCCCCCCTCTGTGTATGTGTCTGTTATTTCAGTCTTTAGTGTTGAACCATCCACAATTTTGGAAGGCAAACCATTACACTAGTTAATTGTCTTCACTGTTAGGAAGCTTCTCCTTAATGCCAGGTTGTTTCTCTCCTAGATGAGTTTCCATCCATTGTTTCTTGTCTTGCCCTCCAGTGCTTTGTAAAATAGGTTGACTCCCTCTTCTTTGTGGCAACCTTTCAAATACTTGAAATACTGTTATCATGTCCTCCCGAGTCCTTTTTTCTCTAGACCAGCCAAACCCAAATCCTGCCACGGTTCTTCAAGTTTTAATTTCTTTTAATCTCTTAAAGCTCATCATCTTTTTTAAATGTGGTGACCCAAACTTCTTGTAATATTCCAGATGTGGTTTTGTACTAAGGTTTTGTAAAGTGGTACTAATACTTCATGTGATATTGATTCTATCCCTCTGTTTATATAACCAAGGGTTGCATTAGCTTTTTTTTGCTGCTGTTCCATATTTATGTGATTTATTAATCATTTAATATTATGTATTAATTTTTAAGATTTATTAATGAAAATATATCATAAGGATGAAGAAAAGATAGCATTTACCTTCACCCTACAGGAGAAGAGTCCAAGAAGATTTGGCCAAGGCAGGTATGAAGAAAGTAACTGAAAATTAGCAATCTCTTCGAACAGATAGAGGTACAGCAAAAGAGAGAATACATAGTCAGTCCTCAAGCCTCCATTTATAATTCATTGCACCTTTGTGATTAATTGGGTTTGTTTCAGATTTCTTTCAATCCAATGAAAGTGAATATGAGTGACAGCTCTAAAAAGACCATAGAAATATTTTGGAAGTTTGGCTCGAGACTCATGATTTAATTTGGGTAACTGCCAGAATCCTGACAATGAGAGAAGAACATTTTTCAGGTATTTTTATTTGTGGGTATAGTAGTTTTGCCTTTCATTCGGGACATTTGTATCCCTGACTTTAGTTGTCTCAAAGGGCTGGGCTGTTTTCTTTTTCTTTGAAGAAAAAGAATTTTTAACCTAAGAAGCTTTATCAGTTCTGATGGGGGTGGTGGTGGAAGGAGAATAGAATAGAATAGAATAGAATAGAATAGAATAGAATAGAATAGAATAGAATAGAATAGAATAGAATAGAATAGAATAGAATAGAATAGAATAGAATAGAATAGAATAGAAAGAATAGTTGGAAGGATAGATACTAATAGTTGAAACTAGATGGTGAGGAGATAGAAGGATAGGTCCTGATAGGCTGGTAATGATGGTGATGAGGGAAATCAAAGAATTGTGTCATTACCACTCTCTCCAAGAGCAGCTGAAGCCACTTGGGAGTTTATCTGGGCTCTCAGGGTCAACTGAATGAGGGTGCAATAGGTTGTGGAATCTTCTTGAAATTGCTGCAAGGACTGCATTGTAAGTTGGAGATAGGTGGTATTTTATTCCTCCCCCATCCCTGTTGAGGGAGTCTTTGGTTGTGCAATCTCATCTCCAGTGATCCTTGGCTTTCCATACTCCCATGCAATCCCCAGAGAAGAAACTATGAAGCTGCCTCTTTTGTGTAATTGAAGGTCTGTTACCTTCCAAAGGAGTTCTTCTCCAGATAAAAATCTAGAGAAATTTAGAAAGTTTTTTTTCCCTCTTACTCCACATTTTTGCTGGAGAATTTCTAATGTCCATTTGTAACCAGCTCTACTATTATTACTCAATCTACATCATGTAATCTAGGTAATAAAATAATGGTTCATGTCAGCCTTATCTGACATCAGCTGTTATGAATTATGTCTGACATTCCGAAGTTCAGTATGATACATAACAAAAAACGGTTTTATTGTGCTTTATTCAATTTTACCTCAGAAAAATGGTTCTCTATGTGGGGCAGTGCAGCCATGTTGTTTCTGGTACTATGATGAGACAGAACAATGGACATATAGCTTCATACTTTAATAAACTGTAACAAATTCTACTTCTGTGGGGCAGGCTTCAATTTAATATGTAGTTCAGCTTAATGTGCATAGTAGCACCTCTTCTTCTTCTTCTTCTTCTTCTTCTTCTTCTTCTTCTTCTTCTTC
>BLBF01000049.1:4720576-4734506 GCA_015471245.1 Laticauda colubrina
TTCTTTCTTTCTTTCTTTCTTTCTTTCTTTCTTTCTTTCTTTCTTTCCTTCCTTCCTTCTTTCTCTCTCTCTCTCTCCCTCTTTCTTTCCTTTCTTCCTTCCTTCCCTCTCTCTCTCCTCTTTCTGATTCAAACATATTTTAGTTTTTTTTATTTCTCTGTGTTTTTTATTTTTACCACCAGAACAGAAAGTAGATAATATCCCACTTTTGTAAAAAAAACTAATATTTTCATCAAGTACATAATGCATTATGTTTTGTGAATTGACAAAAGAATTCAGGCTAACGCTAATAATGCAACTCTTTTAGCAATTATTACTGAATTATTGTGACAATTCATTAAAAAAAAAAAAGAATTATAAAGGTGTCAAGAAAAGTTTTTAAAATCACCTTTGTGATTTTGTGTCCTGAAACACAAAGTTAATTCTTATGATAATAAATTATGCACTGTTAATTATGATTATAAAACCTTTCAATAAAGCATTGTTATAAATGCAGAATATGCTTGTCATTTAATAATCCACAAATGAATCATACATGCACTCAAAGTTCTTATATCCCTTTCTCACTCTGGAATTTCTTGAAGCAATCCTCCTTTATCAATTCTGATGAGAAAAAAAAAGTTCTGCAAGGGATACATAAGTTCTGACTGAATTTTAATTTTTTATATGGGCAAAGATAAAAAATTTAAACCAGTGCAGGGATTTTCACTGCTCATCAATGTCATTCAACCATCACCCTCTCTTCTCTTTCCTGAACAACACCCAGAGATTCCACTGGGTTTAGAAAAACACTCTGCTCTCCATACACACAAACACCTATTTTTCTGCTAAATTAGCTTTCCCTGAGACTGGATGATATTTGTGCTGAATGCCCCATGCCCAGATAGATTGGATGGTGAAAATGCTCATGTTTTCTTTATAGGTCAGTTATTTTCAATTGAGTTCAACATGCATTATTTATGTTTGCCTTTATTTATGTGTAATATATAAATCAAATATTTATGCTAAAGATGACCATTAGTAAAAATGCATTTCTGGCTGATTAAAAAAAAAGATCCAAGAAGAAATGCATCCAATTGGAAGGATGAAGTGGATTCAAGAAATGAGATGGTGATTTACCCCCATTTGACACTTCCCATCAAAGAGAGTTTGAGAAGCAGGGCTTTTTAAATACAATTTTTGCACACTTTTAAAAATATACTTATTTATGGACAACATAAGGTTTCACAGACCTTAACTTCAGTACTTTTGTTTTGGCAAACTATTGGATTTCAATATGATTTTTCCCTCTCAGTAATTTTATCTTTTTCTTACACCCATCATTTGTATGCTCAGATACTGCCATATAATTCACTTACTTACTAAAAAAAAATTAAAAATGATTCATTTGATGAATTTGTTACAGAGCTATTAGTTTTTTAATGTAATAACAAAGCGATTCTGAAGGCAAACTGTTCCACTGGTTAATTGTTCTCATGGTTAGGAAGTTTCTTCTTAATTCTAAGTTGCTTCTCTCTTTGATTAATTTTCATCCATTGGGATATAGTCATTGGGAAGGACTTGATAGGTGGATAAAAATGTTAAATTCATTCTAAACATCTGGCTGATTGTGCAACCAATTATGATAATTGTTTTGGATATTTTTTTCATTGGTGTTAGCTTGCTGTCTGCCCGGAGTCACTTGATTCTTAGAAGGCCAACTGTATCAATTTATATAAATGGTAAATAAGCACTGAGATGATGAGAAACGGTTCTTGCATTATGAAAATTAAACAGCTTGCCATTCTGTTAACAAAACAAGAGATGACTGGAAACAAGGCATCCAGTTCAAATAAAAAGGGTGCTTTATTTCTTTCTCCTGTCTGAATCAAGTAGTAGGCTAAAGACATCTAAACTTCATTTCACTATACATACGGTTTGCAGTTGCTGGAATTCTTTTATAAAAGTTTCTTACAATAAATCTTCTTTTCAGAAGTTGTATCTCTGTTTATCTGATTCCAGTCCTGTTTGGTGAGAGATGTCTGACATGAAGGGAAAACATTTAGACCAGAGAGCTACATCAGGGGGCCAGAGGAGATGAGAATTCAACCTACATCTCTCTCCCTCACCCTATCATATCCTCTTCTGAGACTTGTCCAATTTTGGGAGGTATGTAGGGAAATCAGATCTATCTTATTCCTGTCCCGCTTCAGGTTTCAACCACACATACCCAGTTTCCTGGGAGACCATCAGTTTTACTTTCAGGCAATGGAGTTAGCACTATAGCAAGAAATGTCAAAGAAAGTAAAAGTTTCATCTTAAAGAGAAACATACAGAAGAGTTGTCTAAAATGAGTCCAGGTTTTAAGAGCTGCAACAAGATTGCCAGCCAGTGCAAAGATCTATGGTCCAAGAGAGTAGAATTTGCACACTGCAATCATGCACCAGGCAGATGTTGATTCCAGCAAAGAGGAGAGAGGTACAGCAAGCTTTTTTGTTTGTTTGTTTGTAGGCTGTAGCCCGTTGTCTCAAAGGTATCAGCTGAAGAAGCTTCTTGGATGAGAAGCAAAATGCCTTCAAAAGAAAAACAAGGAAGTTGCCTCCTGAAAAACAACCTTTGAGAGAACCATGACCTGGATGACTGAGAATCTCAACAGACTTTTAGCTGTGCAATTTGGGATGAATGCCCTTGGAATGGTGTGGGAGTAGGATTAGGATTTCCAGAGGGAAAATTTCAGATTACCGGAACCAGGACCACCACTCAGATCAATGGTGGGATTCAATTTTTTTACTACTGGTTCTGTGGGTGTGGCTTGGTGGGTGTGGGAGGGGAAGGATACTGCAAAAACCCATTCCCTCCTCGCCCCACTAACCTGCTTTCCAGCTCCGTTCTCCTGTGCAGGGCAACAAAAGAAGACTCAGCCAATCAGCTGGGACTCAGGAGGCAGAGAATAGATGGGGTGGGGCCAGACAGAGATGGTGTTTGCCAGTTCTCCAGACTTCTCAAAATTTCTGCTTCCGGTTCTCCAGAACTGGTCAGAACTGGCTGACTACCACCTCTGGCTCAGATGACCCTGAGGACACAGATAAACCTCTAAGTGCTTCAAGGACCCTCTAAAAGGATACAAATGACCAGCTGTTTGCAAGGAATATAAATCCTTCTATTCCCCACTATCCTATCAGAGCTGGAGAAGCTTCTTGGATGAGAAGTGAAATGTCTTCAAAAGGAAAAACAAGAAAGTCCAGTTGCCTCCTGAAAAAGCACCTTGGGACAACCCTGACCTGGATGACTGAGAATTTCTACAGACATCCAAAATAACCGGGTGCATTGTACCAGGTGTGAAACTAATGACCATTGACTTCTCCCATCTAACCTGCCCTCCTGCTTAATAACAATTTCAGGGATGTTTTTGGCCTTCTTGATTTTTACCAAGTTCAGCAGGATGACTAGGCTCCATAAAGAACATCTATTGGATATTGATGGGTTAATAGTATCCCATGGACTGATAGCTGAGATCTGGCTAGATCTGATAAAAAGAAAACAAGACAAATGGGGAGGCTGAAAAAGGGATGTTTCAAGAGGATTGAACAGGATGCACAGATGCCTTCTATGTAAAAGGATTTTTTTAAAAAAATATATTGTCTTCTACCCATTTCAGATAAGGGCAAAGAGAAAGTGGTTAACAGTACAGGTATTTTGGACAAAGTGCTTAAAATGAAGCTTGTTATGGAAACTATGTACTGGAAAGTGGATAAACACTAAGGGATGACACTATTCTCAGCTCTGATGGTTATCTGTCCTCTCTATTAACAGATAAAGACTTTTCTTTAGAATGCTTTTAATGAGATAAGAGAAAGAGAAACCAGCTAAAATGTTATTTGTTATGTTTCATTTCCCTCCCTCCACCCTTTCATGAAGGGCAGACATTCAGCCGTTGGATGTCTCCTTTGAAAAATATTTTCCAATATATTTTAAATGTTGCACAATTTGGGAGAACTATGGTATGGAGTAATTCAGAGTTGGCAAGAAGGCAGCCATTGTAAATTGAAGAACTAACTAAAAAAAATGCAATGTAATGGATTAAATGTATGTATCATCCGACTCTAAACCGACTGGATGGTTTATAATCAAATGAAATATAATAGAAATGCAATATAATACAAGACAAGGGATTTTTTTTAAAAAAATGGTGAGCATGGCGACAAAATCTTTAAGGTCTTCCAAAATATCAGGGTGAGAGCCACATGGAAATCAAAGGGAGCCTCATTCTAAAAGGCAGGTACAATGACAGGGAAAACCATGCTTTCTGGACCTGACTAGATGACTCTCAAGAGACCGAGAGTATATCAGTCTTGTTGGCAGGGGTGGGATTCTACCGGTTCAAACCAGTTCAGGTGAACTGGTAGTTTCGGTGAGCATTTGGTCCCACCCATCTGCCTCTGCTCTTTCCTGATTTTTTTCCTGATTTTGCTTTATTTCCTGATTTTTTAGCACAGCTGATTCGCACAGCAGAGCGATTTGCCACGCATCAGTTGTTTTACTCACCGGGGATGCAGCAAAGGTAAGTAATTGAGTTGAAAATGGGCTTTTTAAAATGTAGAGCATGAGCAAAGTACTCAGTCACTCAACCAGTTGTTGCACCGGTTGAATTGCCTGTTGGGTTGAATCAGCCAGTTTGATATTCATCCCTCATGAAATTAGGCTGTTGACCTGATTCTGGGAGTTGAAGTCTACAAGTCTTAAAGTTGCCAGGGTTGGAGATTCCCTGCTTTAGAGAGTCCTTTATTGTCCTCAAGAAGTGTTCAGCCAATGACCCTCCAATGGCCAATAAGACTCCACCTCCATGTTATCCTGAAGGCAGCTATCCTCAGTCCCCCAAACAACAGCTCATATATTACCAGCCAAGTCCGCAAGGCAAAATACAGGCATAAGACAAATGACAGTCCTCAGGGCAACAAGTTCCAAGGCAAAGGCAGTTCTGAAGGTAAAGCAAAACAAAAGGCAAAAACATTCTACAAGGTGAGGGCAAAACAAATGTCAATCCTCAAAGCAAAGACAGGGTACAAGGCAAAGGCAATTCTGCAAGTAAAGCCCACACAGCTGGGATAAGACAAACTGCAGTCCTCAAGGGAAACAGCAGTTCTTTCTTTTTTTTTTTTTGAAAAAAAATTATTGATTTTTAGAAACAAACATAGACAAACACAACACAGAACATGAAAACATAAAACCTCTTTTCTGAAAGCAGCCTGATCCCAGGTTACATCTCTTTGTACAGACACCAGTTCAAATTCATGCTCATTTTTATATACCATTCCATATCTTATTGCCATTCTACATTTTCTATATGGCTTCTCCCCTCTTTTAACTTTCTTAATTTTATTTTTATTTGTTTCATCTCAAATCAGATCATTATATTTATATTCTTTGTCTGTCCTATTTCAGCTATCTATTATCTTTTCTCCTTAAACAAAATTCCTCCTGTAGTCACTAATTGGAATATGATGCCTTTGTATCTTTCCCCTAAAATTATAATACATAATATAGAACGTAACTTCCATTCGGATTCTGCATAGTACATTAAAGCTAGACACTACATTTTAAAAAGAAAAAGAAAAGTATAAATAATAATATAATTAAAACAATGATCCATACCAATTCAATTCTATCATTAATGTTAATATTCATTTACATTTTAAACATTTAACACATTACTTTTCAAATAGTATCATGCTTCTATGGGAACACTTGTAAACTTTCCATGATTACTCCCCTCTCACTTCACTTGCATTTTAAAACATTACATCATTAAAATGTTCCCATTCCTTTCTAAATTAATTCTCTCATTTAATTCACTCCATTTATTTTATTCAGAAATGTTTCACTAAATAATACGTTGTTTCCAATTTTCTAATATTATTTCTAAATACAAATATAACAATACAATCATATGTACCTTTGCAGAATCCCTTTTTCAATTAATTTTTTACCCATTATCTCTAAATAAGTACTGTTTCTTTACAACTTGCTTCACATCCTTGTAGCTTCTCTTCTCTTCCCTCCTCTTTTGCTTCTTCTCTCTGCCCTTTTTCCCCCCTTGTCTCTCCACCTCATTTTCCCTTTTCTGTATTCCCTTTTTCTGTTGCTTTCTCACATTATATCCACTTTTCACCTTATTTTTCTCTTTTTTGGTTGTTTTTTTAGGTCTCAAATTCTCCATTCTCTTTCCCCTCTTTCCCCTTTCTTCCCCAAGTAAAATTATTTGTTCGTTAAAGATGGCTTCTTCTTTGTCCCAATCTTCTCGTTGCGTAGTCTTTTCTTGTAGTTTCTCGTAGGTAAAGATCGCCATTTCTAAGTATTGAAAAATGGAACCAAGAGAGCCCTTCCCTTCCTGTTCCTCTTCTTTGTATTTTTTAAATTCTATTTTCAGTTTGTCCACAAGTAATGCCATTGTAGAGTTTTTTTTTTCTTTTAAAACAACCACCCAAGTGTTTTTAATCCTTCCAATGTAATTCCAAAAGTCCCAAAGTCACCAAACAATCCAAATACACACAAGCTGTTTCTTTTTACACTTTCTTCCTTTTTTCACTTTCTCTTCCTGGGATTAATATTTAGTTACAAAGTTCCAGTTAAAATGTATCTTTTAGCAGTCCTGTTAAAATTTAACTTTAGCTTCTTTAGATTCCAGGCTATCTCCTCCTTCCAAGTCCTGTTCTTATTCTCTTCCTCTCCCTTCCCACTTACAGCAAAATAATTTTTTTTCCTTTTTTTTTTTTTTGCCTTTTATATTCAGAAATCTTTTGCATTAAATTTTCCAGTTTAAATACCTGTTGATGCCAAAGCAGATTTTTTCGATTTCTCATTCATCTCTGTTCGCTGTCAGCGTAAGGAAGGAGAGTGAAAAAAAACAACTTTCCCTTTTCACTTTCATTCACTGCTTCTGAGTCTTCTTTGGGAGCAATGTATCTTTTTTTTTTTAAGTTTAAGTTCCAGGATGCCTTGATTGTTTCTTCTTATCCTGGTCAACCAAAACTTTCACTTCAGCACTTTCTTCCTCCTGCACATTCTTTTCCGGATGAGGGCTTCTTTGAGGCAGCCATTTCTGACCACCGCTCTACCGCCTTTGGGAAAGGGAGTTTAGCCAGCTGGAGAGAAAAGATGCAGCTTTCCTTGACCCTGCTGGAGTCTCCCCCATCTTCACCGATCTCTATGGGGTGGCTTAGCCCTGAAGCCAGCTGGCTTGGGGTGCTCCAGCGGCGAGCCCAGGCAGACCATGCACGATCGCAGATTCCTGCGTGCCGCCAAAGCCCTGCAAACTGGAAGTTTTCTAAGGCAAATAGCAGTTCTTGAAGCAAGGCAAAAAGGCAAAAAGTCAAAGCTGAGGGAGTGTAATCAAAAAAAAGGAAAAAAAACCCATTTGTTCCTGGCAAAGACTAAGCTCCCTCATGGCTTCTCCTTAAGTTACTCCATCCCAATGAGGAGGGGTGGTGCAACCTCCTCCTGAATAGCCTTGCAACTCTTCTCTGGGCTTGCCTACACTACACTCTCTTTGCCCTTGGTTCAGTGGAGGAGGCAGCTGTTCCTCATCAGAGGAGATTTGCTGTGTTTGGAATATGAGTCACCTAACAGCTATTTGGGTTAGAAATATATAAACCAGGATAAACATTTTAAACTGTATCTTTAAGAAAATGCAAAACTGTAATTAGGTGTGGTTTCTCAAACGGCCATAAGATGGAGCCAGAAACCTGAGTTGTTTAGTCTTAGTCTCAGAAGAGACTGTGAGTAAGTCTCTGTTTCCTTCTGTTGGAAAGAATTGCTGTTCCTCCATTTTTCCTAATTGACTGATATTCCTGAATTTGATGTTAGTCAGATACTGAACACTTTTTGACACTCGACTTTGTTACTGGATTATCCCTGGATTGAAAACTGACTAATTTAACCTGTAAATGTCTTTGGACTGCCTATTTTGAACTTTGCTTAAATGTTTCTGGAAGTAAAAACCTACATTGACTGTACAGTGTATCTTTGTGCTGTGTGTGTATTATTCAAACACTACTCTCAAATACGTCTCCCTATATGCGCTCATTCTCCTAATGGGGAATTAACTCAACATGCTGCCTATCAGTATTACCGCCTGTCAGTAGCTGATCCTCCCTTGTATCTTTGAAGGCAGGCAGCTTTCTATCCAGTCAACCACTTCCCCCAATGCCTGAGGGACCTGAGACAGCATCGTCTTCAACCCTGGCCTCTCCCAACAAGTGAAGGGAGATGTGTCATCCCTTTTGGACAGTCCCAGTTTCAACTACTCCTCCTTCTCCTCTTCTGAACCAGGATCCAATGGGGCCATGACAATGTCCGTCATTGTCTGCACTGTTGCATTCCTGGCCAGTTGAAGGTTATGGGTGGTCTTCAAAGTTGTGTTTGATATTGGCAAATCCATGTTTTCATTCACTACTCATGTGCATTCATTATTATCACTCAAATGTTTTCTCAAGTCCACCATAAAAGCTACAGTTCTTGAAATTTAATGAAAAGCTGTAAGAATCTGCCCTCTTGGCTTGGTGGGAATTATTGTTTTAATTTTTTCCTTCCCCATTTGAGAAAATAAATTCCTAGAGGTAGGACTGAGGGAAGATAAATGGAATTCTGTTTCAAGCAGAATACTTTATGCATTCTTACCCCAATGAGGAATATATTCCAGACAAAGATTCCATACCAACAGAGTGAGAGAATGAATATCACATTTATCTTCATAACTTTCATAGCCAGGTGCTTGCAAAGTGTACCATTTCAACATATACTCATGATCTTGTATCCATGGACTCAGAATTGACATTTCAAGATAGAGAATACTAGATCATGGGTGGCATCATTTTCTTGCCCTGTCCTAGAGAAGGAGTCTTACTGTCATCATTCCTGGGTTCTTATCACAGTGTGCTGACATGATGATAAATAGAAGTTCATGTACAATATAGCCAGCCTTAAGAATTTGAAGAAAGCCTACAAAAACCAGAGATTTGTGGCTGTGGCAAATGTTTTGAGGTTTTCCAGTGTCTTTTAATATGTATTTTATTCCCGTGCAAGCCAACATTTATAGGGTTAGGGTGCTCTGGATTGTTTCTTGGCAGCTTACAACAATAAAACAGTAAAAAGAATGATAAAAAGATGTTAAAAAAATAGTAGTAAAGGAATAAAATCATAAAAATAAACAGCGGAATTTCAGTAATATGAAATTAAAAAGATGGACAGAGGGAGAAGAGGAAGAACTGGAGGGAGGTGAGATTAGCCAGTTTATAATGTACTTCCCTATTGGGATCCCAGGCCAACCAACAGAGTCACATCTTCAGGTTAGGAAGGTGGGTGCAAACCTCTCTTGGGGAAGGGGGCAAGATGTTTCATAGGGATATTTTATCTTATGCACAAGGACCGAATTTAGCATAGATATGTATGCTGGAAAGAATTGTATAAAATATTTTTTCCCCTGATTGCTACAAAAACATACAGGTGTGACACAAAGGATGATGGGTAGAGTTTGCTCCACTGAAGGTCTTCAAAGTTTATTGAAGTGATAGGCCATCCTGAAGTACTTCATAATTGTCTTCATGTGGCTTCTTTAGTAGAAACACACAGTGATTGGAAGTGTTATTTTTATCATAACCTCTCTCATGTCAGCATGACCGAGGAAGAACAAGTGTCATGGTAACACTGAACTGAATTAAGGAAGAAACGCTCAACATCACAGCATGCAGACACAGTTATATTCCAAGTCATTTGCTATACTTGATGATGCCATAAAGAACTTAAAGTGATTGCAAATATTTATACTAGGACAAGCATCAGACTTTCCTATCAGGGAGGGTTTCTTTTTTCAACAATTCTACATGAAAATTTGGAGACAGAGACAGTGTGAGACAGACAGAGAGGGAGAAGGAGAGGGAGAGGAGGAGAGAGGGAGAGAAATCAGAAACTGAAGGAGTCATTGGAATTCTATTCATAAACATTTGGGGCAGGGAAGATGAAACTGGTCCACTGGAGTGGTAATAAAACAAAGTCTTCCTTGTTTTATTTATTTATCAAATTTCTAAAGTGGTGAAACTCCACAACGATGGGCAGAGTGCAATATTAAAAGCAGTAAAAATGTTTGGTTGTTTCTTTGCTCATTTTCTTGCTTGTTTATTATTTATTTATTCAATTTTTATAGCTGCCCATCTCAATCAATGACTCTGAGCAGTTTACAATTCAAAATTATACTATAATTAAAATGATGTATACATTTGAAAGCAATAAAAACAATTAAAAAATTGTCCAAAAGAAATAGACCCAGCAGCTCAGATACTTGGGAGGTTAACGATCAAGCCAGGAACTTATATGGGTGCCCATCTCATGTGAATAACTTGCGGCAACATATAAGGCTTGTTCAAAAGCATGTAAAAATGCAAGTATAAAAATAGGAACCACTTTGGTGGGAAGGTAACAAAGTTCCATGCACTTTCAGCATTTAGTCATGCCGGCCACATGACCACAGAGGTGTCTTCAGACAGCACTGGCTCTTCGGCTTTGTAACGGAGATGACTATTGCCCCCTAGAGTCGGAAATGACTGGCACGTATGTGCAAGGGGAACCTTTACATTTACCTTTTACCCAACAATCATTTTACTGATCTCGGAACAATGGAAGGCTGCATCAACCTTGAGCCCCATGGGAATCAAACTCAGGCTGTGGGTAGAGTTTCCCTGCAATATTGCTCTTTAAGCACAGCACCACCACAGCTCAAGATGAAGGGTCTCTTAAAAAAACAACAACCAATAAATATAGCCCTTGAGCTGAATTGGCAGAAGGCAGTAGGCTCAGTTTATGCACAATTAAGATTGGGAAAATCTAATTATCATTTTAGCATTCAGGTGGCCCTTGACTTGCAACTCTTCATTTAGTGACCTTTCAAAGTTACAACAGCACTGAAAAAAGGGACTTTCAGAGAGTCCTCTCACTACAACCATTGCAGCATTCCCATGGTTCCATGATCAAAATTCATATTCATGTATTTATGACAGTTGAAGCATCCTGGCTCATATGACTGCCAGTTGTGACCTTCCCAGCTGTCTGCCCATTAGTAAAGTCAATGGAGGAAGAATTTAGACTGGTGGGGTCCACTCCCTAGATTCCAATATTTGAAATTATTTGACTGATAGGATCTATTGCATTATCAACACCTCTTCTCTTCTCTTCTCTTCTCTTCTCTTCTCTTCTCTTCTCTTCTCTTCTCTTCTCTTCTCTTCTCTTCTCTTCTCTTCTCTTCTCTTCCTTTCCCTTCTCTTCCCTTCCCTTCCCTTCTCTCCTCTCCCTCCCCCACTCTTTCTCTGGAACAAAAGCTCAGGAAGTAATACCAACCCAACTTTTAAACTTCCATAGCCAACTTCTACTTCTTTCCTGTGTCATATCTATTTTGCCCTCCAAATAAGACTAAGTTTTGTTCTCTGTTAAAAACAAAACAAAAACAAAACCAGGCAGCTGGGCAATAGAGAAATATAATGCTTATAAATGTTCTTTCTAAAATATTACTACCTCATTTCCTTTGCAGCTAGATCGGAAAATAATAAAGCCTCTCTTTTGAATGACAAAAAAGGAATACTGCTTATGTCTTAAGCCCAAGGACAACTGGGTTTGTACCAACAGTAATGCAGATTTTGTGCATATATTGTGGATTATAATATCTTCAGAGTATGCATGAATTAACATTAATGGAAGTTAATTCCATGGAAAGCAGAAGCTGGATCCATTTACAATGCTAACCTAATACTAAATTTACTAGCTGTGAATTTCATGTGTGGTACGTGCTCTATTTTGGTTTCCTGCTTGAAAAAAACAACAACCCAAATAACAAAGAAATATAAGACAGTGGCTAAATAATTCCATTTTTTAAAATATAGGTTGTGTAAAACTGCAGTGACCATATAACTCAAAACACCAGAGACCCATCTAGTTTTGATTAGCTCACATTCCTGCTTGGTCATGAAAAAGCCATCGATTCTTAGTGGCTTACAAGTGAATATTCAAAAAACTGGATATATCGTATTTTGAGAAATAGAAGATTAAAAAGGAAGAGAGAGAGAGAGAGAGAGAGAGAGAGAGAGAGAGAGAGAGAGAGATGAATAGAAGATTAAAGGAGGATATTTAAAAGGGTGAGAAGATGCAAACCCTACCGTTCACTCTATTGACAGAAAAATAAATTTACATACTGTATAGGACCACATGGCATACTATATATAGACTTGAGTTTTAAAAAACAAACATTATTCATTCTTGTGCTCAAGTAACTCATAGAACCATATTATGGTCCAATAAGATGACCTGATTCAGACAATACAGGCAAGTCCTTGAGTTATGACCGCAATTGAGATCAGAACTTCCATGGCTAAGCCTAGTGGTGGGATTCAATTTTTTTTGCTCCTAGTTCTGTGGGCGTGGCTTGGTGGACATGGCTTGGTGGACATAGCAGTGGAAGGATACTGCAAAATCCCCATTCCCTCCCCACCCACTTTTCAGCTTCGTTCTTCTGTGCAGGGCAACAAAAGAAGACCCAGCCGATTAGCTGGGACTTGGGAGGCAGGGCCAGTCAGAAGTGGGGTTTGCCGATTCTCTGAACTACTCAAAATTTCCACAAGCAGTTCTCCAGAACTGGTCAGAACCTGCTGAATACCACTGTTCTGACCAAGGCTTATTGAGACATTAACAAACACATATGAGTCTCAAAACCCTTTTTTCTTTATTTCAACAGCTGTGAATTTTCATCATTCACAGTCTGTAATGAGTCTCCAACAGTTTGTAAATAATCCCATGGAAGTCTGCCAAAATCCTATAGGGTAAGTCTGATAAGCACGTAACCTTTATCTCCCTTGAAATGCTGCCAAGGACTAAATTTCCAATTAATTATACAAGGTCAAATGGAGCACAAATTCAACACAGAGTTTCAAGTTTCAAACCGACCAGTATGAACAAAGTTGCTTCCTGCAGAGGTTCCTGTCCCTTTGCTCCTCCTTTATGTCTTATGGGAGGGCCAATCACCTCCAAGTCTTACTCCCAGGTAGCCCCTATTGTCTTAATTGTTCTTGCCTTATGGCAGCTCTGCACACGTGCACACTGGGAACAGGCTCCTCTTGTTCCTCTGCCTCACTGCTGCCAGATTCTGGAGGCTCTGGAGTCAGCACATATCTCCCAGATGGCCCTGGCCCCATCACTATGTTGGATGCAGATCCTTTGTCCAAGTCCTCCTCAGACTCCAGGACAGGCTCATGTTCCTCCCCACTGTCCAACTCTGCTGTCATCTCCTCAGGCTGCTGGAGGACCACAACAACTACCTCTGGCTAAGCCAGACAGTTATTGAGTGAGTCGTGCTTGATTTTGTGACTTTTTGCCATGGTTATTAAGTGGCTCACTGCAATTGTTAAGTGAACCAGATATTCATTAAGTAGAGTGCTCTTGCCCCATTGACTTTGCTTATCGGAAGACAGCTGGGATGGCCATCAATGGCAATCATAAGATCCAAGATGTTGCAGTTTGTCATAAGTACATGCAAGTCCCCAAATATCTGGATTTTGATCATGTGACCACGGGGAAATGCTGTGATGGTTCTAAGTGAGAGGACTCTTTGTAAGTTGCTTTTTTCAGTGCCATTGTAACTTTGAAAGTTCACAAAAGGAATGGTTGCAAGTCAAGAAGAACCTGTACGGGTAGACCTTGACTTATAATAGTTTGCTTAATGACCATTTGAAGTTACGACAGCACCGAAAGAAATACTTATGAGCATTTTTCACACTTATGAACATTGCAGCATCCCCCATGGCCACATGGTCTACTGACTCACATTTATTTTTTTTTTAAAAAAGTTTTTATTAATTTTCTACAGACAAACAAACATACAAAACATTAAAAACATCTACTCTCATATATACTTCCG
>BLBF01000049.1:4734906-4756330 GCA_015471245.1 Laticauda colubrina
AAAAGATCTGTCAGTTCTTCTCTTTGTCTCAATAACATATTTTTTGTACTGACTCACATTTATGATGGTTGCAGCATCCTGGGGGAGTCACGTGATCCCCTTTTGAGACCTTCTGACAAGCAACATCAGTGGGGAAGCCAGATTCACTTAACAACCATGTTACTAATTTAACAACTGCAATGACTCTTAACAAAGAGAGTCATAAAATGGGGCAAAACTCACTTAACAAATTTCTCCCTTGGCAATATAAATTTTGGGCTCAATTGTATTCGTAAGTTGAGAACTATCTCTGTGCTAAAATAATAATTAGATTTCCACAACCTTAATTATGCATTAGCTGAGCCAGTCTTCTGCCAACTCAGCTGAAGTTCTATGTTTATTTTTAACTTTTTTTAAAAAAAAATCAGAGATGAAAAAAATAAATCTTCAGTGAAATTTATGATGTGGCTGAAAGCAATGAGATATAGTTTGAAACTATTAACATCATATCTGGAAAGGTCCCTATGATTTGGAAGTGGTAAGGAAAGCACAAATCAATCTGACAATGAGTGATACCTGATTTAAATTGGACTGGCTAAGATATATATAAATAAAATGAATCTATTTATACATTTTTAAGAATGTAAAAATGAGAGAAATTGAAAAGGTCAGATTTCTTTATATAATTTCAATAATTTGTTTTCATTGAGGAAGTTACGCACAATTGACATTTTTAAAAATCTTTTAAGCCCCTGTCACACTGCACCAATGGATGGAAAGAGGATGTAAAATGAAGGAAAACACTTGTCATCTGTTGGTTAACGCGATGTATCCGTTCTGTACTCACTGCCTCCGTTTTGCTTCCTCTCTATCCGTCCAGCATCCGTTTACTGACGTTTCATCCACTCAGAAAGTTTTGAACTGCTCAAAACTTTTGAGTGGAAAATGTATCCAATGCATTCGTTCTGCATCCGCTAGGCATCCGCCAGGCATCTATTCTACATCCGTTACCCATCCACTATATCCGCTAGGCATCCGCTTCACATCCATGCAACTCCATCCGCTCCAGCGGTAAACGAACGCAAGGAGGAAGTGGAACAGACGCATAACGGATGCAGAACAGATACCTAGCGGATGCAGCATGGAAACAAAGCATTTAAAATGGAAAAACGTTCGCAGAGGGGACCTATCTCGGATATTAAGGATGTCTAGAGGATGCCTAGAGGATCACCTAGGGAAAAACCTATACTGCCTATAAAAAGGGGAAGCAACTCATCTGGATCTCACTTTCAGACCAGCAGCCCAGCTGTGCAGACCTCTGCAGCCTTCATCTGACTATTGCTCTTCCACAGCATCCAGTCATGTCCACCGTGGATCATAACAAAGTCCTTTTGGCAGCCACACTCGTTCTGCAAAAGTGCGAAGCCATCTACAGGCTCTGTGAACTCTACTACGGGAAGAAAAAGAGGTGGCCAAGAAGCGTCTGGGTATGAAGATGGATCGCCAGAAGAGCAGAGTACGGACTGTACAACAAGCTGATGGTGGAGCTCAGGAACGAAGATGCTCATGCATTCCAGAACTTCATGAGGATGCCTCCAGCCATGTTTGACGAAGTTGTGCAGCGGCTGACACCCAGGTTGACCAAGGCAAACACCAACTTCCAGCCCAGCCTGGAACCTGGGCTCAAGGTGGCACTCACTCTGTGCCACCTGGCCTCAGGGACCACCTACAGGAGCATGTTGTACGGCTGGAGGGTGCCATCCAACACCATCAGCATTGTGGTCAGAGAAGTGGTGCAGGCCATAATTGAAGAATACATGGAGGAGCTCCTCTAGTGTCCCTCCACTGAAGAAGGATGGAAGAAAGTTGCAGAGCAGTGGTATCAGAGGTGGAACTTCCCCCACACCGTTGGAGCCATAGATGGGAAGCACGTGGCCTGCAAAGATCCAGCCAAGTCGGGGTCCACTTATTTCAACTACAAGGGTTTCTTCAGCATCATCCTCTTCACCATGGTCAATGCTGACTACAAGTTCATGTACATCGATGCTTCAGGCAACGGCTCAGCTTCAGATGCCCAGGTATACAATGCCAGTGACCTCAAGGAGGGGCTGAAATGCAACCTCATCGTGGGCTTCCCAGATCCAGAACCCCTGCCCAACAACATGCAAGATGTGCCCTAATTCATCGTGGGGGACGATGCCTTCTCCCTCAGAACCTACCTCATGAAGCCCTACACCTCCAGACTCCTCACCCATGAAGAGAGGATCTTCAACTACAGGCTGGCCAGGGCAAGGCGGGTGGTGGAGAATGCCTTTCGCATCCTGGCCAATTGGTTCCAGGTACTTCTCACCACCATGCAGCGTTGCCCACAGACCGTGAGGAGGATCGTGGAAGCTTGCTGCATCCTGCACAATCTCATGCACACCCACTACCCAGTCTTGCACAATAGGCTCGTGGACCTCCAACAAGGCAATGGGGACATGGAGCCTGGGGAATGGAGGCAAGGGCGAAACCTGACAGACACTATGGATGTGCAAGGGCCCAACAGAGCCTCACGTGAAGGGAAGAAGCAGCGCAACCTCCTGAAACACTGGTGCAACTCCCCAGCTGGAGCGGTGGAGTGGCAAGACAGGATGATAGATGCTTAATGGATGCTTCCTTCAGCCTGTCTCATCACACCGATGAGATTGGGCCATGTATATTGGCATTTAATAAAGAGTTGTGTTTATGTTGACCTATGTGGATGATGATTATATTATTATTGATAATAAAGGACCATAGGTGTGGCACCAGGGAGGGTGGACCATACAGTCCCACTATGCTTGCACTGGAGGCTTATCTATCCCACAGCTATCCTTACCCATCCCACAGCTATTACCCATCCCACAGGTATCCCTGCCCATCCCACAGCTATCTTAACCCATCCCACAAGCATGCAAAGGCTTAAACCATTTCTAAATGTTTCCACCAAGACTTTATTAAAAAAATAAATGAAGCAAGTGTGTGAATCAAAGATAAACTTTATTGAACAACAAGCCGTAAAAGAAAAATGACCCAAGTCAAGTGTCCAAATAAAGCCCACAGGTAGCCAGCCAGCCAGTCTCTGGCACTCCTTTTGGTCACTCAGAGGTGTGCCCAGTCTCAGGGGTAAAGGGTCCAGGTGCTGTGGAGGTGGCTGGTGCTGGAGTGCTTGTCTGAAGCGCCATTGGGTTGCCTGGCCCCGAGAGGACAACAGGTGACGGTGTGTTGAGAGAGCTCTCGGACAGCTGGCTCAGACCCGTGATGTTGAGAGCTCCTTCCTCAATGCCATCTGGTTTCAGCCTCAGTACCGAGGACAGAGGTACTGAGGCCGGGCTTGGCTGTGGGGTGGAGGAAGGAGCAGTATAGTGGGGCTGTCTGGTCTGCAGCTGGGTGAGGACTGGCATGGTTGGCATCAGTGTCGTGGGTGGCATCGGTGGCGTGGGTGGCATCAGCGTTGTGGGTGGCATTGTTGGCATTGGTGGCATCAGTGGAACCGGTGACAACGGTGTCACCCAATGACTCTGTGCCTGGACTGGGAAGGGCTGCTGCCTGTGCTGCTGGACCTCCTGGTAGCCGTAGCCCTGGTAGGTGAGGGGCTGTGGGAAGGCTTGGAATGGGAGGGACATCACCTGGGGTGGAGGAGCAGACCTGGACTGGGTGGGAGCAGGTTCCTCTGGATCTGGAGGGTTGTGAAGCAGCTCGGTGATCCGGTCCTTCAACACCTGGTACTGGGGTTCCGCCATGTCCGTGAGGGTCTGGTTGACATAGGTGAGGAAGGGCTTGCGGTTGGATGATGAGGAGTCAGTGTGGACCAGCTGAGAGAGGAGATCTATGCTGGTCCGGATGGAGTCCCTGATCTCCAGCAGGACAGTGTGGCTCTGCCCCTCCTGTCTGGCTCTCTGTCTTTCTGTGGAGGTGGAGCTGGGGATGGATGCGGGTAGGGCTGTTGTGGACGTGCCGTCTCCTTTCTCCCACCACACCAGGGAGTCCTCCACGTGCTCCACCACAGTTAGAACAGCTGTCCATGGGTTCTCCGCTGTGGCACTCTCCACAGAAACCTGCCTGGAGAAAGGAGCTGACTCTCGGCCGGAAGAGGTCTGGCTCTCAGCAGGCTGCCGGAGAGAGAGGGTTGTGAGAGGGGCTGCTGGTGCTCCTCGGTGGTGGATCTCACCCTCCAGGAAGCTGCACCTGGCCATGACGTAGGTCTCTCTGTCCGTCAGCTTAACCGTGGCCTGGCCAGATTTCTTCAGGTGCAGCTTCCCGTACCAGGTGTGCATGTGCTTCCACCAGCTGAGGAGCACCTCTGAAGTGTAGCCCATACTCTCCGCCTTCTCTCTCCAAGCAGCCTGCTTCCTTTTGGTGTCCCTGTAGAGCCTGTGTCCCTTCCGCCACAGATAGTCATTCTCTCTCAGCCACTCCAGCACCTCATCCTCGTGTTCCCCCTCAATTGAGTATTGCCTCCTATCCCGTCCCCGCATACGCCTCTTCCTCCCTTTGGCAGGACCAGATGGGTCCTCATCAGAGGGGCTCCCAGGTAGTAGGGGCTGCTCCTCCACACCACCACCACCAGCAGCACCAGCAGGATCATCATCATCATCATCATCATCACCAGCAGGAACATAATCATCATCATAAGCAGCAGCAGCAGCACCAGCAGGATCATCATCATCATCATCAGCAGCAGCAGCAGCAGCAGCACCAGCAGGACCAGGATCAGCAGCAGCAGAGTAAGCACCAGCAGCGCCAGCAAGACCAGTAGCACGAGCAGGGCCAGGAGCACGAGCAGGACAAGCAGGACCAGCAGGACAAGGAGCAGCTTCAGCAGAGTATGCAGCAGCAGAAGCACCACCGCCAGGAGCAGCTTCAGCAGAGTAAGCATGAGCAGAAGCACCACTGCTAGGAGCAGCTTCAGCAGAGTAAGCACCAGCAGAAGCACCAGCACCAGGAGCAGCACCAGCAGAAGCTCCAGCACCAAAAGAGTGAGCCCAAGCAGCAGAAGCCCCAGCAGAAGCAGAGTCAGGGACAGGGGGTGGGAGAGTGGCCCTGTCCCTCTTGCCAGGTATGGCGGCAGGTTGCTGAGGCTTTCACTTCTTCCCCATGGTTGTGGGGTTGCTGGATGGCATGGAGGCTGGCAGGCACCAAGGCTGGCAGGAAGGCTGGCAGGAAGGCTGGCAGGAAGGCAGGCAGGCAGGCAGCAAGGCTGGCAGGCAGACTGACTGGCAGGGAGGCTGGAAGGCAGGCTGGCAGCAAGGCTGGCAGGCAGGCAGAGAGCAAGGCTGGCAGGGAGGCTGGCCAGGAGGCTGGGAGGCAGGCTGGGAGGCAGGCTTGGAGGCAGGCTGGCAGGAAGGCTGGCAGCAAGGCTTGCAGCAAGGCTTGCAGGCAGGCATGCAGGCAGGGCAGGCAAGGACTCGATGTATCCGGCAGCAGGTCTCTCCTCCGAATGGTGACCTGCTTCCGAGCTGCTTCCCTTTATATCCACGGGGCTGATGCAATGCATCCCCCCCGCATGTGCAATTAACGCTCGGCATCAGTTCAGCTTCCGCTGTGCATCCGCTAGGCTTCTGCTGTGCATCCGCGTCATCCGTTCTGCATCCGCTCTGCATCCGCTGTATCCGTTCCGCATCTGCTTTGCTGAGGGCCCCCGGAAGCCTAGCGGATGTGCCATCCGCTCTCATCTGCTTACATCCACTGGGCTTCCATTCTGCATCTGCTTTCCATCCGCTCTGTGTCCTCCCCGCATCTGTTCCTTTCCATGTTGTCCGCTCTGGTTATGCAAATTTTTGCCTCTTTTGAGAGTGGATAACAATGGATGGAACATTTTTCTCGTCCATTGTGTCCTTTTTAAAAACGTTTTGCATCTGTTGGGCAGTATGACAGGGCCTTAAACTTGTCATTTCCCCTTTCCGAACTAACACTTTGGGCAAAAGAACACCATTTTTAGATTTCATTGAACTCAAAAGAAAAAGATGAGCCACAAACTTCTCTGAAATCCACCGGATTAATCTGAACTATGTCTGTTATGTTTTTAAGGAAGAAATGCTTCATGTTTAATCAATAAAAACCTATTCTTTTATTAAAATAAAATATTATTGGTAACCAAAGGCTAGAGGGATTTATAAAGAGATATAATTTAATACCAAGGCATGAGAGAAAAGCTTTCCTTTTCATTCTTCAAGTTGGAAGATCTTGAGGAATATTCTTATTTCCATTGGTTTATTAAGTGCAGCAAGAATGGAATGTTTTCAGCTGATTTGATTTTTTTGTAAAAGTATGAGGAAATCACTATATTCTTATTCATTATTTTACCATAAAATTAAATGGCTTTGTGATACAAAAACTGAGATTAGGAACCACATGTACTTCATGGACCATTAATTAGTCTTTTAAGAGCTATGATTCTTCATGCTTTCTTTTTTAGTACACCTATGTTATTTAGCGTACAAAGAGCCCTGGAACTAAATATTCAGTAATCTGCTAAAATTTAGCAAAAACCTAGTTTCTATGTAGCTAATGAGTTTAATAAATGGTAGAGGTATAAGATTAATAGGCAGAATAAGTTTTCCTAATTACAAAATAAGATTTCTTGCCACGTGAAGGTTGAACAATCAAAGAATCAATTTCAAGCATTCATCATACCAGATAATAATATTTCAAAAGTTGGAGAGAATGAATTTAAAATTTATGGTGTTAGAGACCACCAAGGACCCCACATTGCAAAGGCAATGATATGGCATACATTTTGCATGTGGCATCCCAGGATTGAGCCTCTGATGACTCCAGTTAATAAAGAGTTGATGAAAAAGCCTTCAATATTATGTTATGAGGGTAGGAGTACAGAAATTCTTCAAAGAATTGGTAGAATACAATTCTCTATATTCTAGAGTTTTGTCTCTCTATACTGGCAGTCTTGCACTTACAACCTTTTGCACGGATCCTGTTAGGTAATGAAATGTTCTTAAGAAAACAACCAAGTTCAAAGAGCACCAAGGATCTCTTTTGCTTCAGTTGACAATTTTAATCCATATTATTTGAATCCATCTGTGATTATTAATTAAATCTAAAGCCGGGGAGATGCCAAACGTCAGGCCTTGTCCCCTTCCCCCATGGATTTTGAATATGGAAATGCCTTTATCAGGACATTCAAAGGTGTTCTTTTTCTCCTTGAGGAAGAAAAAAAAACCATTTTGCTTCTGATTCAAGAAGCTTCATCAGTTCTGATGGTCGGGGGACAGAACAATGGGTATTGACAGTTGAGACTGGATGGTGAGGGAATGGAAGGATAGGTTCTGATAAGATGGTGGAAGGGGGTGCAGGGAATGAAAGAATAGTATTTCTTTGCAATCATTTAGTCTCAACTGTCAGTACCTCTCCTTTCGTCCCCCTTGCCAAGAGAAGAGAAGAGAAGAGAAGAGAAGAGAAGAGAAGAGAAGAGAAGAGAAGAGAAGAGAAGAGAAGAGAAGAGAAGAGAAGAGAAGGAAGGGACCTTGGAGGTCTTCTAGTCCAACCCCCTACACCACTTTAGATAAATAGTTATCCAATCTCTTCTTAAAATCTTCCAGTGTTGGAGCATTCACAACCTCTGGAGGCAAGTTGTTCCACTGATTAATTGTTTTAACAGTCAGGAAATTTCTCTTTAGTTCTAGGTTGGTTATCTCCTTGATTAGTTTCCACCCATGGCTTCTTGTCCTGCCCTCAGGTGCTTTGGAGAATAACTTGACTCCCTCTTCTTTGTGGCAGCCCCTAAGATATCAGAACACTGCTATCATGTCACCCTAGTCCTTCTTTTTATTAAACTAGACATACCCAATTCCAGCAACCATTTTTTATATGTTTTAGCCTCCATCCCTTAATCATCTTAAATACTCGTCTCTGCTTTCTAGAGTCTCAAAATCCTTTTTTTACATTGTGGTGACTAAAGCTACACACAGTATCTCAAGTGTGGCCTTACCAAGGCATTATATGAACACATCATGCAATCTTGATTCTAACCCTCTATTAAAGCAGCCTAGAAACTGTGTTGGCTTTTTTGGCAGCTGTAGCACACTGCTGGCTCGTATTTAAGAACATATTTAAGAACTGATGAACTTTTTTGGATGAGAAGCTAAATCTTTTCTTCTTCTTCCTCAAGGAGAAAAAAAAAGACATCCAGTTGCCTTTTGAAGAAGACACATTTGAGACAACTATGACCTGGATGACTGAGAATCTCCATAAACATTTATCAGGCAGCAATTTTGTGCAAGTTAGATTGTAATGCTAATGATATAAAAATTGAAATTCAAGGAAATCTAAAACTTCTCTGGACGTTGGTTCCCCCATATCCACACTGAAATCTTGATTCCTTTTCTTTTTGCTTTTTTTTTTTTTTTTTAAATAATGAGGATTAAAAGAAAAGTTGTCTCACAAATTGAAAGATATTTGCATGAAAGGTTTCATTAAAAGGTTATTTTCTTCTTTTGTCTGACAATTTTTTTTTCTGTATGGTTCACTCTTAGCCTGGGTTTTGCGGTTTGCAGAGGGCCTTATTTATTTATTTTCACTTCTGCAAATAAAGAATTACATTTCCAAGAGCCTTTAAAAAACCTGTTATCCTCAGTACAAATGTGTAACACTTTGCCTCTTGGCTGATCAAGAGTGTCATCTAATTAAACAACTTTGTGTCACTGCTATAGGCATGGAAGAAAATGAAATAAGTAAAGATAACCAATCTCATTTCCATAAATTGGAGGACACAGAAAACTTCTGTGCGTTTCATATTTCCTCCTTATTAAAATATGTTTATTTCCTGGCCAAGAAATGCCAACTTTATGACAGATACACATATAATGTTATCAAAAACAACCTGCTCTTATGGTGCATTCAATGCCTAGAAATTAACAAAATATAAAAAGGCAAATCACAAAGGAAATGGACACAGTGTAATTCATAACAAGATTCTTTCAGTCTTAAGTAAACATTGAAGGACATGTTAATAAAGGATAAGTTAATAAAGGAAAAGAATGTATCAATGACAACAAATATTAGAATAATTAAAGCAATGCTCTTCCAATGGTAATGCTAAGGGTGAAGCCTGGAACTATGAAAGAGGAACAGCAAAAAGACAGACACCTTCAGAAAGGCCAGATTTAAAAAAATTGGATGGAAACCAATAAAGGAGAGAAGCAAACTAGAATTGAGGAGAAACTTCCTAACAGTGAGGACAATTAAGCAGTGGAACAGCTTGCTTTCAGAAGTTGTGGGTGATTCATCACTGGAGATTTTTAAGAAGAAACTGGACAGGCAGGTCCAAACTGAAGGATGTACAATAACTTCAAATTGGATGAAGAAACAGAAACAAAGTTTGATCTAACCCCATAAGACTTTACAAATTATTGTAAACAACGCCTGGAATTTCCTGAGAGTTAGAACAATTAACCAGTGGAACAGCTTGCCTTCAGAAGCTGTGGATGCTCCATCACTGGAGGCTTTTAAGAACAAGTTGGGCAACTCTTTGTCCTGAATGGAATAGGGTTTCCTGCTTGAATAGAGGTTGGACTAGACATTTCTGAGGTCCCCATCAACTCAATTATTCTGTTATTTTATTGGGCAGAAATAATTTGCCTTCCATTTGTATCTTTGTGAGAAAATATACTCTTCCCAAAAAATTTTCCCCAATTGGACAAATGGCAGCTATGTTTACATGGATATCAGGAAGAAGGAATTATAACCTTGATTAACAGGAGCAAAAGCCACAGCCAAGACAACCAATCTGATAAATGAAATCTGAGTCCAGGATAGAAATGTAATTTCAGAAATCATCTCAAATAAGATCTTCCCTAGTCCTCCTAAAGATAAAGGGGTGTAGGCAGAGGTGGGATTCAATTTTTTTACTACTGGTTCTGTGGGCATGGCTTGGTGGGTGTAGCTATGTGGTCATGTGACTGGATGGGTCAAAAGAGAAAAACTCACTTTAATAATTCTCTTGGAGAAGGGGGTTGGACTAGATGACCTCCAAGGTCCTGTCCAGCCCTAGATTGCTGTGCTGTTTCAAAACATCCTCTGAAGCTGCTTCTAGTGCCAAGGATTGTGGTCGGGGTCAGTTGGTCTTTGGAACTACCAGTTCGCCAAGCTGGATGTAAAATTAACATCCAGTTCACCCAAACTGGTCCAAACCAGCTAAATCCCACCCTGGGTGTGGAAGAAGAAACACATTCGGGCTTTACAATAAAAATATTTCAAAGTATAAAGTAAAATAACTTTATAATAAAAGTAGTATTAGCATTCATAACTTGGTTTAGGAAACTTCTGGAGTGTGATCTACTTTAAAGGCCTGACATTATGTAAGTGCAAGGGAGAGTTAAATAGAAAGAAAACACTTTGGCATGAAAAAATTAAGAAATTACTTTATATTACTCAGATATTTGTTTATTGTTTAAATCCCAAGAGACACCCAACAATCGATGTTCAGCATCCTGACATTTATAAATGACATAAAAGGATGCTGGACACTCAGAATGGAATAGGATGTCAAATAATTGGCTCTGACCAAGACTTCCCATTTTTTATAGCAGCATATCTATAAGTTGAGGATGTCAGCACTAAAAGAAGAGTGAAGCTATAATCAGTACCTGACCTAGAGAGTATCAAAGAAGGAACAGGCTGACAATCAAAACATAACGCAAAGCCTTGGAATTGGGTTAAGATTGGTTCAAAATTGAAGAATATTGGACTATAGGACTTAGAGAAGGTGCAGGGAGGGGGGAAAATGATAGAAAATGGAAATAAACATTAGATATGGTAACCTGCTTGCTGACATGAACGCAATTTAAAATGTTACAAAATGGGATTAAGTAGTAGGTAGGAAGAATTTTTAAAATATATTGGGGACACTGCTATCCTTTGAATCACCAATTTCATTTCTTCTCAATTTTACCATATTTTGCTTCCTACATCTATTTTAATTATATATTTTAAAAAGTTAAAATCTCAGAAAAGGAGACATGTCTCTAGGTGAAGACAAGAGACAGCTGGTGCAACAGAAATCTAGGGAGATTTCCTACCCTAAATAAAGTAAGAACAAGATCTCTAAAACTTTTAAGGGGCAAGTTACATGAGCTCTAAATTTTGTAGCCATGGTGGTGCAGTAGTTAGAGTTCAGTACTACAGGCTACTTCTGCTGACTGCCGATTGCCAGCAGTTTGGCAGTTCGAATCTCAGCAGGCTCAAGGTTGACTTATCCTTCCATCCTTCCGAGCTCAGTAAAATTAGGAGCCAGATTGTCGGGGACAATAGGGCTGACTCTGTAAACCACTTAGAGAAGGCTGTAAAGCACCATGAAGCGGTATATAAGTCTAAGTGCTATTGCGATGTAGTTTAGACGATTTCCAAAATAAGGGTGAAGGGTCGTTCTCTGAGCTTGTGTGTTGGTTTCCAAAAGTTTCATTACCAGGCTAGATAACATCTTTAGCAGAGTTTAGGAGATGTCAGTGTTCTTCTGCTTATAAGGGCTTCAGGTGTGGGGGTGTCAAGTGAGGGCCTTCCAGGAGTGAGATCCGACAGGGTTAAAACTACCGGTTTGGTGATTTATAATGTGCTTCCCTGCACGCTGCACATGTGTAAATCTTCGTCAGCTTGCTGCCTGGACAGCTGAGCAGCACTGTGTGCAGGGAAGCAGCATTTGAAAAAGCACTTTTTTCCTGCTTTTTCAAGCGCAGCTGTGCCTCACACAGCAGCTGAGGTTGAAAAAGCAGGAAATAAAGGTCAGGTTAGAGCCCAAGCGGACGGGTGGACCAGAACAACAGCAGACATTGAACCAGTTCTGCTGCTCTTCAGAACTATTGGTTCTACAGAGCCAGAGAGAACCAGTAGAATCCCACCCCTGGGGCCTTCTAATGGGTCTTGTGATGAGTCAGGTGTGAGTCATCAGTGAGAGTCTTGTGATGGGGAAGTTACATTAGGTCAAGGACATTCCCAAAATATTTTTAGCATAGTTTAGTAAGTTCTGATCTATTTATCATTTTCAGCTGAGGAAGAAGATGAGTCTTTAGTAGAGAAGATTTAGAAGGTCCACTCTCTCCATCTCTTGAAGATGTTGACTATGTTCTGTTGTCCATTCCAGCCCACAAAATGAGGTCTAGAGGCTGAAGTAAGAAAAGGCATGTACAAGCGTTGACCACGCTGTCTGTCCATCCCTTGAAGATCTCTTTAGAAAGCTTGATTCTTACTCCAAACTAACAAAACAATAGCTTTGCACTTGACTGATGGTTGATGAAAATACTGCAGTACAATTTAAATTTTGATGGGGAAAAACTATGTCTTTATTTCGAATTCATCAAACATTAGGACACAAGTATATAAGGGAAATGTTAATATTCTGGCATCACTGCAGATGTAGCATTGGTTTAACATAATTCCAGGTTGCTGTGGACCCTGCTAAGCTGATTCAGCCATGTTTTATCCATGTCTTACTTGCTTTAGGCCATAAAGTAGATTCATACCAAGACATCAGTAATATACAATATTTATATGTGACTTACTTTCTTTTTAAAATGCTGGTTATCCTCTGCCCTCATTATTGCCTATCATTCTTTATTCTCTGCTTTGAATCCATCATTCCATTTTATTCATTTTGAACTCAACTTCTGGCAACTCCCTAGATACATCCATGCTGTTTTCTTGGTAACACTGCAGAAGTGATTTGATATTGCCTTCTTTGGGGAGATTTTTTTTTTACTTCCATTTCTAGCCTACAGCCCTGCTTGTCAATCACCCAACTGCTTGTCAGGTTTGTGCCTCTCAGCCCTTAGCCATGAGCAACTGAGACTTAATTTTTCTAACTTGTCATATTTTAATTTTCAATATTATAATATATTATGAAATGGTAAATCAAATTATTTTTCTTCTGCCCGCCTGCTCTGAACTTTCTACAAAAGAATTGAAAACAACGAGAAAAGGAAAGCATCAGGATAAAAAATAGGAGACTATGAACTCTAGGCCTGCTTTAGGCACCAAGGCATCTGGGTGACCTTGGGCCAGTCACTTTCTCTCAACCCTAAGAAGGACAAAATGGCAAAACACTTCTAAAAACCTTGCCAAGAAAACTGAAGGAACTTGTCATGAAAAAAATGGGGTGGAAGGAAAAAAAATCTCCCTTGGGCTTTGAAGAAGCAGGATAAAAAGATTACTGAAGCATTTGATGTTGGACAAGACTCCTAATATTACCATAGATAGCCAAGAAACAAACCATGTGTCACTGAACAAATCTACCGAGTCTTGTCACTTATGATACAAAAGAACAGAACAGAATATTCTTTATTGGCCAAGAATGATAACACACAAAAGGAATTTGTCTCTGGTACATAAACTCCCAATGTACATATAAGCAACAAAGTGATAAATTGTAAATCATATGATACTGTTATGATATGTACAGAATAACCCTTGAGTAACAAGGATATGCACATGGAAACGTTTATGAGAGTAGTTATGAATAATTATTCAGCCAGACACAGATACTCTAAATTGAGTTTATTTTAAGTTTACTTTAAGAAATAGCACAGTCAAATATATGGTCCAGGTCATATAAGTTTAACAGTCCAAAGAATATCCAATTACAAAGTCTTACCGGTTGCCTTTGTCATTTACAGTAAACAAAGATATCAAAAGTATAAGTACAGAATAAATACAAAAGAGAACCTTAGATCTCTAGCTCCCTCTTATGGTAATTTGCAATATAATCAACCAATCGGAATATAGTATAAATCAATACAGTGATTTTGTCTTAAAGCTACAAACATATATTATTGGTTTATATATTGCTAACCAACTAATTGGTATCCAGATTCCTAACAGATACAATAATAAACCATAAGGTACAACTAACCAAGTAACAGTCACATCATACCAAATAAGAGTTGTGTCAACTAAAATAATCTTCTTTGGTCTTTTTAGTTGCCTGCAGAAAGGGAGTGGGAGGGTATAGTACATTCCTGAAATGCTTCAGATAATCACTAGGCAGCTGAAGCTGGTTGGCACACAAGATTATTGGAGAGCATGATTGATGACTCTTGGCTATGGATGTGTCCCATTGGAGAATATACATCCAGGGGATGTGGGGAAGACCAGGATCAAAGGGGAAATGAATGATGTAATTTAGTATTGGCTGCACCAAGGTAATGCTGACATGGCCACTCCTAATTTTTTTTTTTTACTCTGAGAAATGCGGCTAGAGACTTATGATTTGAATGGGGGTGGATTTGTCGGAGGCCTGACAAGTAGGTAATCGGGAAGATGAGAAGGATGATAGCAATACAGCCCTACTACATGGTTAGTTATCCTATTTCAGATGCTATTTGAAGCTCTCAGGAGAAGCCTCTAATGCTGGAAAAGATAGAAGGAAAGAAATGAAGAGGTGACCAGCAGCAAACAGGATGCATTCAATTACAGTGGAAATGCATGCAGGATTGGAAGACATGCAGGACCACATCAAATAAAGTCCATCAAGGAGAAAATCTGTCTTTGTGGTCACTAAGAATTGATACTGGCTTGATGGCCCATAGTTCAGGAATTTCCATATATTCCAATAATGTGGGAGCTACAAAGATGAGGGGGCCACACAATTTTCCAAAGCACCAAAAGGCATAGAAGAAACAATGGATGGAAACTAACCAAGGAGAGAAGCAACCAGAAACTAAGGAGAAGTTTCCTAACAGTGAGAACAATTAACCAATCAAATAGACTGCCTACGGAAGTTGTGAGTGCTCCATTGCAAGAGGCTTTCAAAAAGAGACTAGATAAACATTTGTCTGAAATGGTGTAGGATCTCATGCTCTAGCAGAGGATTGGACTAGAAAACTTCTGAGATCCTTTCCATCTCTATTATTCTATGTTCTATGTATCATGCAAAAATGTTTGATCCTTGTGTTTATGACAAGACCCATGGTGAATTCTCTTTAAAATGAGATTTAAAAAAGCATGGTTTTTTTTCTTTGAATACATGAACACCTTATGACATGCCCATCTCTCCCTAAATGTAGTACTTATCTGGGAATGAGTTCTCCTAGATTGAAAGTGGTGGGAATTAAAATTTGCATAGGATCTTTGCATTCAAATTTTAAGTGTTGAAGATTGCTGCATTGTTGGCAAATTACTAATTTGCTATTAGGTACCATTTATTCATTTAATGCTATGTAACTCGGTTCTGTAACTTTTGCTGGTTGATTAGATGTCACATTTGCCTAAACAGTGAAAATAAAACATCTGCTTTAATTTCACTTGTTTTCACAGCACATTGAGTCAAAGTTGGTGTGATGAATGAAAGAGAATTGCTGGAGTAAATAAAACAAAGCCGAAGCAGCTAGAATGAATGATTTGCTGGCCTTCTGCCCAACTGCACAGATGCCTTGGAGTATTTTGTTAAAGAAAAATAAATAATCATAGATTAACTAACCAGCAGTGGTTAGAGCTGATATACAGGAATTCAGACAAGAGAGAAAGTGCAAGGGGCTGCTGGATTCTTGCTTGCTTGAGAGCTCCCCAAGGTGGTTGATCATTACATAACATTTGGATTTCTGGATATTAGATAAGGGAACAAAGCATTTGAAACAAACAGGCGATGATTAGATAGAAGTCACAGAATCCTTGTAGCAATTACAACAAGAAGAATGCATTATTATAATCAAACTTTTCAATCTTGTTCGCATCCTTAATGGATCATCCAGTAGAGCTTTTATCAGTTGGAAAGGTTTTCTTACATCTGTACTAGTTTGGAAACTGTGACCAGTTTGCTTAGGCTACTGTAAATCATTCACATTCCTCTGGAGCTGTGTTCCATTGCTGATTCATTTCCAGAGAAGGTATTCAGTCATCATCTCAACCAGTTTAGGAAGAACAGTTCTGTATGTCTGAAGATACAGATTGAAAGCTTACAGATCTCCAGTCAACATCATCCTTTGGGAATCTTTTCCCCAAGTTAGTTAAGTTAATATGAACTATAGGTTAGGACAGGACATTTTTAACACCTTCCTAACATCAATGGGTATGTTGTAGGATGAACAAATGTCAACTACCTTGAAATTGTCACCATATGACAAACTGATTGAAAGCTAGGAAGGATTTAGGATCCACCAGAGCAGGGGTATCAAACTTGCATTGTCATGTTGTCATCACATGATGTATTGCAACTTTTTTTCCTTTTGCTAAATCATGGGTGGGTGTGGGCAGTATGTGATGCATCTGGCTCACAGGCCGCAAGTTTGACACCCCTTCATAGAGCCTAAATTCTATCCTCTATCATTCCTCTTTAAGAGTTTCTCACTTTAAAGACCATTCATGAGATATTAAAAAAAAAGAGAGATTGCTTCTGAGATACATTATGATTCCTAGGATCCTATGACTTTTCCTGAGAGGAAAGATTTTTTTTTAACATAGTAGTCATGGATCAAAGAATTCTGTTGAGAGAGGGCTGTTCAATTGTATATAGATGACCTTTTTTCAAACCAGTGGTTATCTCTGTCCAGAATGTGGACTTTGCTGTCTTCAAAAGTGTAAACTTTGTCTTTCAAATACAGATGGACTGCTGAATCCTGTCTTGATGAAATTGTTGTGTTGTACCATGCATTTGTGAGTCCATAGTCTTTCAGCACAACACATTTTTACCCTTATCTTTTATATCAGGAATTTTGGAAGTTGAAGTCCGCATGTCTTCAAGTTGCCAAGGTTGAGAAACACTATTCTAAGCCATCTAAATAAGGATATCAGTTAAGTAGATGATTGGCCATTCAAGAGCTTTTTTTTCTAGGCAAATAGATTACCTCCCTGTATCTCATCATCAGCAAAGACATCCAATGATTCATATTGAACATTTGTTGGGCAAGAAGGGAGTAACATAGTTAGTTAATAGAAAAAAATCAAGGAGGCCATACTTCCTTAAAGATGTGTTTTGTTAAGCAAGCAAAACATAAAACCTTCAGATAGTTTATGATTGATTAATGACCTTCTTTGCACAGACCCTGCTAACAGGAACAATTGAGAGAGACAAGAGCAATTAAGGAGTTTCTGTGTAGGCAATTCACTTATCAAAACGTCTGAGACAGGCACTTGTCTGGATCATTGGTCCTTTATACCTTAATGACTCTGAAATCAAGTTCAAATGGAACCCTGGCAATGTATTTTTGGCACATCAGCAAAATGTCATGCTGAACTTTTACTGGCAATTATAGAGCTGTGATACATTGTCGTTGCAGTAATTTAACATAAATCTCAAAAATTATCTGTCCTTACTTTCTTTTCTTTTTTTCTTACATTACCATTCATTGGAAAGGATGGATTGGTTTTTCAGCAAATATTAAAACTGGTCTGTATGAAAGAGCAGGTTTCACTGTATAAAACAGTACAGTTCTAACTAATGGTGCAGTATATTAGTAAACTGTAAACTTTGATCAACAATAAACTGTAATTCAGTGGCAGAGTTCATCTCCTGGAATCTCCATATAATGTCAGGTTCAAGAAAACAGAGCCACTCATGAATAACCTAAGTGAGCATCTTAATTGACGTCTACCTATATTACAAGAATCTCCGCAAACTATTTGTCAATCCCTGGGAACAAGTCAATAAGATTTAATGGATCATGTGAGGAGGAAGGAGATTCAGGTTTGTGTCTCTTGTGGTTGTACATGGACTCAAGGCTAATTCCTCACTTGACCCTTCCTTTCAGCCTGTCTGGCAATTTCTTAATAGATAAAGCAAAAATATTTCATGAAACTTTAGGCAGTGTATGCATGTATGTATGTATGCATGCATATATGTATGTTTGTATTCAATTTCTGTAACTGCCCATCTCAATCAAATGAATCTGGGCAGCTTACAATTCTAAAATTGCAAAGCAGTTTAAACAATTTTATTTTTATTATTTTATTTATTTGTTTGTCAAACATATACAAGATAACAAGTATTAGTATGAACATAAACAAGAACAAAAGAAGTCAATACAGTAAGACAGGGACTGTAGGCACACTGTGCGCTTGTGCACGCTCCCTTTAAGGACCTCTTAGGAATTGGGTGAAGTCCATGGTATAATTATAAAGAATAAAATAGTAAAAACATCCAGAAAATACACACACCCAAGATAGTTAATTGGATAATAGTAAAGCCAAGAAATAGGATCCTTAACACATTATGATCCTAGGCCCATATACATAGCCCAAATTTGTAGAGCCTTGGAACAGGCCAAGAGGGATTGGGGCCATTCTAATCTCCAAAGAGAGAATATTCCACAAAGTGGGGATTTACAGAGAAGATCTGTCTTTCAGTCTATCAACACACTTTGGCTGACAGGATCTGAAGCATGTTCACTTGCTCTAGATGGAAGAATAGTAATGATGGATGTTAGTAATGATGTGTTCTGCAAAGCTATTCAGGGTTGTAACCAGTGGTGGGATTCAGCCAGTTTGCGCTACTTCAGGAAAACCAGTTGTTAACTTTCTGAGCAGTTTGGTGAACTGGTTGTTGGAAGAAATCATTAGGGCAGAGAACCAGTTTGTTAAATTATTTGAATCCTACCACTGGTTGTAGTGGTAACACTGGTTACCAGTTGTAACACTGGTTGTAAGATTGAGGCAGTTTATAAATACAATACATGCTTAGATGCATACATGCATCAATGTCAAGACCAAAAGGACCTGGAAACCAGGAACACCAAACACAGAACTCAAAGCAATGAAGGAGAATTAAAATAGCACCAAAGACATGCCAGAAAATTGTTAGAGAAGTAAAATAACGAGACAGCAATATTTCAATATGAAAAACTAGAATGGGTGAGAATGTCAGCCCAGTGTTCAAATTCAGAAAATCTGCAACTATGTTAATCTCTACAAACATCAGAATTAGCAGCTCCTGACAAGATGGAGGATTGCAATATATAATCATTTTCCTGAATTTTCACCAGTTCACAGGAAAGAAAGAAGAAAGAAAATAAAAGTAAGAGGAAGGGAAGGAGGGAGGGAAGAAGGAAGGAAGGAAGGAAAAAGCTGCAGTGAATATGTTTTGGGATTGCAGCTTTTTATACATGTTCACACTTGGATGCTCTGTTACATATTAGGAGATAAAGTTGTATTAAAAAGTTATATTATAAACATTGTGTGGGATAGAATTATATTAAAACATGTAAGCTCCCCTCTTCAGTCTGAAATAATGCAGCCCAAGGATAACTTTATTCTTTATTGGTAAGAATTGGTAAGCAGATAATATGCAGTATATCACGTTGCACCAATTATGAGCAGAAAATAGTGGCTAATTTACCCCTTCACCCCCTTGCCCTTGTCATTGTCATAGATTCAATCTATTTCCTTGGCAATATGGAAATAATAACAGTAGGCTACTTTCTAGCATTATTTATGAGGATTATTGACATAATATATGAGAAGACAAAAAATACATAAAATAGTGTTGTTTTTAAATCTTGGGAAAAGGCAAATGGAAAATTAAATGTTGTAGTCACATTGTTGAAAATGAGACAATTGCATATCAAACTAAAAACAAGTCTGCTGTGTAGAAGAAAATTGAGTGGCACGATTGACTGATTAAATTGATTCAGTGTACATTCAGCTGTTAAATCTGTTAGTTTCTCAGTGGGTAATGGCTGACTTCTCAGTTCCGTTTCCATATAACAGGTGGCTTTCTAGTTGTGTTTTGCATATCTGTTCTATATATGATTTTGAGATTTTGCAGTATGCACTTGGGAAATTCCTATGCATGATTAATATTAACAGGAGCATGGCTGGAATATTGCACAGGAGGTTAATAAGCCTGTGTTCAAACCCAAAAGCTGCTGTGGGGTGGGATTGAACTCTTGTCCTTCACTCCAGCTACTGCCAGGGACATAAAAGGAGCCCACAACTGAGCATTCCCAGGGCAACGGTGATGTCATTGGCTAATGCTATCAACCTGGAAGTACTTCAGTGCTTCTGACTCAAATATATCTCTATCTATATCGATCTTTATTTCCATTCAGCTTTGTTCAGGTATTTTCCCACGTCGTTATAGTTGTGTTTTTAAAGTTGTAGCAACGTTTCGGCAGAATCTCATCTGCCATCATCAGGCTTCTGTATTGTGTTCATCTGTGAGTCAGTCGTTTCACAGTGAATCAGCCATTTCACAGCTGTTTCTGTTTTAAATTTGGTACTGCTGTGCCAGAATGGTTTTTTCTTCATTCTAATTGGTTGGGAGTCTTGGTCTGTATTTATTGGTCTTGGAGTTTGCTGTGTTCTGCTTGATTGGTGCTTCTAATATCTTCTATCTGTTTTGTAGATTTGTTTTGTCTTGATTGGCTGGCAACATTGTGTTTCGTATATTGGAGGCTTTTAGTGAGGCTTGGCTCCGAGTAAAGTCCAAGCCTCACTATACATATATATATGGCTCTACTCAGGAACGAGCTCCACAGTAAGAGATTCCAATTGGATCAATTAAAAAAAGATTTGCTAGCACTACACCTGGAATTGAGCAGCAAAATCCACCCTCTACTTTGGGATAAGATAAAACAACTTACAACTTGGAGAGCTGAAACTGAAACCATTTTCAAAAATGAAAAACTCTTGAAGAAACTAATGAAATTAGAACATGACAACAAAACCCCCAAAAACTCACAACAACACCTGAAACAATTAGTATATAAGGTTTCCAACAGAGAACTCACCAAAACAGAAACAGATGTCCTAACCAAAGGATTCAATTATGTAATAGCACCCAAAAAAATTCCCAGAGAATCCATCATATGTGTAGTAGAATCCAGCCTAACCAAATTAAATACAGATGAAGCTGACAGAATAAGACACCAGATTACCAACAACCTATGCACCTGAAAACCACCCAAAAGCAACTTGCACAAAGATAAATTCAAAGCACTACAAACCCTGAAAAATGATAACAGCATAATCATACTCCCAGCAGATAAAGGGAATGCACACAGTAGTAATGGATAGAAAAGACTACGAAACAAAATTGACAGACCTACTCCAAGACTCCACATAGAAATCTATAAACACAGACCCAACCACATATCTGGAAAAAATAACCAAGAAGAAAATTATAACTAGCTGTTAGGGATAACATTGTTCACCCTAACTGTTTTAGGTGAAATAATAACTATGAATCATAGTTAGTGTATGCAGCTTTAAATGTAAAAGAGCAACTGTGGGAGTGGTTATGTAAATACTATAAAAGTAGCAAGGCTACGGCTTGCTCTCTCTCTCTCTGGCTTTGATGATCCCTGATTACTGCTTGGAATCAAGACTGCATTGCTCGAACAGGAGAGACAACTACGGACTGATTTATGTGAACTGACATAGGATATTCTACATGGACTTTGCTAACTGAATATCCCTGAATGGACTGACTACATGGTAAATGAATATTGGACTGTTTTTGACTATGCTATAAACTTATACTGGAATA
>BLBF01000049.1:4756730-4789599 GCA_015471245.1 Laticauda colubrina
TGGAACAAACTATGTATCATGGTCTACAAAATGTAGTCTACTTCTACGAGGAGAAGGTCTGTGGAACATAATTGAAAATCCACCAAACGTAGAAGAATGGGATCCAGAGGATGAGGAAGACAGACTAAAGATAGAAGAATTTAAGCATAAAAATCAACAAGCCATTTGCATAATTGCGTTAACCTTAACTGATCAACAGCTTGTTTATATCCACGGAGAGAAAATGGCTTTTGGCTGTTGGCAGAAGTTGAAGAGGATTTATGTCCGAGATAAGGTTGGTTCTCACATAAATCTAACACGGAAGCTTTTCAGGACACATCTCCAAACAAATGGTGATATGCAGAGTCATTTAAAAACTATGCAAAGCATTTTCCAAGAATTAAATGAAAAAGAACTTATTTTCTCTGAACAACATCAAGTTTATATAATTCTATCTTCCCTTGATGAAAGTTATGATAACTACGTAACTTCACTTGAAATTTTGCCAAAGGACAATTTAACTTTAACTGATATAACTGGCAGATTGATTGAAGAGGCCAGAAGAAGGCATGAAAGAGATGAATTAAGGAGGGAGCAACCTCAAAAAGAAGATAATGAATCTCCTACTGCATACGCAATTAAAAGGTGCTTTAATTGTGGAGGAAGAGGACATTTGGCAAGATTTTGTAAAAAGGCAAAGCGCCAGAATGCTGGCCAGAATACTAAAAATCATCAAAAGATAAATAAATATTTAGAGTTAGCCATGTATACTAACGGAGCTGTAAAAAATAATTTATGGGTGGTTGACAGTGGGGCATCCCATTGTATAACAAATGATAACAAAAATTTTATTAAAATGACCCAGAGTAAACAGCAGATATCGTTAGCCAATGGCTGGAAACTGAAAGCTAAAGGTGAAGGTATAGCATATTGTTCTTTTATAAAAGAGAATGTAAAAATGTTATATGTACCACAACTTAAGTTTAATTTAATTTCAGTTAGAATTTTGGTTAAACTAGGATATGTAGTTACATTTAAGGGAGATAACTGCATACTTGAAAAAGAAGATAAGAAAATTACTGCATCTTTAAGAGATGGATTATATGTGTTAAATGATGATGGTTTAAAGGTGGCTAACACAATTTATGAAAATAAGACACCTCATGACGAATGTATTCACTTGTTACATAGAAGGCTAGGGCATTTAAATTTTAAAATGCTTAAGAAAACTGTTGAATTGTCTAAGGGAATAAGTTTGAAACCTTGTAATAAGTATTTGCAATGTAATGCCTGTAATCAAAATAAGAGCAGGGTTATACCGGCAAATAGAGTTGATGGATTTACTACTAAAGAGCCTTTAGAAGTAGTATTCGCTGATTTAATAGGTCCGAAGAAACCAAGTGTAGGAGGAGCTCGTCACATACTAAGTATAATGGATCACTATTCTAGATATGGGTTTTGCTATTTAATGAAGAGCAAAACTGAAACATATCAAAATCTATTTAATTGGCTAAAATTCGCTGAAAGAAAAACCAAAAGGAAATTAATAACTCTCATCACTGATAATGGCACAGAATTCACAAATCATAAATTTAAAAACAAACTAAGACAGTTAGGGATTCAACATAAAATGTCTGCACCATATAGGCCACAACATAATGCCTTTATAGAGAGAAGAGGCCAAACATTACAATCAATGGCACGAACTATGATGTCTGATTCAGGATTACCTGACAATTTATGGGGAGAAGCAAAAATGTGTGGTAATCATATATAAAATAATGTTGTTAATTCAACAACAGGTGAATTACCATTCACACTGTGGCATGGTACAAAACCTGATTTAAGTTACATGCACACATTTGGAGCACCAGCATGGGTGCATATCCCCACACAACTTAGATACAAAGGACAGCATAGAGCTAAAAGATTGATTTTTGTAGGTTACACCTCTAATCATCGATCTTATAGATTCTGGGAACCAGGTACATCTAGAGTTTACACCAGTGCTAGTGCAAAATTCCTAGAACATGTAGGATGGAATAGATTAGAGCAAGATTTAAATAATGAAGTATTTATTGAACCCTACAAAAGGCAGAAAGATGAGATTAGATATAAGAAGAGTCCAATTAAAGAAGAACTCCACGAAGAGCAGATAGGACAAGAACAAGAGGAAATAGTTGATCAGGAAGAGTTACATGATCAGGAACAATTAATAGAGGAAAGTCCACCTGTAAGTCCTATAATACCTAGACGTATTACACGTGTAACTAGACCACCTGATAGGTATCAAGCAAGTATAGTTTGCCAAGTAACTAAAGTTCCAACTAGTGTAGATGAACTTAGGATGTATCCTGCTAAGGATCAGGAGAATTGGCAAAAGGCAATGGAAAAAGAACTAAATTCATTAAAGGTAATGAAAGTGTATGAAGATGCCAAATTACCTCCAGGAGAAAAATCCATTGGGTGCAAATGGATGTTTAAAGTAAAAACTGGAAATGATGGGACTGTTACCCATAAAGCTAGGTTAGTAGCTCAAGGATTTAATCAAACTGCATCTGATTATGATGAAGTTTTTGCGCCAAGCCTTAAAGCTACATCCTTAAGAGCAGCATTAGTGTGGGCAGCTAAGAAAAACTATATTATTAATCATTTAGATGTAGAAACTGCTTATCTACATGCACCATTGCAGCACACTATATATTTAAGAAAACCAATTGGCATAAATGAAAATAATGTAAATAGTAATGATTGTTGGAAACTCAAAAAGAGTCTTTACGGGTTGAAACAATCTGGGTATGAGTGGAACCAATATATTGTGAAAGAGTTAAACAATATAGGTTTTAAATCTGGTTTAGCAGATCCGTGTGTATTTAAAAGAGAAAATAATGGAACGGTGTCATTATTATTATTATTCACTGATGATATTGCTTTAATAACTAAAACTAATAATGAGGCTAATGAGATAATATCATTATTAGCCAAGAAGATAAAAATAAAGCATTTAGGTGAAATTAAAAGGTATCTAGGATTGACAATAAATAAAACAAATCATGGTTTTAAGATATCTCAAGAAGATAAAATTTGCCAATTAATTAAAAATTATAAGATGGAACTTTGTAAACCGGCAAAGACTCCAATGAGTCAAGAAGTTTGCCAAACTAATGATCAAAGTCCCAAATTTGATAAGTCCATATATCAATCTTTGATTGGTAGCTTATCATATATAAGCAATTGGTCAAGGCCAGATATTGCTTATAGTGTAAATCAGCTGGCACGTTTTAATTCAGATCCAAAAGAATATCATTGGAAATCTTTAAAACAAATATTGAGATATCTTAAGGGAACAATAAACCATGCATTATATATAGAACCAAAGGGTGATTTGAGTCTTAGTGCTTATGCAGATGGAAGTTTTGCAACTGATATAAACACTAGAAAATCAACATCTGGAATGGCTATATTATTTGGTAAGACACTAATAGGATGGAGGTCAGTCAGACAACAGCATATTAGCTTATCTACAATGGAAGCTGAATTTTCATGTCTGTCATTATTATGCACTGATTTGATTTTCTACAAACAGTTGTTGTTGGACATGGGAATAACTATAAAAGATTCCATTATGGTATATGAGGATAACCAAGCAGCTATAAAATTAGCTACTAGTATTGCTGTAAAAACTAGATCAAAACATACTGACCTAAGATATTTGAATGTAAGAGAAGCAGTGAAGAATGAACTGATAAGATTGGAATACTGCATGTCAGAAGAAAACATTGCAGACCAATTTACAAAAGCTCAAGGAGCAACTAAGTTTAAAGAAAGTTGCGAAAAATATAATTTAAAAATGTAAATGATTCATAGTTATTATGTAACCTAAATGGGGAGAATGTTAGGGATAACATTGTTCACCCTAACTGTTTTAGGTGAAATAATAACTATGAATCATAGTTAGTGTATGCAGCTTTAAATGTAAAAGAGCAACTGTGGGAGTGGTTATGTAAATACTATAAAAGTAGCAAGGCTACGGCTTGCTCTCTCTCTCTCTGGCTTTGATGATCCCTGATTACTGCTTGGAATCAAGACTGCATTGCTCGAACGGGAGAGACAACTACGGACTGATTTATGTGAACTGACATAGGATATTCTACATGGACTTTGCTAACTGAATATCCCTGAATGGACTGACTACATGGTAATTGAATATTGGACTGTTTTTGACTATGCTATAAACTTATACTGGAATAAAATATATTCTTGATAGCACAAGCGTATCTGTTATTTTTACTGTATGTTAATAAACATACAAGCTTAGCTCACTCATTTATCTGTGTGCCTATCTGATTAACGCTGCACATTCTGTTTAGCTTGTCTACCTAACCCTGGTTAGGGAACCCAGGCTTAACACTAGCCACATAAGCAAAGAAATCCAACAGACGATCATCCCAAGAGAAAAATCTTCCAGATGCCCCAAACTATACAGCCTCCAAAAATACAAAAAGAAAGCATACCTCTCAGACCCATAGTCAGCTCCAAAGGACCACCACTACAAAACCTAGCTAAACACTTAGCAAAACAACTACAGCCCCATGCTGAAACCACAGCTTCATATGTACAAAACTCATACCACTTCTTAGAAATGATCAAAGATCTACACGTGGAACAAGAAGATCTGCTTGTAAGTTTTGATGTGGTTTCACTATTCAGTCAAGTCCCGATAAAAGAAACTCTTGAAATCATCAAAAATAAATACCAACCATCCAAACACCTCATGGAACTAACAGAACACTGCTTAACCAACACATATTTCATATACAAAGGACAAAGATACAAGCAAATTGAAAGAGTCCCTATGGGGTCACCACTGTCACCCATCATTGCAAATCTGTTCATGGAAGAATTCGAATCCAGAGCCCTGGCTAATGCCACCCACAAACCTAAACTATGGCTAAGATACATCGATGACACATTTGTGATTTGGCCCCATGGAAAACAAAACCTAAACAATTTCCTAACACACCTAAACAGCACACACCCCAAAATCAAGTTCACCATGGAAAAGGAAATAAACAAACAACTACCATTCCTAGATGTACTAATCTACAAAAGAACAGATGGCACACTAGGACACACCGTACACCAGAAGAAAACACACACCAACCACTACCTCAACGCCCAATCCCCCCCCCCCCAGCACAGATAAATTCCGTGGCCAAAACACTAATCACCAGAACCAAACGCCTGGCAGACAAGACACATATAAAGACTGAACTATGCTCCCTGACCAAAGTACTGACAGCCAACGGCTTCCACAAAAACAAAATCACCAGCTTGATCCACAAAAACACACCAAGACATAACAGAGACCTAAAAGATCAACAGACCTATGGAACAGCCTTCCTGCCCTTCATAAGAGGTAGTACAGACAAAATCAGTAAGATACTACACAGGCATCACATCAAGACTGCCTTCAAAACAGACAAAAAAATAGCAGCCATCCTTAGAAACTCCAAACATAAAATTGACCTGGAAAACCAAGGCATATACGAAGTTCCCTGTGTATTATGCCCGGCCACATACATTGGACAGATCAATAGAAGAATAAGTACCCGCCTGGATGAACACAAAAATGCAGTAAAAAAGCTGGAACACACCTCCTCACTAGTCCAACACATGAAAGCCACAGGTCACAACATCAACTTCAATGGCACCAAAACCCTAGCCACTATAGAAAACCCCAGCCACAGAATCATCAGAGAAGCCATAAAGATTGAAAAAAAATCTGAAAGCATGAATAGAAGAGATGATTCCACCAGACTATCAATCATTTGGAAGCCTGCACTCTCAAATAGAAAGATCTCCACACCACAAGCCAGGCAAACACCTGGGCACAAACAGACTCCCTCTGATACCTCCAGGTCAAACACACCCCACCAGGCACCCAGATGAAACCTAGCTTCCTAATGGATAATAGCCATCTTTTCACACGAAGCCAAGCTGTACTGATAGCCTCCAATACAGGAACAGAGTGTTGCCAGCCAATCAAAGCCACAAAAAAGACAGAAGAAACCAGAAACACCAATCAAACAAACTCCAAGTCCAATAAACACAGACCAAGACTCCCAACCAATCAGGATGTAGAAAAAAAAACATCCTGCCACAATAATAGGCTAGCCTCAAATTTAAAACCAATGGCTGTGAGACCCTGACCCACATACAAACTGAATACAGATGCCCGATGATGGCAGATGAGATTCTGCTGAAACGTTGCTACAACTTTAAAAGCCCAACTCCAATGACGTGGGATTATACCCGAAGGAAGCTGAACAGCACACATGAAAGTACCCGCGAAAACTTAAAACACACACACACACACACACACACACACACACACATATATATATATATTCTGAAGTTTTTGCAGGTATTTATATGTATGATATTCAGCTTTGTTCGGGTATTTTCCCACGTCATCATAGTTGTGCTTTTAAAGTTGTAGCAACGTTTTGGCAGAATCTCATCTGCCATCATCAGGCTTCTGTATAGATATAAACATTGAATTAGCACTGGCCGGGCAGTTGGAGGCAGTTGGGTAGGAGGGAAAGTTTATAAGGGAAAGAATCCATTGTAGTTATGATCCAGAGGGGAAGTAGGTTAGCCCTTTATGAAGGAAATTGAAAATTTAATCAACATATTCTTCTATTTTCAAAGGAATTTTGACATTAGGTTTCTCAAACACAAAGAGCCACTTTGAGGTTAAGAGATCAAAGCTTTGGACTAAGGAAAGATTGGATCTTGTCCACACTCTGTGGCAGTGGTGCAATTCAATTTTTTTACTACCAGTTCTGTGGGCATGGCTTGGTGGGTATGGCATGCAAAATCTCCAGGGAGAGGTTGTGTTTGCTAGTTCTCTGAACTACTCAAAATTTCTGCTGTCAGTTCCCCAGAATTGGTCAAAACCTACTGAATACCACCTCTGGTCCTTGGGGTTGTGGAGATAAGTGAAAAAAATGCCTGAGGTAACATCATGAGTGCCTGAAGGAAAAAAAGTTGTGTATCTCATCATTAGAGCCCCTGTCACACTGCACCAACGGATGCAAAGAGGATGTAAAATGGACAAAAAAGCTTGCCATCCGTTGGTTAACGCGATGTACTCACTGCCTCCATTTTGCTTCCTCTCTATCCATCCAGAATCCGTTTATTGATGTTTCATCCGCTCAGAAAGTTTTGAGCTGCTCAAAACTTTTGCGCAGAAAATGTATCCAATTCGTCCGTTATGTATCTGCTATGCATCCGCTATGCATCCGTTATGCATCTGTTACGCATCCGCTATATCCGCTAGGCATCCGCTGTGCATCCGCGCAACTCCATCTGCTCAGACGCAGGGAGGAAGCAGAATGGATGCAGAACGGATGCAGAACAGATGCAGAACGGATGCAGAACGGATGCCTAGCGGAAACAAAGCATTTAAAACGGAAAAAATGTCTGCAGAGGAGACCTATCTCGGATATTAAGGATGTCTAGAGGATGCCTAGAGGATGCCTAGAGGATGCAAAGGGACACCTATACTGCCTATAAAAAGGGGGAGCAACACATCTGGATCTCACTTTCAGAACAGCAACCCTGCTGCAGACCTCTGCAGCCTTCATCTGCCTGTTCCTCTTCCACAGCTTCCAGTCATGTCCACCGTGGATCGTAACACACTCCTTTTGGCAGACACCATCGTTCTGCAACAGTGCAAAGCCATCTACAGGCTCTGTGAACTCTACGACGGGAAGAAAAAGGGGCGGCCAAGAAGCGTCTGGGTACGAAGATGGTTCACCAGAAGAGCAGAGGACGGACTGTACAACAAGCTGATGGTGGAGCTCAGGAACGAAGACACTCGGGCATTCCAGAACTTCATGAGGATACCTCCAGCCATGTTTGATGAAGTTGTGCAGCGGCTGACACCCAGGTTGACCAAGGCAAACACCAACTTCCGGCCCAGCCTGGAACCTGGGCTCAAGGTGGCAGAAGCCACCTACAGGAGCATGCAGTATGGCTGGAGGGTGCCACCCAATACCATCAGCATTGTGGTCAGAGAAGTGGTGCAGGCCATCATCGAAGAATGCAAGGAGGAGCTCCTCCAGTGCCCCTCCACTGAAGAAGGATGGAAGAAAGTTGCAGAGCAGTGGAATCAGAGGTGGAACTTCCCCCACACCATTGGAGCCATAGATGGGAAGCACGTGGCATGCAAAGCTCCAGCCAAGTCGGGGTCCACTTATTTCAATTACAAGGGCTTCTTCAGCATCATCCTCTTCGTCATGGTCGATGCTGACGACAAGTTTATGTACATCGATGTTTCAGGCAACTGCTCCTCTTCAGATGCCCAGGTATACAACGCCAGTCACCTCAAGAAGGAGCTGGAACGCAACCTCATCGTGGGCTTCCCAGATCCAGACCCCCTGCCCAACGACACACAAGATGTGCCCTACTTCATCGTGGGTGATGACACCTTCTCCCTCACAACCTACCTCATGAAGCCCTACACTTCCAGACTCCTCACCCATGAAGAGAGGATCTTCAACTACAGGCTGGCCAGGGCAAGGCGGGTGGTGGAGAACGCCTTTGGCATCCTGGCCAACAGGTTCCAGGAACTTCTCACCACCATGCAGCATCACCCAGAGACTGTGAGGAGGATCATGGAAGCTTGCTGCATCCTGCACAATCTCATGCGCACCTGCTACCCAGTCTTGCAGAACAGGCTCGTGGACCTCCAACAAGGCAATGGGGACATGGAGCCTGGGGAATGGAGGCAAGGGTGAAACCTGATAGACACTGATGTTTTGCAAGGCCCCAACAGAGCCTCATGTGAAGGGAAGAAGCAGCGCAACCTCCTGAAACACTGGTGCAACTCCCCAGCTGGAGCAGTGGAGTGGCAAGACAGGATGATAGATGCTTAATGGATGCTTCCTTGAGCCTGTCTCATCACACTGATGAGATTGTGCCATGTATGTTGAGTGGCCCAATAACGAACAGGGCATTTAATAAAGAGTTGTGTTTATGTTGAAAGGTGTGGATCAATGATTACATTGTTATTGATAATAAAGGGCCATAGGTGTGGCACCTGGGAGGGTGGACCATACTGTCCCACTATGCTTGCACTGGAGGTTTATCTATCCCACAGCTATTACCCATCCCAAAGGTATCCCTGCCCATCCCACAGGTATCCCTGCCCATCCCACAGGTATCCCTGCCCATCCCACAGCTATCTTAACCCATCGCACAAGCAAGCAAAGGCTTAAACCATTTATAAAAGTTTCCAGCAAGACTTTATTAAAAAAAAGAAATGAAGCAAGTGTGTGAATCAAAAATAGACTTTATTAACAACAAGCTATAAGACAAAAATGAGTCTCTGGCACTCCTCTTGGTCACTCAGTCTCAGGGGTGAAGGGTGCAGGTGCTGTGGATGTGGCTGGTGCTGGAGTGCTTTTCATCAGCTCCTCCAGAAGCAGAAGCAGCAGAAGCCCCAGCCCCAGAAGAGCGAGCCCATGCTGCAGAAGCCCCAGCAGAAGCAGAGTGAGGGCCAGGGGGTGGGATGGTAGCCCTGTCCCTCTTGCAAGGGCTGGCAGCAGATGGCTGAGGCTTGCTGTGCTTCAGCATGGTTGTGGGGTTGCTGGCTGGCAGGGAGGCTGGCAGGCACCAAGGCTGGCAGGAAGCCTGGCAGGAAGCCTGGCACCAAGGCTTGCAGGAAGGCTGGCAGGCAGGCTGGCAGGCAGGCACCAAGGCTGGCACCAAGCCTGGCACCAAAGCTGGCAGGAAGGCTGGCAGGGAGGCAGGCACCAAGGATGGCAGGAAGGCTGGCAGGCAGGTAGGCACCAAGGCTGGCAGGCGAGACTGATGTGTCTGGAAGCAGGTCTTTCCTCTGAATGGTGACCTGCTTCCGAGCTGCTTCCGTTATATCCGCGGGGCTGAAGCAATGCATCCTCCCCGCATGTGCAATTAACGCTCGGCATCCGCTCGGCTTCCGCTGTGCATCCGCTGTGCATCCGCTGTGCATCCGCTTCATCCACTGTGCATCTGCTCTGCATCCGCTTTATCCGTTCTGCATCCACTTTGCTGAGGTCCCCCAGAAGCCTTGCGAATGTGCCATCCGCTCCCATCCGCTTCCATCCGCTGGGCTTCCATTCCGCATCCGCTTTCCATCCGCTCTGTGTCCTCCCCGCGTCCATGTTATCCGCTCCGGTTATGCAAATTTTTGCCCCTTCTGAGAACAGATAACAATGGATGGAACATTTTTCTCATCCGTTGTGTCCGTTTTGCATCCGTTGGGCAGCGTGACAGGGCCTTAAGATTCACCTTTTTCTCCCCATTTTTTCTCTGTGTCTTTCATTCTGTTTCTCTTAATCAATCTGAAACATTCTGAAGCATTTAGCCCTTCTTAATTCAATCTCACTCCAGAGGGAAGGAAAAGTATGCTTTTTACAGTATTTCTGAAGAAAATAGATACAGCAAATGAGAGAGAGAGATGGACAAATACATACCAGTGCAGTTTAGGTCAGATGTGCATTTTCTGCTTGCTCCATTGCAAGGAACATTACAACAACAATGATGCAAGGAAGGGAGGGAGGGAGGAAGGGAGGAAGGAAGGAAGGACTGCTTTAGTGACAAAGGAAATAATGTGGGAAGGCATCCATGTGGACAAACCCCCATAAAGAAAAATAACAAAATCTGGTGAGTAGGGAATAATTCTTAAAAGAAAACAGAAGGATCTGCTAGAAAAACTCAAAAGTAAAGCTTGCCTTTCTGAAGAGAAGGGCAAGAATCAAGGGAATGAGCACTCAGGTTCTAGGAAGGCCATAGTCTGGCCTCAATACCATCCTGGTCTTGATTATCAAACATTACAACATATGCTAATTTTTGTAAAGACACCTTAAGAAACAGCTGGAAGCAGCATGGGAGATAAGCAATTTGGTCTACCATGATTAGGTATTAACTACCTTGATCAGTTTCTGAATTCCATACAAGAAGAAAGTATAAATGATGCCATCAATGGGCCAAACTCTGGTCCTGAAATTGATCTCTTTTCAGGCTGATTTGAAGTGGCTCAATTATTTTGGATAGTTGTTGGATGTTCAGAAGTACAGAAAGCATGTACCTGTAGAAGGATAGGCAGAGCCTGAAGGTGGAGTCAAGAGAGGAATCATCCTGGAGTCATTATGTTCCCACAAGCAATCTAAGAGTGGCCCCTCTTTTTATCACACTCCTATTTAGTGTTGACTGTAAGTTGACTAGATTCTTGTGTATAGGCATAAACAATAAAATCAGCTGAACTAGAATTTGTCATGTGATCCTGAGTCTTTGTGCCTGATGGTACCCTTCTGTGAAAAGAGAAGGAATGCAAGCTTTTCTGTAAGATGTTCAGATGCATTCTGAATTTCCCTTTCTTCATGAACCAACTATTTTCCTATGAAATGAGTTAATATTTAATGCTTTGGGTAGCTGATCGGCCACTTCAGCAAAATTTTTAATAGTATGACCCACATATCTGGCCACACTTTCTATTCATTAACTGACCCTTTAATAAACTACCTCTATTGATGATTCCTTTGTTATAGCTAGTGGCAAAATCTTTTAAGACATTGTCAGTGCATCATGCTTATGCATGACTCTGGAGTGGATGAAGAAAGAAAAAACACCACCTACACAGCGATACCACTCAATTACTTTAAAATGCTATTTCAAATTTTCTTTTAAAATTGCCTAAGCAACCACCTGATTTCTGTCTTTTTGATGCAATGAATGTAGCAACTGGGTCAATCAATAACTTTCCTTCCATCAGATTTCAATCTCTTTAATATGTCACCGCTGGGTTCTACATTTCTGGGAGATATTTATGCTTACCCCATTAAACTAAATGAATTCATGACTTGTATACATATATCATTAAACTAATACAGAGAACAATTCAGAAACACATGATTGTGTGCAAATAACTATCATGTATACATTATATTACTGGGAGCAAGTTCAGTCTGATATGGACTTTATCTTGATCAGCAAGTTGATTGATTTGAAACTATTAGAAAATTAATCCAGTTTCAATATCATTAGAATGCCAATAAACCACAGAGAACTCCTAGTTAATGGGTACAGGCAAAAGAAATTGAACATCTCCAGTTTATAGATCCTAGCTTGAAAAGAACAGCATAAATATGCTTCGGGTATAATTGAGTGTCTGTTGCAATTGCAGCATTTTAGTCAAGATCTACCAGAATTGAATGTAATGCTATTATCCTTACAAGGAAATGTAATACGTGACATGTATATGATGGAGGCTATTAACCTAATCTAACCTACAAACCAATTTGGTGATGACCATGTGGTGTGAAAAATTATGATGTGAGAAAAACAAGGAATAAATTACCAAAAAAATGTGAATTGAATGGCAAAAGAAGGAAGGAAGGAAGGAAGGAAGGAAGGAAGGAAGGAAGGAAGGAAGGAAGGAAGGAAGGAAGGAAGGAAAAAGTGCAATGAATATGTTTCAGGATTGTAGTGTTTTGCATTGTAGGGAGAAAGGATGGTGTTTTCTAGTGTTTTGCATTGTAGGGAGGAAGGATCCATGAAATTAAGTGAAAGGGAAGGTTGTAATAGATCTTAATGAATACAATATGACCTTATAGAGTGAAGCTAATGAATACATGCAGTGAAGTGAATGTGTATAATTATGAATGAAAGGGCTAAAATATAGGTCACAAAGTATAAACGAATGTCAACTAGATAATTATTAAGTACCAAAACAGGAATCCTTTGCTTATTTGGTGAGGATGATAGTGTCTGAGGATTTCAACCTCTCTTTGGACAGCATTGAATTGGGAGCAGTTCAGGAGTTCATGGCCAGCAAAGCAACATTGAACCAAACCAAGAGCCCAATGAATGCCAGAGCAGGCATGCTTGATGAAGTTTTTTATTTCAGAGCAGTTGCAACATGATATAAAATGTTAAACACCTGTCTTTTGTCATAGTCAGTTTGCTCCTTGATTGTTTTCTGGTTGCCAACAAAGAAGAATATTTGTAGTTTGAAATGAGGGATTCCTGGTGCTCTCTGGAAACATTTTCTTGAAGATGTTTCATTACCCAAACTAGGCAACATCATCAGTGCAAGAAAACAACCAAGCTCAAGAAGCATCCAAAGCTTTCTGGTTTGCTGGGGCCAACTTTCTCCAAAGGTAGATAAACCTATTAAGATTGATTCATCTGTTGTAGCCAAATGAGTTTCAAAGGGTGGTTGGTATGTTCCTGAGGACCTGATAGGCATTTTCTGAAGTCTTATTTGTCAACTGGAAGAGCAGATGATGGAGGTCTTGAATCATATTGGTCCTATTGTTCTTATTTCTAATTGCTCCTAAAGTGAGCCTTAGTTTTCTCTAAGAGATTAATTAGCAGATGAGATGCCTAGTGCACCATTGGAAGACAACAAAGACAACATGTAAGAGCCCATATTAAAAATATGGATTTTGTGGTAATAAGGTAATGATACAATATGGGGGCTATTCGTTCCTTGCTAGGAAGGAACAAGTTCCAAGACCATCTGTTGAGTCACTGTGAGGAATATTCTAGATGTTAAAGAATATGACATAGAATATTCTAGGTGTCAAAGTCAATTGGATCATGTGCTGTATCATGACATCTTTTGCCTTTGTGGAGCCAGAGTGGGTGTGGCCTGCAGGTGACACATCTGGCCCACATACTGACAATTTTACAGGCTTGTTCTAGAGTCTCGGTGGAAAAGGTTGCTAAAGTTTCTTCAGAGTTGCATTCTGATTTGACTAGTCCAGTTAAGGTAAACATTTACTTCATTATCATTGACATTTTTTATTCTAGTCCCATCAACCTAGCAGTATTCATAAGGTTGCCCTTCTCTATCATTGCACCTGCCCTCCTTAACAGCCTTCCCCCTGTCGATTTAATCTTGTAGATCATCTATTCCAACCCCCCACCAAAGCAGGAGGCCATTTATGACAGATGGCAGTCCAGTCTTTTCTTGAAAGCTTCCAGTGATGAAGCTCCACAACTTCTGAAAGAAAGCTGTTTCTTTGGTTGATTGTTCTCACTGTCAGAATTTTTTTCCTTATTTCTGTACGACTGTCACCTCTGAAGGAAATTAATTTTTAAAATATTGGACCAAAATGGACCAATTTGCTACAGTTTACAAAAGTATAAAAAAGTGTGATTTCTCCCCCTCCAATACTCCAATTCCCCTAATTCAATGTTTTTGAACCTGGGCAACTTTAAGATGAATAGTCTTCAAATCTCAAAATTCCCCAGCCAGGATCCTGACTGGGAAATTCTTGGAGATGAAGTCTACACAAAGTTGATGAACACAGGAGAGGGACTGGAAGAACTAGAGTGGGAATTAAAAGAGGTATCAGTTTAAAATCATTAAGTAGCCACAAGAGAATGAAATCCAATCCTCCTTGAATGTTATAGATTTTTATCTAGGTTTTCCCAGTTGCTAACCATTAGTCAAGAAGATTCCTATGCATAGACTTTAACAATAAATCAGTGATCTGACACTTCTGCATGAGAATCTGGTTTTTCATACCTGATAGGGAGACTGAGAAACACTACCATAAATCATGCTGTTCTGAAACTAGTTCACACGCTTACCTCCAAATTAGCAGAATTACGAAGAAACAATTTCCTTCCTACTACCTTTTTTTTCCCATCCAAACATCTTTGACCATTTTTGGTAGCCTGATTTACAAAAGCTCGCTTTCATAATGCCTTTTTCATTCCCCAGATTTATTAGGGGTGGTCAATTTTGTCAATGCTTGCTAGGAGTGTACAGTTTGTCAGCTTTTGGCAAGTTTACCATTTTTAACCACGTGCATATTGATAGAACCAAGGAGGGAAAACAATTCTGCAATTTCACTGTGATAGCCTTTCAGTGACGTTAAGTTCTTTTTCAAGTGGCATTTTATCAACGAAGTGGAGCACATATCCACATGTGTAAAATGCAGTGCACTATCTCAGGCTGGATATGAACATGTACAAAAAAGAGTTAGGTTGCAAAAAGCTTTACTTAGAACTGAACAATTACAGGCAGTAGCAGGCATAGTGTGTGTGTGTGTGTCAATGTATGGTTAGTTTAGAAAATTCCCAAATCCTAAACTGAGAGCTTGCCTGCAATAATTTTCAAGCTGACAGAGTCCAAAACAGCAGGTAGAAGTGTTGTCAAGCAATGGTTCAAAGATTTAGACCTCCTGGTTGGTTATCAGCTAGTTTTGGTTCAAAGAGATTGAATTTACATAGAAAAGTTTAGAAAAATCCCAAGGGTTTCTAATATCTTTAAAATTTTCCACCAATGCTCAGAATCAGTTTGAATCTTCTAAGAAACAACTATCTCACATTGTCCTCTTTTTACAGGTGACAGTGTGAACATTCTCTGACAGGAACAGAGCAATTCATGCAGAAATGAGATTGTTGAAATTAGATATTGCCCTACGGCTGGCTGAAAATGGTTTCCTTTTCTTTCCCCCTTGGAAACCATTAAAAGACATATCTGCCACCAGGTGGATGCAAAACTCAATGAATCACGAAAGGTCTCACCCTCCTTGTCACAATGATATGCACAAATACACACACATACATCTATATACCTAAATAATAAGAAAATTGAATGTCTCCTTGAGATTTTTGTGAATAACAAATGAGATTAGTAATAACAAGGAAAAATTAGTCATTTACTACATCAGTAGTAACTTCCTAACCCCAAGTTGGTGATTGGCATAGATGAACTAAAAATGACTGGAATCCAAGTCTATCTAAATTCTTTTTTAGAACTAGCTTAAATTAGGTATAGTTTCTGTTAAATTCTGACAAAGGCCAAAACTCTTTAAATAAGCCCAGCTTCATTGGTTAAAGATTGCTTTCCAATAGGTATTTGAGTTTATTTTGACATTCATTAACCTATGTTATTTATTGATAAACTAGCTCGATACCTGTGCTTCGCTATGAAACTATGTGGTTGAGCTTAGTTTTTGGGAGGAAAATAAGGGGAGGAGGAATTCTGCCTCTGCATACCAGCATCCATCATTCATCTGGCTAGTGTCCTGTCAATGTGTGAGAGAGTTGAGGGCTGTTTGGAAACTGAAACAGTCTTTGCTGTGTGAGACAGCAAGGAGCCTGGGTATGGCTTAGCACAATTGTTCTGTACTAAAGCTGCTCGTTGCTGTGAAACTAAAAGTGAATCTGAAACTCCTCTCCTCTGCTTGTGTTTTGCATTTGGAACAGACTTCTTTCAGGAGGGAAGGGGAAGGAAAACTCCTTAGCATCAGAGTATGTTAATAATAATGTACAAAATACTAATGCTCTGATGGTCATTTCGAAAAACCCTTTCTTAAAGAGCACCTAGAAGCCAAGAGGAACATACATTCCAAATTTCAAGTTCACAGGCTTTATGGTTCTGGATATTTTGTGATGATGCTTGAGTGGTATTTCGCTTATATATATGGGGATTTGCCTTTGTTTTTAATCTCTATTGGATGAACCTGGACCTCTCCCTCAGCTCAATTCACCTCACAGGTTTGTTTTTGAGGGGTACATAGGAGAAGGAAAAGGAATATTAGATATGTTCATCACCTTGAGTTATTCATAAAAAATAATAAAGGCGGGATATTAGTAAATAAATAAAAAAATAAAACATACATTCATGTTGTGGCCCCGATTCCCAAGCCTATGCTGTCAGAGGAAGAGGACCTGGAAGATGAGGAGGAGGAACTAGGAATGCCCTCCTCCCCAGGACCTTCCTGATAATGTCTCAGGTTCCATCAGACAACAGAGAGGAACAGCCTGAGATTAATCAGGAGGAAGGCATATCAGAGCAGCCCCTGACAGGGAGTAAAGAGGAAGAGTGTTGGCTCGATCCTAAGCAGCGTTGTAGGGAGAAACGTGAGCAGCAACATAGGAAGTGTGGGAGGATCAGAGAGTGAGCTGAATCATTGAGCCACACCCCACAGGGGATAAAAGTGGGTGTGTTTTCTCCTGAAACTTTCTACAGGACAAAGTTTAACCTTACTTCAGATTTTCTTCGTGAAATGATTATTTTTGTGGACTGCCTTGTGATTTTCTGTGAGTAAAACTTTATTTGTTATCAGCTCGGACTTGACAGGCAGGACATGTTGGAATGCCAAGAATATTATCAGTTCCAAAGAATTAACTCTGTGAAGTCCAAGCCAGCTTGCCTGCCGGTGTTTGTGTGAGTTTGTGGGAGTTTTCATCTTTTGGGAAAGAGAAAAGGCGAGACAGAACACATTCAGAAACCAAGGATTTCAGTCTCACTTAAACTTGGATCTCCCAAGTCTTTCTCCATCACAAAGAACTATAATATTACTCTGTTTTACTTTTGGTGAAATAATGCTATGTTCTCTTTCTTTTTCTAGTTTTCATTGAAAGCATTTTCCTCTTGTTGAGGGAATAAATGTTTTCTGTGTAATGGGTCATTGCTTGTATTACAATAAAAGTAATTATTCTTTGTTACGGAAGCTGGGACATAGCAAAGTGGGGACATGTTTGCAATAAATGTAGACTATGAGCCAGGAACTCCTAATTTATGGATCTCTCTCTTCTTTAGATTGTACACAATATCGCTCTGCAATGTTACCTATAAGACTTGACTGATGCTTGAAGATGTCTTCCATTATCAATGTAGGATAGCCTTGTTTATTAAACCAAGACATTTCTTTCTGTGAACAGCACTTGGCTGTTTCTTTGTTGCTGTTTTTGACTGCATACAATATAAACCAAAATAGAGGAAGCTTTTTTTTCTTAAAAAAAAAAAGCTGAAACATTAGCTGGAAATCTTACTTGCAGTCTATGTAACTTTCCAATTCTCTTCCTATCACTGCCCTGGGGAAAATAAAATATGCAGTGACTAAAGGGCCTGTCACATAGGCCGACGGATGCAAAACGTATGTAAAAAGGACACAGCAGACGAGAAAATATTCCATCCGTTGTTATCCGCTCTCAAAAGTGCCCCGAATTTGCATAAGCAGAGCGGACAACAACGGAAAGAAACGGACGTGGGGAGGATGTAGCGAGGATGTAAAGCGGATGCTCTAAGGAACCCTAGTGGATGGAAGCGGATGGAAGCAGATGGCACATCCCCAGGGCTTCTGGGGGAGCATAGCAAAGCGGACGCGCAACGAAAGGAATGGATGCAGAGCGGATGCCTAGCGGATGAAGCGGATGCATCACAGAAGCCTAGCAGATGCCTAGCGGATGCTTAGCAGATGCAAAGCATTCACTGCGCATGTGGGGAGGATGCATTGCGTCAGCCCCGTGGATATAAAGGGATGCAGCTCACAAGCAGGTCACCATTCAGAGAAAAGACCTGCTGCCAGACACAGCTCCAGCCAACAACCATGGGGAAGAAGAGGAAGCCTATGCCATCTGCTGCCAGCCCTGGCAAGAAGGACAGGGCCACCATCCCACCCCCTGGCCCTGACTCTGCTTCTGCAGGGGCTTCTGCTTCTCGGGCTGACTCTTCTGGTGCTGGGGCTTCTGCTGGCGCTGCTCCTGGTGCTGGTGCTTCTGCTGGTGCTTACTTTGCTGGCACTGCTCCTGGTGCTGGTGCTTCTGCTGGGGCTGCTCCTGCTGCTGGTGCTTACTCTGCTGGCGCTGCTCCTGGTCCTGCTGGTGCTCCTGGTCCTGCTGGTCCTGCTGGTCCTCCTGGTGCTTACTCTACTGCTGCTGATCCTGGTCCTGCTGGTCCTGCTGGTGCTTACTCTGCTGCTGCTGATCTTGGTGCTGCTGGTGCTGCTGATGCTGCTGGTGCTCCTGGTGTTGCTGGTCCTGCTGGTGCTGCTGGTCCTGCTTTTGCTGCTACCGTTGTTGTTGCTGCTGCTGGTGGTGGTGGTGTGGTGGAGCAGCCCCTAGAACCTCGAAGCCCCTCTGATGAGGGCCCAGATGGCCCTTCCAGAGGGAGGAAGAGGCATACGCATGAACGGGGGAGGAGGCAAAACTTCATCGAACAGGAACATGAGGATGAGGTGCTGGAATGGCTGAGGGAGAATGAGTATCTATGGTGGAAGGGACACAGGCTCTATCGAGACACCAAAAGGAAGCAGGTTGCTTGGAGAGAGAAGGCAGAGAGCCTGGGCTACACTTCGGAAGTCCTTCTCGGCTGGTGGAAGCACATGTACACCTGATATGGGAAGCTGAACCTCAAGAAATCTGGCCAGGCCACAGTCAAGCTGACGGACCGGGAGACCTATGAGATGGCCAAGTGCAGCTTCTTGGAGGGTGAGATCCGCCACCGAGGAGCAGCCCATCTGACCACCCTCTCTCTCAGGCAGCCCACAGAGAGCGAATCCTCTTCTGGCCAAGAGTCAGCTCCTGTATCCAGGCAGGTGTCTGTGGAGCGTCCCACGACGGAGACCCCACCCGACAGCTGCACTCCCCATGGAGGAGCACATGGAGGACCCCATGATGCAGTGGGAGCAAGGACAGGGCACTTCCACCAGAGACCAACCCACATCCACCCCCAGGTGCACCTCCACAGAAAGCAGGCAGAGAGCCAGACCAGAGGGACAGAGCCACACTGTCCTGCTGGAGATCAGGGACACCATCAAAAGCAGCATTGATCTCCTCTCTCAGCTGGTGCACACTGACATACCATCCTCGAACCGCAAGCCCTTCCTCACCTACGTCAACCAGACCCTCATAGACATGTCCGAATCACAGTACTAGGTGATAAAGGACAGGATCACCAGTCTTGTGCACAACCCTCCAGGCTCATCTGAAGCTGCTCCCACCGAGTCCAGGTCTGCTCCTCCACCCCAGGTAATATCACTGCCCTTCATAGGCTTTCCACAGACCCTCACCTACCAAGGCTATGGCTACCAGGAGTTCCAGCAGCACAGGCAGCCCTTCCCAGTCCAGGCACAGGTTCATCGTACACCACCGGTGCCACCAATGCCACTGATGCCACCAATGCCACCAAAGCCACAGATGCCACCAACACCACCGATGAGACCCACGCCATAGATGCAACCCATGCCACAGATGCCACCCACGCCACAGACGCCACCCATACCACAGATGCCACCGACGCCTCACCTCGCTCACCTACAGACCAGACAGCCCCACTACACTCCTCCTTCCTCCACCTCACAGCCAAGCCCGGCCTCAGAACATCTGTCATCAGTCTTGGGACTGACACCCCATGTCCTGGAGGAAAGGGCTCTCAACATCACAGAACTGAGCCAGCTCTCTGAGATCTTCCTCCACACACCATCCCCTGTTGTCCTCTCAGGGCCAGGCACCCAAATGGTGCCTCAGACCAACACTCCAGCAGCAGCCACCTCCACAGCACCTGGACCCTTCACCCCTGAGACTATGGGCATGCCTCAGAATAACTGAGAAGAGTGCCAGAGACTGGATTGTTTCCTGTTGACTTTATCTTTCTTTGGGACACTTTACTTGGGTCATTTTCCTTTTACAGTTTGTTATTAATAAAGTTTATCTTTGCTTCACACACTTGGTTCAGTTCTTTTAGTCAATAAAGTCTTGGTGGAAACTTTTAGAAATGGTTTAAGCCTTTGCATGTTTGTGGGATGGGTAAGGATAGCAGTGGGATGGGCAGGGATACCTGTGGGATGGGTAATAGCTGTTGAATGGGCATGGATACCTGTGGGATGGGCAGGGATACCTGTTGGATGGGTAATCGCTACGGGGTGGGCAGGGATACCTGTGGGATGGGCAGGGATACCTGTGGGATGGTTAATAGCTGTGGGATAGATAAACCTCCAGTGCAAGCATAGTGGGACTGTATGGTCCACCCTCCCAGGTGCCACACCTATGACCCTTTATTATCAATAACAATGTAATCATTCATCCACACATTTCAACATAAACACAACTCTTTATTAAATGCCCTGTTCATTGTAGGGCCACTCAACATACATGGCACAATCTCATCAGTGTGATGAGACAGGCTGAAGGAAAAACCATTAAGCATCTACCATCCTGTCTTGCCACTCCACTGCTCCAGCTGGGGAGTTGCACCAGTGTCTCAGGAGGTTGCGCTGCTTCTTCCCTTCACGTGAACCTCTGCTTTGGCCTTGCACATCCACAGTATCTATCAGATTTCGCCCTTGCCTCCATTCACCAGGCTCCATGTCCCCATTGTCTTGTTGGAGGTCCACGAGCTTGTTCTGCAAGAGTGGGTAGCGGGCGCGCATGAGATTGTGCAGGATGCAGCAAGCTTCCATGATCCTCCTCACAGTCTCTGGGTGATGCTGCATGGTGGTGAGAAGTACCTGGAACCTGTTGGCCAGGATGCCAAAGGCGTTCTCCACCACCCGCCTTGCCCTGGACAGCCTGTAGTTGAAGATCTAGATCCTCTCTTCACGGGTGAGGCATTTGGAAGTGTAGGGCTTCATAAGGTAGGTTCTGAGGGAGAAGGCATCATCCCCCAGGATAAAGTAGGGCACATCTTGCGTGTTGTTAGGCAGGGGGTCTGCATCTGGGAAGCCCATGATGAAGTTGCCTTCCAGCCCCTCCTTGAGGTGACTGGCATTGTATACCTGGGCATCTGAAGCTGACCCGTTGCCTGAAGCATCGATGTACATGAACTTGTAGTCAGCATCAACCATGGCGAAGAGGATGATGCTGAAGAAGCCCTTGTAGTTGTGATAAGTAGACCCTGAGTTGGCTGGAGCTTTGCAGGCCATGTGCTTCCCATCTATGGCTCCAACGGTGTGGGGGAGGTTCCACCTCTGATAACACTGCTCTGCAACTTTTCTACAAGCCTTCTTCAGTGGAGGGGCACAGCAGGAGCTTCTCCAGCTATTCTTCGATGATGGCCTGCACCACTTCTCTGACCGCAATGTTGATGGTGTTGTGTGGCACCCTCCAGCCGTACTGCATGCTCCTGTACGTGGTTCCGGAGGCCAGGTGGTGCAGAGTCAGTGCCACCTTGAGTCCAGGGTCCAGGCTGGGATGGAAGTTGGTGCTCTGCTTCGTCAACCTGGGTCTCAGCCGCTCCACAACTTTGTCAAACATGGCTGGCGGCATCCTCATGAAGTTCTGGAATGCACGAGGGTCTTCATTCCTCAGCTCTACCATCAGCTTATTATACAGTCCGTACTCTGCTCTTCTGGTGATCCATCTTCGGACCCAGACACTTCTTAGATGCCTCCTTTTCTTCCCGTAGAACAGGTGAAAGAGCCTGTAGAGGGCTTCGCACTGTTGTAGAATGATGGTGGCTATCAAAAGGAGTGTGTGACGATCCATGGTGGAGATGACTGGATGCTGTGGAAGAGCAAGAGCCAGATGAAGGCTGAAGAGATCTGCACCACAGGGCTGCTGGAGTGAAAGTGAGATCCAGGTGATTTCTCCCCCTTTTTATAGGAAATATAGGTTTTCCGCTCAGTGTCCTTTTGCATCCTCTAGGCATCCTGCAGACATCCTAAATATCCGAGATACGTCCCCTATGCAAACGTTTTTTCCATTTTAATGCTTTGTATGCGAGCTGTATCCACTTTCATCCTTTCTACGTCCGTGCTACTAATGCTGCGTGTCCATTCCACGTCCGTTTCGCTTCCTCCCTGTGTCCATTTTCCACTGGAGCGGATGCGAGTTGCGCGGATGCACAGCGGATGCCTAGCGGATATAGCAGATGCTTAACGGATGACAATGGATGTCTAACGGATGTTCCCTGTATGCGTAGTGGATGTATAACAGACGTGTTGGATACTTTTTCCACTCAAAAAGTTTTGTGCAGCTCAAAACTTTTTGAGTGGATGAAATGTCAGTAGACGGATGCTGGACAGATAGAGAGTATGAAAAACAGACGCAATGAGTACAGAACGGATGCATCGCATTAACCAATGGATTGAAGTGTTTCTCTCCATTTTACATCCTCCTTCCATGCGTTGGTGCTGTGTGACAGGGGCTTAAGGAGGAAGAGATGAACCTAACTTAAACTGGAGGAAAAATGTAGATTTGTAGAGGATGATGATGATGATGATGATAATGATAGTGATAGTGATAGTGATGAAGATATATGATGATGATGATGATGATGATGATGATGATGATGATGATAATAATAATAATAATAATAATAATTTTTTTAAAAAAAACTCAGGCTGACAGCTAACGTAAGAAAGGACTGCATGGACAGTTCCTTGAAAAGATCCAAGGAAAAGTATATAAGGAAAAGACCTGGTTATGGCTGACGAATGGAACACTGAAGAAAGAGACAGAAGGCCTGATTCTTGCAGCCAAAGAACAAGTCATCAGAACGAATGCAATCAAAGCCAGAATAGAAAAATCTGCTGATGACCCCAAATGCAGACTCTGCAAAGAAGCAGATGAAACCATCAATCACATACTGAGCTGTTGTAAGACAATTGCTCAGACTGACTACAAACAATGTTACAACACAGTCGCTCAGATGGTCCACTGGAATTTGTGTCACAACTACTATCTACCTGTAGCAAAGAACTGGTGGGATTATAAGCCTGAAAAAGTCATCGAAAATGAGCATGCAAAATTACTGTGGGACTTCCGAATACAGACTGATAAAGTTTTGGAACACAACACCCCGGATATCACGATTGTGGAGAAGAAAAAAGTGTGAATCATTGATACTGCAATTCCTTTCCTTCAAGAAACAACTTGAAAAAATCACCAGATATCAGGATTTGAGAATCGAACTGCAGAGACTCTGGAATAAACCAGTGCAGGTGGTTCCAGTGGTACTTGGCACACCGGGTGCTGTGCCTAAAGACCTAAGCAAGCACTTAAAAACAATTGATGCTGACAAAATCACCATTGGTCAGCTGCAGGCCACCTTACTAACATCAAAAATATCATCAAAAAAGCACAACAAAGAATGTTTTTTCTATGCCAATTCAAAAAGCTCAAACTGCCCAAGGAGCTGCTGATCCAGTTCTACAGAGAAATTGTTGAGCCTGTTATCTGCACCTCTATAACTGTCTGGTTTGGTTCTGCAACCCAACAGGACAGACATAGTCTTCAAAGAGTAATTAGGACTTCAGAAAAAACAATTGCTACCAACCTGCCTTCAATCAGCGAGCTGTATACACAAGTCAAAAAGAGGGCTGTGAAAATATCTACAGACCCCTCACATCTTGGACATAAACTGTTTCAACTCTTATCCTCAAAATGATGCTATAGAGCACTGCATACCAGAATAACTAGACACAAGGACAGTTTTTTCCCCTTGAATGCCATCATTCTGCTAAACAAATAATTCCCTCAACACTGACCAACTATTTACTAAGTCTGCATTACTGTTACTATTAACCTTCTCATCACTCCTTATCACTCATCCCTTCCCACTTGTGACTGTATGACTGTAACTTTGTTGCTTGTAGAGTTGTAATTGTAGGAACGTTCCAATCTTGGATGCAAACCTCAGATAAAGTATGTTTCCAAGCAAATACAACTTAGGCAAACAAAGTCACTAATCTAAAGGAGGATTAGAGAAGAGAAGTAAACATATCTTAGATTTTAAACTAAAGATAATTAATTGTATGGATTACTGTTCTGAACAGTAATGAAAGTTAAGCAGTAAATAAAGTTAACCAATGATGGAGGATAACTAAAAATGTATATAAATGCAAGACTATACTCCAATAAAGTTCATCATGATTCAGTTGTTCATGATCAAACAACTCGACTGCCTCATCATCACAACAGTCGCTTGTATCCTTACGATCTATATTGACTGTTTCCTAGTATGATTTGATTGCCTATTTGTACCCTTTGACTATATTAAGTGTTGTACCTGATGAATCTTGACTCTTGACGAATGGATCTTTTCTTTTATATACACTGAGAGCATTTGCACTAAGACAAATTCCTTGTGTGTCTAATCACACTTGGCCAATAAAGAATTCATTCAATTTATTCATTCATTCAAGGACTTGGTGATAACTTTAAAGCCTTTCATACCATGGGACCCAGGTTACTTGAGGGACCATCTCATCCCACTCATTACTGGCAGAGGAGGCATGCTAGAGGTCCTGTCCACCCAATTATTCTGGGTGGCAGTATCCAGGAGAAAGGCCTTCTCTGCTGTTGCTTCTGCCCTCTGGAACTTCTTGTACCTAATGTGAAGTTGGCCCCAACTCTCCTATCCTTTTTTTAAAGGCTTAAAGATCTGACCCTTCCAGTTGGCTTGGAGCCACAAGTGGGGATCAGTGCAGGGATGGGATCCAACAGGTATAACTACCAGTTCTGTCGCTCTGCATCGCGTGAGTTGCGTGAGTGCAATTTACAACCCGCTGAGCTGCCTAGACAACTGAACAGTGCTGCATGCAAGTATGCAGCGGTTGGAAAAGCCCTTTTTTCCTGCTTTTTCAACTGCAGCTGTGTCGTGCAAAGCAGCTGCGGTTGAAAAAGCAGGAAATAAAGGTCAGGTAAGAGCCCGGGTGGGCGGGGGGTCCAAAACAGCAGCAGACATAGAACCAATTCTATGCATGCTTTCTGTCTGCTGTTCTTCAGAACTACCGGTTCTACAGAAGTGGACAGAACTGGTAGAATCCCACCCCTGGATCAGTGTAGTGGAGGTGGTTGATCAAGTAACAACAAATCATAACTCCCAACCAAATACGCCCATGCCGTCCACATACATAAATTGTAATGATTGAATTTAATTTATGTTTTAATGTATATGTACAGACCTATTTTAATGACTGTAAGCCTTCCAGAGTTACCCCATGGTAAGAAGGGTGGCCAATAAATTTTATAGATCAATAAATAAAACAGCATACCAAAACCACAAGTGGAGAGCTTATCCTTCAACAGTAGTTGTTATTTTTAAGGCAATTGTAGGTTGTTGAAATTCATTCAACTGGAATATAGCTGGAAGGGACCTTGGAGGTCTTGTAGTCCAACCCTCTGTTCAAGCAGGAATCCCTATACCATTTCAGACAGGTGGCTGTCCAGTCTCTTCTTAAAAACCTCCAGTGATGAAGCACCCACAACTTCTGAAGGCAAAGCTGTTCCGCTAGTTAATTGTTCCCACTGTTAGGAAGTTTCTCTTTAGTTTGAGGTTGCTTCTTTCCTTGGTCATCATTGTCCCAAAGCAGAGATGGCATTCAGCAAGTTCGGACCAGTTCTGGAGAACCGGTAGCAGAAATTTTGAGTTATTGGGAGAACCAGCAAATACCACTGCTGACAGGCCCCGCCCCCACCTATTCTCCACCTCCTGAGTCCCAGCAGATTGGTTGGCTCTTCTTTTGTTGCCCTGCACAGGAGAATGGAGCTGGAAAGCAGGTTAATGGGGTGGGGAGGAGAATGGGGATTTTACAGTATCCTTCCCCTGCCACACTCACCATACCATGCTTCACCCACCAAGCCACGCCCACAGAACCAGTAGTAATTTATTTTTAATCCCACCACTGGCCCCAAAGGTGCTTTTTCAAGAGGCAGCTAGACTTTCTGGTTTTTCCTCTGGAGACATTTCACTTCTCATCCAAGAAGCTTCATAGAGGAGAAGCAAAATGTCTTCAAGGAAAAAAAAAAACAAAAGTCCAGTTGCCTCTTGAAAAAACACCTTTTTGGGGGGGATCACCATGTCCTGGATGACTGAGAATCTACATAGACACTTTCCTTGATCAATTTCTATCCATTGTTTCTCATCTTGCCTTTTGGTGCTTTGCAAAATAAGATGACCCAAACCATTTAAGAGTTGTAAGAAAATGGGAAAGTTCTGGGCTAAAACTTTAACTTCAGGTTGGATTCCAGTTTCTGGAACCAGGGCCAGAGAATCCTGCATTGGACTTTTCATCAGTATGAATCATAAGGCCTTCTAATGGTCTTGTGGGGTGTGTGTTGTGTGCGTGTGTTTGAACACCCACCTACACATATGCAGACATTGATAAAGCAGGAATCCTCAGAATTGCGAATGGGGCTCATTTCATGCAAGAAGACACAAAATTACTTGGGAATAATTTAGCAGTCAGGCCTGATTTTTTTGAGTCGGGGAGCATCAGTGCATTCACAGGCAAATTGGACAGGTTTTCGAACAAAGCAAGGAAAGCAGGTTGGGCAGAGAAAATGGGAAAATGGAAATGAAGCAAATAAAATGAGTAAGCACAATAAACTCTTCTTCCTGCCCAGGATTCTTCAAATGGGCCTCTGACTTTGCTGTTTCAAAGGAAGCCAAAGTGGTCCAGAGCGAAAGAGTCACATTCTTTTAAATCCCATAGCATCAAATTTAAATTGCCTCTAATGTTTTATTATCTTACTGGCAGCACACTCTAAATCCAATTGTACTCGCAGATAAATCAAAGGAAAAAATGTTTTTGGGGAAGGAAATAAACCCTTTTGGTGATTCTGCTAAAGAGCTGAGTTTGCACAACTCACCCAAACCTGTCATTTCAAACTTAGCTGCTGCATTTTGTACCTGTTTTTGCTTATTTGGTTTGCAACTCCAACCCTTTGGGTTGGTTTATAACAGGATAAAAGAGTTGGAAGGGATCTTGGAGGTCTTCTAGTCCAACCCCTGCCCAGGCAAGAAGCCCTATACCAGTGATGGTGAACCTATGGCACACATGCTGGAAGTGGCATGCTGAGCCATTGCTCCGGGCATGCCAGCTTTCACCCATTGCTCTTCTGGATTCCAGTGCATACATGTGTGCCAGCCAGCTGGTCTTTGTGCACGAGGGCCAGAAACTGGAAGAGCAGCTCCCCAGTGCACATGTGCATGCCAGGAAGATGAACTTCCGGTTTCCGGCACTCCAGTACTCCTATGCCAGGGAGCTGCTTTTCTGGTTTCTGGTGTCCTCATGCACATGCACATGCTCCTGTTTCAGCATTTGGTGCTGAAAAAAATTGCCAAACTGCACTATACCACTTCAGACAAATGGTTGTCCATAATGTCCAATCTCTTCTTAAAAACTTCAAGCATTGGAGCATTTATAACTTCTGGAGGCAAGTTGTTCCACTGATTAATTGTTCTAATTGACAGGAAATTTATCCTTAGTTCTAGGTTGCTTCTCTCCTTGATTAATTTCCATCTGTTGCTTCTTGTCAGATGCTTTGGAGAATAGAGTGACTCCCTCTTTTTTATGGCAACTTTATGGCTCACAATATTTCTAACTTTTGAAGAAGAGGATTTTTTCTGTAAACAACTACACAGTGTTCAACAGACAGAACACTGTCAAGCACCAGGGAAATCAGGAGATTCAGGCAGTTCAAATGAATATAAAGATTTATTGCAAGATTAAGATCTCTACAAGAGTCTGACCTACTAATGGTCAAGGGAAATGAATGAGAAAAAGAAGGCATTTGAAGTAGACTGGATTTAGATCTTTTATGGGCGTGTAGGAAATTAAAACCCACCCCTCTCTTAGAAAAATGAAATATCCTATGAAATATTAAAAAGGCAGAATATTTCCCCTAAAAAGAATAGAAACTCAAAAGCTGAAACTCACCTCAGAAGCAGGAGCTCACCCCCACCTTTGTTAATGGGTGGACCATTAAGGCCTGGGCCAGAATACTTTACATAATAAAGATCTCTAGGTAAAGGTATAGCAATTGCCCAAGAGCCCTTTCAGTGCATCATCATCCAGCAAGGCTCAACCAAGCCAGGAACTCAGGACATCCTACAGAGTTGCCCCTGCATGGCCCCATGGGAGTCTGACAACCAATCAGAATACAAGCTCCAGTTCAAATCCCAACAAATGTTATAAAACCCAGGCACTCTGATCTTTTCCTTCACTTTGAAGCATGTGACCATCCTTTTCACCTTGGAGCTTCAAGCCATCTGGTCCTGCCACCATTAAACCATCTTTCCAAATAGCCTCCATGTTTCCAGTGTCTTTTTCCCCACTTGGAATTGAACCCAGGAGGATAATTCTTCCAACAATTGTAGAGGGACTTGTGACTTATGACACAATTTACTCCTCCCTCAGACTCAGCCTGATCATCTACAAACACCCATTTATAGAACTTAGATGAGTTGGAAGGATCTTGGAGGTCTTCTAGTCCAACCCCCTGCTTGAACAGGAGATCTTCTACCATTCCAGGTTAGTTTATCCAATCTCTTCTCTATAAACTGGCAATAAACATAAATCAAATTTAAGAAAGTCAATTTTTAAGAGAATATTAACTTTTTATTCTTTGCAGTTCATCTAAGATTAATCAGGTCTACTCACTCTTTTTTGCAATTAATTGAATGATTTCAAAATGATTCTTTTAAAATATGTAAAGGGTACAAAAAAAGAGGTACAAATCCCAACTCCCCCCCCCCCATATCCTGATTATTCTTGGTTGGAATAAAACAAGGAGATTCTAGGGAAATCTGGACATAACATAATTAACTCAGGGACTGAGTTAGCACTTCATGTGAATATAGATAATTTATCATGTGGATCAACTTATTAATGCAACCATTAGAGATGGCTAGGTTGAAGGAAGCCTGCCATTATTGTTTTGAAAAAGATAGTGGAGCAGGAGTTATTTTTACTCCTGAAATCAACATTCAGTAGTATAAAGGATTCTGATCTTTATTGCAGTCCTTCTGGTTTGAAAGGAGTGGATATCTGTCTGCATAGATTTGCCCCTACTTTGTTGTACATAAACCAAATTCTTTGAGCAGGTCCTTATTTCCTGCTCATTTTCATGTTTAGCAGCATTCCATACTAATTAATCCTTTTCATAAAGCAGTGGTTAGGAGAGTCTCATGTAGATGTTCCATTGCATGGAGAACAAAAGGGAGCCTTGTGGAACATCACAGATAAGCTTTCATTTTTGTGTTGCCAACAGCACCTTTTAGAACTAACCTTCCAGGTACGGGCAGAATTGCTACAACACAGTGGGCCTTATCTTCACTTTAGTTGCTCCAGGAAACTCTTACAGATTTTACGGATGGTCATAACAATCAAAGAAAAAATCTGTCCACCTATCTAGTCTAGAGGTAGAGTGATGGAAAGTCTGGAAAGATTGCAGGCAGAAGAGAAGCTGATTTGTATCTCACTGTACTATGACTATATTGACTTAGTTCAAGAGCAGCCAAGTTTAACCACAGAACGAAGAGGGTGGCTTTGAATCAATCACTTTCTCTCAATTTACTGGACAAGAGAGCATATTATGAGCAACTGTATTCTATTCACTGTTGATGTAAAGCTATTCAGCACCACAGACTGCTACCCTTCAAAAAGATCTTGACTATGTATCAGAATGGTCAAACAAATAGCAACTTCAAATCTCAACAAATAAATACTCTCTCTTGCATATTGGAAAAAAAATCAGAAAATAAAATACAAGCTGAAAAGTCAAGACCTTGTTGATGATCCAAATTCTGTCAAGGACTTTGGAGTCCTCATCTCTAATGAGCTAAGTGCTAGAGCCCACTGTAACCACATAGACAAAAAGGCATTAAGAGTTGTTAACCTAACCCTAACTTTTTCTCTAGTAATATCACACTACCAACTAGAGCATATAGAACATTTGCTAGACCAATACTTGAATACAGCTCATCAGTCTGGAACCCACATTACATAACTGATATTAACACAGTTGAGAAAATCCAGAAATATTTCACAAGAGTTTTTCACTCCTCTACTCGTTGCAGAATACCTTATGCCACCAGAGTTGAAATTCTAGACCTAGAAAACCTAGAACTACGACGTCTTCAGTCTGATCTAAGTATGGTGTATAAAATCATACATTGAAATGTCCTACCTATCAATGAATACTTCAGCTTCAACCATAACAATACAAGAGCAAACAATAGATACAAGCTCAAGATAAACGACACCAAACTTGATTGCAGGAAATACGACTTCAGCCACAGAGTGGTCAATGTCTGGAATACTCTACCTGACTCTGTGGTTTCTTCCCCAAATCCCAAAAACTTTAACCTTAGACTGTCTACTATTGACCTCACCCCTTTCCTAAGAGGTCTGAAGGTGGCGTGCATAAGTGCACCAATGTGCCTACCATCCCTCCTATTGTTTCTTTTTATTTTTTTATATGTATCCATTTCATGTATTCATAACTATGTTTATACTTATACAAATTATCTTGTAAGCGATTGACAAATCAAATAAATAAATAAATATTTTGGCTCTCTTTTTAAAAAAGTGGGAATAAAATATACTGAATTAGTTTATAACAGTACAATTCAACACACCTTTGGATGAGTAGCAATAGCAAAAGTACTTACGTACCCACTTCATAGTGCTTTACAACACTCTCTGAGCAGTTTACAGAATCAGCATATTGTCCCCAATAATCTGGATTCTCATTTTACTGACCTCGGAAGGATGGATTAATGAGCCAACTTTGTGCCAGTCAGGATCGAACTGCTGACAGTGGGCACAGTTAGCCCACAATACTGCTCAGTATATATATTCAGTATATATACAGTATATATACAGTATATATGATGTCACCCGTCATTGCAAACCTGTTCATGGAAGAATTTGAATCCAGAGCCCTGGCTAATGCCACCCACAAACCCAAACTATGGCTAAGATACATCGATGACACATTTGTGATTTGGCCCCATGGAAAAGAAAACCTAAACAATTTCCTAACACACCTAAACAACACACACCCCAAAATCAAGTTCACCATGGAAACGGAAATAAACAAACAACTACCATTCCTAGATGTACTAATCTACAAAAGAACAGATGGCACACTGGGACACACCATATACCAAAAGAAAACACACACCAACTGCTACCTCAACGCCCAATCCCACCACCACCCAGCACAGATAAATTCCGTAGCGAAAACACTAATTACCAGAACCAAACACCTGGCAGATAAGACACATATAAAGACTGAACTATGCACCCTGACTGAAGTATTGACAGCCAATGGCTTCCAAAAAAACAAAATCACCAACCTGATCCACAAAAACACACCAAGACATAACAGAGACCTAGAAGATCAACAGACCTATGGAACAGCTGTCTTGCCCTACATAAGAGGTACTACAGATAAAATCAGTAAGATACTACACAAGCATCACATCAAGACTGCCTTCAAAACAGACAAAAAAATAGCAGCCATCCTGAGGAACCCCAAAGACAAAATTGACCTGGAAAACCAAGGCATATACGAAATTCCCTGTACATCATGCCCGGCCACATATATTGGACAGACCAATAGAAGAATAAGTACCCGCCTAGATGAACACAAAAATGCAGTAAAAAAGCTGGAACACACCTCCTCACTAGTCCAACACATGAAAACCACAAGTCACAACATCAACTTCAATGGCACTAAAACCCTAGCCACTATAGGAAACCCCAACCACAGAATCATTAGAGAAGCCATAGAGATTGAAAAAAGACCTGACAGCATGAATAGAAGAGATGATTCCACCAGACTGTCAATCATTTGGAAGCCTGCACTCTCAAATAGAAAGATACCCACACCACAAGCCAGGCAAACACCTGGGCAAAAACAGACTCCAGCTGATAGCTCCAACTCAAACACCCCCCCACCAGGCACCCAGGTGAAACCCAGCTTGCTAATGAATAGCAGCTTGCTAATGAATAGCAGCTGTCCCTTCACATGGAGCCAAGCTGCACTGAAAGCCTCCAACACAAGAACAGAGTGTTGCCAGCCAATCAAAGCCACAAAACAGACAGAAGAAACCAGAAACACCAATCAATCAAACTCCAAGTCCAATGAACACAGACCCAGGCTCCTAGCCAATCAGAATGGACCAGCCTCAAATTTGAAACCAGGAACTAACTCTATACAGAAGGCTGAGGATGGCAGATGAGATTCTGCTGAAACGTGGCTACAACTTTAACAGAACTACAATGACATGGGATAATACCCGAAGGAAGCTAAACAGCATATATATATATATATATATATATATATATATATATATATA
>BLBF01000049.1:4790796-4805681 GCA_015471245.1 Laticauda colubrina
GAAAGAAAGAAAGAAAGAAAGAAAGAAAGAAAGAAAGAAAGAAAGAAGAGGAAGGAAGGAAGGAAGGAAGGAAAGAAGGAAGGAAGAAAGGAAGGAAGGGTCATAAAATTGGACAAAACTCACTTAACATGCTATCTTGTTGAAATGGTATAGGGTCTCCTGCTTGAGCAGGGTGTTGGACTAACAGACTTCCAAGGTCCCTTCTAACTCAACTATTCTGTATTTCACAATAAACATTTTGGGCTCAGTTATGACCATAACTCTACCTATATGTGATATCTCCTGCCTTTTGTTTTACAATCACCTCTCCAGGAATTTGCACTAGCTTTCCTGGCCCCTGATATTTCCAATAAGCCTCAAGGAAAAATTTCATGAGAGTCTGTCTCATCTGGGTTTTTCCAGGTGAGGCATCCGAGGCATCCAGGAAGGTTTGAGAAACATGAGAAAAGTTACAGCACAAAACAACACTAACAACAATATCCTCTGCTACTTCAAACAATAAGTGTGGCTCAAAAGAGAGGGGGGGGGAGAGAGAGAATTTCAGAAGAAAAATTCAGGCAGCCTGAGAGTAAGGCACAAAAAGAGAAAATGTTGCAAGGGAAGAATGCACTCCAGAAATTGTGAAGCAGCCATCATTTGACAGGGAACCTCATGCTAAGGTGAGCATGTTTCTATTTGTGTGTCAAAACCTGTTAATATCTGTGCACTGGTGGGTTGCTGCTGGTTCAGACTGGTTCACCCTTACAGGTAGTTCTGACCACCAGCTTGGCCTGCCCAGCCGCCCTGATGCTATCCTATCCTATATATCTCACTCTCTGGCTTGATCGCCCCACTCATGCAGCCCAGCTGATTTCCACGCCTTTCCTGTTCTACTCACCGTGGCTGCCTGAGATGGTGTGCTGGAAATGGCCGTGTGTTTGATGCAAGTGTGGAAGGTGTGTACGCTCACATTTTCAGTTCTGCACTAGGCAAACCAATTGTTAAATTATGTGTTCTGACCCAAGCTTTGTAAACCATAATTATCCACAAACTTGTTTTAAAAACAAAACCTATTTTATTGCAACGCTGGGTATTGTTTTCATTCCCAGCCAGAATTAAGCTCAAACAGTCCCCCAATATAAGCACACACCCTTCAGTGCTGTCAAAACAGAAGTATCTAATTAACTAGAAAAGAAACCAACCAAAGTACAAGAAAAACCAACAGAAGTACAAAGAGCTTCAAGGATGATTCAGAACTGATCAAATTACTTTGCTTCCTGCAAAGGTTTTGTCATCTTGGCCTGACTTTTATCTCTTATGGGAGGGGCAATCATTCTCAGCCTTTCTCCCAAGTTGTCCCTTTTGTTTCAACTACTCTCCCCTTCTAGCAGCTCTGCATGCATGTGCGCTGGGAACAGGCTTCCCTTATTCTTCTGTCTCGCTGCTGCCAGACTCTGAAGGCTCCAAAGGCAGCACCCCACTCCCAAATGGTCCTGGCCCCATCTCTGCATCAGATGCAGGACTCTAGTCCGAGTCCTCCCCAGACTCCCTGACTTCCCCATTGTCCAATTCCACTGCCGGCTGCACCGGCTGCCAGCGAACCACAACATTATGCGAAGCCCACCTCTATATCTGTGTCAGCTATTCTGGATTGAAATGTCTAGAAAGCCAAGGCGAAAAGAATATTAGCTTAGAGAAGGAAAAACCCCAGCACTCTTATCACGACAGTATTACTCTCCATTACAGTTTCCACCTACGAAATACCATACTACACATCATGTTCCCAGTGCTAACTGATGTCTTTAATTAAGGAGATCACAGACATCCAAATCTATTGGTTTAGTAGCCTGTAGACTAACTCATCAAATATTGTGGTCCCTCCAGCAAAGTTTTAAATCTTTCTGTTGGGGACAGTTATGTTCCAAATTTTATCTAATCTCATGAGCAGGAATGCTCGCAATTAACAATTTCAGAGCCTCACATCTTTCCAACCATACCGAGAAAGTAATCCAAGCACATCATCATTTAGAATAATAATAATATAGTTTCCTAAATGTTTTACATTTATAAAATTGAAGAGGATTGTGTGTTTGGACTGCTGGGTATTATTGAAAATCTAAGAATATGCACAACAACTCGCTCCAGACATGGCCACTCTTTTTTACAAAGAGAAGGGAAAGGGGAAAGAAAAAAAAAAAAACGGATGAAAAAGCACTTGCTACTGTTTTGCTAATGAATAGAATGTGCAGCAGAGGTAATAATGTGCTGTAAGGGTCTTTGCTATTTAAAAAATTACTTTTTAATAACTCATGTAGTCTGGACCTTTCCACTTGTAAAATCTATGTTTAGAGGATATAACTATTATTATAAATGTGTATTTTTTCTGGGTCTTGATTTTATGCTTTTATGTTGTAGTTAATTTTATTTTATATGTATGTGGTTTTTTTTTTAAATGCAAGCTTCCAAAACAGAATTGGATGTAAAATGCTATGAATATATTTCCTTCTTCCTTTTTTCCTTCCTTCCTTCCTTCCTCCCTCCTTTCTTTCCTCCCTCCCTAGAAGATGCAAATAAGCCAGGCAGATGGTTGGTGTATAAATTGAAAAAAGAGAGAGAAATGAAAAAGATCATGCAATTAATAGATGATCAAAGAAAGATCTGTACTGGAAATGATGAAAAGAAAAAGATAGTACAGAAGTATTATGAAAAACTATACAATCAAGAGAATATTGACAAAGAGAAAGTTAAACAATATTTGAAAAGAGCGGAGCTACCCCAAATACCCGAGGACATTAAAATAATGTTAGAAGGGAAAATAACAATGATGGAATTAATTGAGGCTTTAAAGAGACAAAATACCGAAAAGACACAGGGCCCAAATGGGTTATCAGCAGAATTTTACAAGACTCTCCAGAAATCTCTAAGTATCCTAATGCTTGAAGTGATGAATGAAGTCTTGTCAAAAACTAAAATACCCAACTCATGGACAGAGGCTTATATTACTCTCATACCAAAAGAGGACACCGACCTACAACAAATTAAAAACTATAGACTTATCTCCCTGCTGAACTCAGATTATAAAATATTTGCTTCAATAATTGCAGAAAGACTTAAGAGATGTTTGAACAATTTTATACATACTGATCAAAGTGGATTTCTGCCAAAGAGGCAAATCAAAGACAATATGAGAATAATTTTGAATACTTTGGAACATAATGAAACACATCATGAGAAGCAAATGGCCTTGGTATATTTCGATGTGCAAAAAGCCTTTGATAATATAAATTGGCAGTTTATGATATCACAAATGGAACAAATGGGCTTTGATGAAAAATGTACTAAAGCTATAGAGGCAATATACCGCACTATAAGCAATCTGCCAAAGTAATGATAAATGGAGACTTAACATATAATATTAATATTAAAAAAGGAACTAGGCAAGGATGCCTGCTGTTGCCTCTGCTGTTTGTTTTGACTTTGAAGGTCTTAAATAGAAATATTAGAGATGATAGTGAAATAAAGGAAATGAAAATAAAAAAGAAGAATACAAGTTACAAGCATTTGCAGATGATCTGTTTTTTGTATTAGAGGAACCATTAAAAACAGTGACTAAATTGATAGAAAAGATTGAAGAATATGGCAGGTGGCAGATTTGAAAATAAATAAAGACAAAATTAAGCTTTTGGTCAAGAATATGGTGAAAAAACAAAGGGAAGAATTAAAAGAGAGACTGAATATACAGATCAATAAAGTTAAATATTTAGGAATATAATTATCAGCAAGATGTGGAACACTTAAGGAAGATAATTATTACAAACTCAAACAATAGATTGCAACAGATTTGAAAAAATGGGAAAACCTACAACTATCTCTAACATAGAGGATATCTACAATCAAGATGAATATATTACCAAGGACTTTATATAGTTTCAGACAATTCCAATTAAACTAGGGAAAGAATATTTTGAGGATTTAAATAAAATAATACTGAAGTATATATGGCAAGGAAAGAAGGCAAGAATTAAACTAAAATTATTACAAGATGCCAGAAGAAGAGGAGGTTTTGGTTTACTCAATTGGGAATTAAATTACCAGGCGGCAACACTGATGTGGGTGAAAGAATGGATAGTCTTAAGGAATACTAGATTGTTAATATTAGAAGGTCATGGCCTATTTTTGGGATGGTACACTTTTTTATAGTATAAAGGAAGTAATGGGTATTTTAGGAGACACTATATTTGTGATGCTTTATTATTAATATGGGAGAAAATAAGGAAACAACATTACATGAAAATACCAATTTGGTTGTCAACTATAGAGGCATTTGCATATTCAATTGTTTATAAAATTGTTTATAAAATAAAAACAAACAGTAAGATATGGTGAAATATTAAATGAAGAGGGTGAATTCATATCTAAGCGAGAACTAGAGAAACAACAAATAGAGATGAATTAGTATTCACATATGCAAATACATTCTCGATATTATAAAGTTCGTAGGACAGAAGAGTTTTATAAGGAACTTACTGAATTAGATGGAATTTTGACAGGTACTGATAAGAAGGTCATTAAAAAAATTATATGGATATTTACCTGGAGTAAAATTAGAAGAACAAGTAAAAGAAACAATGATTGTTTGGGGGAAAATTTTTGGATATGGGATAGATTTAGAAAGATGGAAGAAATTATGGTCTCAAAACTATAAAATAACAATGTCAACAGCATATAAAGATAACTTGTATAAAATGTTTTACAGGTGGCATCTACCCCCAGCAAGAATAGCAAGGATGTTTAAAAAAAAATCGGAGAAATGTTGGAAGTGTCATCAGATACCTGGATCATACTATCACATGTGATAGACGTATGTGGAAGCCAAGGGATACTGGACTAAAATTCATACATGGCTGGGAAAAATGACAAAACAGCATATAGACTTGAAACCAGAGATATTTTTATTGGGTATCTTACCTGAAGAATATGGTAAAGAATTGATATATCTGATTATAAATGTGTTAATAGCAGCTAAAATTGTATTTGCCAAAAATTGGAAAAGTGAAAATATTCCGATAGAAGAGGAAGTGATTAAGAAAATAATGGAATGTGCAGAAATGAGTAAATTAACATTAGCAATTAGAGAGCAAGAAGATAAAGAATATTATAAAATTTGGGATTTATTTTATCAATGGCTAGATAAGGAAATAGGGAAATAAATATAATATAAATAAAATATTATAGTAAAGATACGACAGTGTAATGATATGTTATAATTGATTACAATGAAATGACTGATATTATTAACTAGGTTTTGTAAAAGTTGAGATTTGCTCAAAAAGGATGACATGAATTTATAACTAAAGTCTAATAAGGAGTTAACAATAATATAATATAATATGCATTGTTGATTTATATAATATGAATTTTAATAATGCATTTAAAAGGGAAAGACTGTTGATATTGTGCACAAAAATATGTACTAAATGACACACTGTACAATGGAAAGATGTTATTTGATGTTTTATGTTTTTATTTGTTAATGTTTGTTGTTAAAATAAACAAAAAAAACTTTTTTTAAAAAGAGCAGGAATGCTTGCAATTAACAATTTCAGAGCCTCACATCTTTCCATACCGAGAAAGTAATCCAAGCACATCATCGTTTAGAATAATAATAACATAGTTTCCTAAATGTTTTACATTTATAAAGCTGAGGAGGATTATGTGCCTGGATTGCTGGGTGTTATTGAAAATCTAATACCAGCTCACGACAGCCACTCTTTATTGCAAAAAGAAGGGAAAGAGGAAAGGAAAGAAAAAGATGAAAAAGCACTTGCTACTGTTTTGCTAATGAATAGAATATGCAGCAGAGGTAATAATGTGCTGTAAGGGTCTTCGCTATTTAAGAATTACTTTTTAATAACTCATATAGTCTGGACCTTTCCACTTATAAAATCTATGTTTAGAGGCTACAACCATTGTTATAAATTTGTATTTTTTCTGGGTCTTGATTTTATGCTTTTGTGATTCAGTATTGTAGCTAATTTTATTTTATGTGTATGTGGGTTTTTTTTAAAGGCAAGCTACCAAAACAGAATTGGATGTAAAATGCTATGAATATATTTCCTTCTTCCTTCCTTTCTTCCTTCCTCCCTTCCTCCCTCCCTTCCAAAATTTAGCAACTTAGAGATGAGTGCAAATATTCTGACTGCCCTACTGAGAATCATTGAACTTGAAGGGATGTAAAGGAATACTTTCTAAGATGAACAAGTTTGAGGTGGTACTGGGAGTTGATCTATATCAGGGGTTCTGAACTGCTCTTTCCAGAAGCAAACAAAGAGATGGAGTTTCATTCTGATCTGAATTTTCTGCATGTTGAGAAACATCATCATGTCTAAAGCCCCTGTCACACAGCACCAACGGATGGAAAGAGGATGTAAAATGGAGAGAAACACTTGCAATCCGTTGGTTAATGCGATGCATCCGTTCTGTACTCACTGCATCCATTTTGCATACTCTCTATCCGTCCAGTATCTGTCTACTGACATTTAATCTGCTCACAAAGTTTTGAGCTGCACAAAACTTTTTGAGCGGATAAAGTATCCAACGCGCCCATTCTACATCCGCTACACATATAGGGAATATCCGTTGGACGTCCGTAGTCATCCGTTCCGCGTCCGCTATATCCGCTAGGCATCCGCTGCGCATCTGCGAAACTTGCATCTGCTCCAGCGGAAAACGGACACAGGGAGGAAGTGAAATAGACGTGGAACAGACACTCAACGTTAGTAGCACGGACGTAGAAAGGATGAAAGTGGATGCAACTCGCATACAAAGCATTCAAATGGAAAAAACGTTCGTATAGGGGATGTATCTCGGATATTTAGGATGTCTGCAGGATGTCTACAGGATGCAAAAGGACACCTAGTGGAAAACCTATATTTCCTATAAAAAGGGGGAGAAATCACCTGGATCTCACTTTCACTCCAGCAGCCCTGCGGTGCAGACCTCTTCAGCCTTCATCTGGCTCTTGCTCTTCGACAGCATCCAGTCATCTCCACCATGGATCGTCACACACTCCTTTTGGTAGCCACCTTAGTTCTACAACAGTGTGAAGCCCTCTTAAGGCTCTTTCACCTGTTCTACGGGAAGAAAAGGAGGCATCCAAGAAGTGTCTGGGTCCAAAGATGGATTGCGAGAAGAGCAGAGTACGGACTGTATAACAAGCTGATGGTGGAGCTGAGGAACAAAGACTCTCGTGCATTCCAGAACTTCATGAGGATGCCCCCAGCCATGTTTGACGAAGTTGTGGAGCAGCTGAGACCCAAGTTGACCAAGGAAAACACCAACTTCTGGTCCAGCCTGGACCCTGGGCTGAAGGTGGCACTGACTCTGCACCACCTGGCCTCTGGGACCACGTACAGGGGCATGCAGTATGATTGGAGGATGCCACACAACACCATCAGCATTGTGGTCAGAGAAGTGGTGCAGGCCATCATCAAAGAATACCTGGAGGAGCTCCTCCAGTGCCCCTCCATGGAATAAGGCTGGAAGAAAGTTGCAGAGCAGTGTTATCAGAGGTGGAACTTCCCCCACACCGTTGGAGCCATAGATGGGAAGCACGTGGCCTGCAAAGCTCCAGCCAACTCAGGGTCCACTTATCACAACTACAAGGGCTTCTTCAGCATCATCCTCTTCGCCATGGTCGATGCTGACTACAAGTTCATGTACATCGATGCTTCAGGCAACGGCTCATCTTCAGATGCCCAGGTATACAATGCCAGTCACCTCAAGGAGGGGCTGGAACACAACCTCTTCATGGGCTTCCCAGATCCAGACCCCCTGCCCAACGACACACAAGATGTGCCCTACTTCATCGTGGGGGATGACGCCTTCTCCCTCAGAACCTACCTCATGAAGCCCTACACTTCCAGATGCCTCACCCATGAAGAGAGGATCTTGAACCCCAGGCTGTCCAGGGCAAGGCGGGTGGTGGAGAATGCCTTTGGCATCCTGGCCAACAGGTTCCAGGTACTTCTCACCACCATGCAGCATCGCCCACAGACCGTGAGGAACATCATGGAAGCTTGCTTCATCCTGCACAATCTCATGCGCACCCGCTACCCAGTGTTGCAGAACAGGCTCGTGGACCTCCAACAAGGCAATAGGGATAAGGAGCCTGGTGAATGGAGGCAAGGGCGAAATCTGATAGATACTGTGAATGTACCAGGCCCCAAAAGAGCTTCACATGAAGGGAAGAAGCAGCGCAACCTCCTGAAACACTGGTGCAACTACACAGCTGGAGCAGTGGAGTGGCAAGACAGGATGGTAGATGCTTAATGGATGCTTCCTTGAGCCTGTGGCATAACACGGATGAGGTTGTGCCATGTATGTTGAGTGGCCCTACAATGAACAGGGCATTAATAAAGAGTTGTGTTTATGGTGAAATGTGTTGCTCAATGATTAAATTGTTATTGATAATAAAGGGCCATAGGTGTGGCACCTGGGAGGGTGGACCATACAGTCCCACTAGGCTTGCACTGAAGGTTTATCTATCCCACAGTTATTACCCATTCCACAGGTATCCCTGCCCATCCCACTGCTATCCTTACCCATCCCACAAGCATGCAAAGGCTTAAACCATTTCTAAATGTTTCCACCAAGACTTTATTTAATAAAATAAATGAAGCAAGTGTGTGAAGCAAAGATAAACTTTATTAATAACAAACTGTAAAAGCAAAATGACCCAAGAAAAGTATCCCAAGCAAAGATAAAGTCAACAGGTAGCAGCCCAGTCTCTGGAACTCTTCTCAGTCACTCTGAGGCATGCCCATAGTCTCAGGGGTGAAGGGTCCAGGTGCTGTGGAGATGACTGCTGCTGGAGTGCTGGTCTGAGGTGCCATTTGGGGTGCCTGGCCCTGAGAGGACAACAGGGGATGGTGTGTGGAGGAAGATCTCAGAGAGCTGGCTCAGTCCTCTGATGTTGAGAGCCCCTTCCTCCATGATATGGGGTGTCAGTCCCAAGACCGATGACAGATGTTCTGAGGCTGGGCTTGGCTGTGGGGTGGAAGAAGGAGGAATGTAGTGGGGCTGTCTGGTCTGCAGGTGAGCGAGGTGAGGTGTGGGTGGCATCTGTGGCATGGGTGGCATCTGTGGCGTGGGTGGCATCGGTGGCGTGGCTGGCATTTGTGGCGTGGGTGGCATCTGTGGCATCAGTGGCATCGGTGGCATCGGTGGCGTTCGATGAACCTGTGGTTGGACTGGGAAGGGCTGCCTGTGCTGCTGGAACTCCTGGTAGCCATAGCCTTGGTAGGTGAGGGCCTGTGGAAAGCCTTGGAAGGGCTGTGACATCACCTTGGGTGGAGGAACAGACCTGCACTGGGTCAGAGCAGGTTCAGCTGGGCCTGGAGGGTTTTGCAGAAGACCGGTGATCCTCTCCTTTATCACCTGGTACTGTGATTCGGACATGTTCATGAGAGTCTGGTTGACGTAGATGAGGAAGGGCATGCGGTTTTAGGATGGTATGTCAGGGTATACCAGCTGAGAGAGGAGATCTATGCTGCTTTTGATGGTGTCCCTGATCTCCAGCAGGAGAATGTGGCTCTGCCCCTCTGGTCTGCCTCTCTGCCTGCTTTCTGTGGAGGTGGAGCTGGGGATGTGTGTGGCTTGGTTTCTGGTGGAAGTGCCCTCTCCTTGCTCCCACTGTGTCAGGGGGTCCTCCACGTGCTCTGCCATGGGGGGTGCAGCTGTCAGGGGGGTCTCTGTCATGGGACACTCCACAGATACCTGCCTGGACATAGGAGCTGATTCTTGGCCAGAAGAGGACTGGGTCACTGTGGGCTGCCTGAAAGAAAAAGTAGACAGAGGGGCTGCTCCTTGGTGGCAGATCTCACCCTCCAAGAAGCTGCACTTGGCCATCACGTAGGTCTCCCGGTCGGTGAGCTTGACCGCAGCCTGGTCAGACTTCTTGAGGTGCAGCTTCCCATACCAGATGTGCATGTGCTTCCACCACCTGAGGAGGACCTCCGAAATGTAGCCCAGGCTCTCTGCCTTCTCTCTACAAGCAGCCTGCTTCCTCTTGGTGTCTCGATAGAGGGGCCCTCCGGGGGGCCTCAGCGAAGCGGACGCGGAATGGAAAAAGCGGATGCAGAACGGATGCACAGCGGATGAAGCAGATGCACAGCGGAAGCCTAGCGGATGCCTGGCGTTAATTGCGCATGCGGGGGGGATGCATTCCGCAAGCCCCCCGGATATAAAGGGAAGCAGCTCGCATGTCTAGCATTCCGGGGAAAGACCTGCTGCTGGACACTTCAAGTTCCTTGCCTGCATGTCTGCCTGCAAGCCTTGCTGCCAGCCTGCCTCCAAGCCTGCCTCCCAGCCTCCTGGGCAGCCTCCCTGTCAGCCTTGCTGGCAGCCTGCCTTCCAGCCTCCCTTCCAGCCTCCCTGCCAGCCTGCCTTCCAGCCTCCCTGCCAGCCTTGCTGCCAGCCTGCCTTCCAGCCTCCCTGCCATCCAGTCTGTCTGCCAGCCTTGGTGCCTGCCTTCCTGCCAGCCTTGGTGCCTGCCTTCCTGCCAGGCTTCCTGCCAGGCTTCCTGCCAGCCTTGGTGCCAGCCTTCCTGCCAGCCTTGATGCCTGCAAGCCTTCCTGCCAGCTTCCCTGCCAGCCAGCAACCCCACAACCATGGGGAAGAAGCGAAAGTCTCAGCAACCTGCCGCCAACCCTGGAAAGAGGGACAGAGCCACCCTCCCGCCCCATGTCCCTGACTCATCTTCTGCTGGGGCTCCTGCTGCTTGGGCTTGCTCTTCTGTTGCTGGAGCTTCTGCTGTAGCTGCTCCTGGCAGTGGTGCTTCTGCTGCGTACTCTGCTAAAGCTGCTCCTGGTCCTTCTGGTCCTGCTCATTCAGCTCGTGCTCCTGGTCTTGCTGACCCTGCTGCTGGTGCTTACTCTGCTGCTGCTCATCCTGGTCTTGCTGCTGTTGCTGCTGCTGCTGCTGCTGCTGCTACTTATGATCCTGCTGGTGATTATGCTGCTGCTGCTGATGATGATAATTATGATACTGCTGGTGATGCTGCTGCTGCTGCTGCTGTTAGTGTGGAGGAGCAGCCCCTACAAGCTGGAAGCCCCTCTGATGAGGGCCCATCTGGTCCTGCCAAAGGGAGGAAGAGGCGTATGCAACAACAGGAGAGGAGGCAGTATTACATCGAGGAAGCGCACGAGGATGAGGTGCTGGAGTGGCTGAGAGAGAATGATTATTTGTGGCGGAAGGGACACCGGCTGTACAGGGACACCAAGCAGAAGCAGGCTGCTTGGAGAGAGAGGGTGGAGAGTCTGGGCTACACTTCGGAGGTGCTCCTCGGCTGGTGGAAGCACATGCACACCTGGTACAGGAAGCTGCACTGCAAAAATCTGGCCAGGCCAGGGTTAAGCTGACGGACAGAGAGAACTACGTCATGGCCAAGTGCAGCTTCCTGGAGGGTGAGGTCCACCACCAAAGAGCACCAGGAGCCCAAATCTGTACCCTCTCTCTCCGGCAGCCTGCTGGGAGCCAGTCCTCTGGCGGCCGAGAGTCAGTCCCTGTCTCCATGCAGGTTTCTGTGGAGCGTGCCATGGCAGAGAGCCCCCGGGCAGGTGTTGAAAGCATGATGGAGAGCGATGAGGACTCCCTGGTGCGGTGGGAGAAAGGAGACATCGAGTTCACTGCTGCCCAAACCGCATCCACCCACACCTCCGCCACCACAGTAAGGCAGAGAGCCGGACGGCAGGAGGGGCAGAGCCACAAGGTCCTGATGGAGATCAGGGACACCATCCGCACCAGCATAGGTCTCCTCTCTCAGCTGGTACCCATGGAATCCTCCTCCTCCAACAGCAAGCCCTTCCTCAATTATGTGAGCCAGACCCTCAAGGAGATGGCGGATCCCCAGTACCAAGTGGTGAAGGAGAGGATCACCACACTGCTTAACAACCCTCCAGACCCAGAGGCACCTGCTCCCACCCAGTCCAGGTCTGCTCCTCCACCCCAGGTGATGTCCCTCCCATACCAAAGCTTCCCACACCCCCTCATCTACCAGGGCTACAGCTACCCTGAGGTCCAGCAGCACAGACAGCAGCCCTTCCAAATGCAGGCACAGAGTCATCGGGTGACACCGCTGCCACCAGTTCCAATGATGCCACCAATGCCAACCTCAACAGTCCTCACCCCGCTGCAGAGCAGGCAGCCCCACTACACTGCTCCTTCCTCCATCCTACAGCCAAGCCCGGCCTCAGTACATCTGTCCTCAGTACTGGGGCTGACACCCCATGGCATGGAAGAAGGACCTCTCAGCATCGCAGGGCTGAGTCAGCTGTCCGACACCTTCCTCAACACACCGTCCCCTGTTGTCCTCTCGGGGCTAGGCACTCCAATAACACCTCAGACCAGCACTGTAGCAGCACCCACCTCCACAGCACCTGCTCCCTAAAATCTTAGCTTGGGCACACACATCCGAGTGACCAAGAGGAATGTCAGAGACTGGCTGCCTGGATATTTGTGGACTTTATTTGGACACTTGACTTGGGTCATGTTTATTTTACAGCTTGTTGTTCAATAAAGTTTATCTTTGTTTCACACATTTCTTCATTATTTTTTTCAATAAAGTCTGGGTGGAAACTTTTAGAAATGGTTTAGCCTTTGCATGCTTGTGGGTTGGGTTAAGATAGCAGAGGGATGGGAAGGGATACCTGTGGGATGGGAAGGGATAACTGTGGAATGGGTAATAGCTGTGGGATAGATAAACCTCCAGTGCAAGTATAGTGGGACTGTATGGTCCACCCTCCCAGGTGCCACCCCTATGGCCCTTCATTATCAATTACAATGTAAGCATTGATCCACACATGTCAACATAAACACAACTCTTTATTAAACGCCCTGTTCATTGTAGGCCAACCAAACATACATGGCCCAATCTCATCCGTGTGATGAGACAGGCTGAAGGAAGCATCCATTAAGCATCTACCATCCTGTCTTGCCACTCCACCGCTCCAGCTGGGGAGTTGCACCAGTGTTTCAGGAGGTTGCGCTACTTCTTCGCCTCATGTGAGGCTCTGTTGGGCCCTTGCACATCCTCAGTGTCAATCAGGTTTCGCCCTTGCCTCCATTCCCCAGGCTCCATGTCCCCATTGCCTTGTTGATGGTCCACAAGCCTGTTCTGCAAGACTGGGTAGCGGGTGCGCATGAGATTGTGCAGGATGCAGCAAGCTTCCACGATCCTCCTCATGGTCTCTGGGCGATGCTGCATGTTGGTGAAAAGTACCTGGAACCTGTTGGCCAGGATGCCAAAGGCGTTCTCCACCACCCACCTTGCCCTGGACAGCCTGTATTTGAAGATCCTCTCTTCACGGGTGAGGCGTCTGGAGATGTAGGGCTTCATGAGGTAGGTAGTGAGGGAGAAGGCGTCATCCCCCACAATGAAGTAAGGCACATCTTGCGTGTCGTTGGGCAGCGGGTCTGGATCTGGGAAGCCCACCATGAGGTTGCTTTCCAGCCCTCCTTGAGGTGACTGTCGTTGTATACCTGGGCATCTGAAGATGAGCCGTTGCCTGAAACATCGATGTACATGAACTTGTAGTCAACATCGACCATGGCGAAGGGGATGAGGCTGAAGAAACCCTTGTAGTTCTGATAAGTGGACCCTGAGTTGGCTGGAGCTTTGCAGGCCACATGCTTGCCATCTATGGCTCCAACGGTGTGGGGGAAGTTCCACTTCTGATACCACTGCTCAGCAACTTTCTTCCATCCTTCTTCAGTGGAGGGGCACTGGAGGAGCTCCTGCAGGTATTCTTCGATGATGGCCTGCACCACTTCTCTGACAACAAAGCTGATGGTGCTGGGTGGCACCCTCCAGCCATAATGCATGCTCCTTGTAGGTGGTCCCTGAGGCCAGATGACGCAGAGTCAGTGCCACCTTGAGCCCAGGTTCCAGGCTGGGCGGAAAGTTGGTGTTTGTCTTGGTCAACCTGGGTGTCAGGTGCTGCACAACTTTGTCAAACATGGCTGGAGGCATCCTCATGAAGTTCTGGAACGCCCGAAGGTGTTCGCTCCTGAACTCCACCATCAGCTTGTCGTAAAGTACGTACTGCGCTCTTCTGGAAAACCATTTTCGGAGCCAGACTTTTTTTGGGTGGCTCCTTTTATTCCCGTAATACTGTTCACAGAGACTGTAGATGGTTTCGCAGTGTTGCAGAAGGATGTTGGCTTCCGAAAGGATTTTGTCGCAATCCACAGCGGACATGACTGGATGCTGTGGAAGAGGAAGAGTCAGATGAAGGCTGCAGAGGTCTGCACCGCTGGGCTGCTGGTCTGAAAGTGCGAAGCAGGTGAGTTGCTCCCCCTTTTTATAGGCAGTATAGGTTTTCCGCTAGGCATCCTCTCGGTATCCTTTAGGCATCCTCTAGACATCCTTAATATCTGAGATAGGTCCCCTCTGCGAATGTTTTTTCCACTTTAAAAGCTTTGTTTCTGTTCTGCATCCGTTCTGCATCTGTTCTGCATCCGTTCTGCATCCGTTCCGCATCCGTTCCGCTTCCTCCCTGCGTCCGGGCGGATGCGAGTCGCGCGGATTCACAGCGGATGCCTAGCGGATATAGCGGATGCGTAACGGATGCGTAGCGGATGCGTAGCGGATGCAGAATGGACGAACTGGATACATTTTGTGCACAAATGTTTTAAGCAGCCTAAAAATTTTGGAGCGGATGAAACGTCCATAAACGGATGCTAGACGGATAGAGAGGAAGCAAAACGGAGGCAGTGAGTACATCGCGTTTTCGAAAGGATGGCAAGCTTTTTTGTCCGTTTTACTTCCTCTTTGCATCCGTTGGTTCAGTGTGACAGGGGCTTAACGGCTGTGGTAGTCTGACCCACAGACGAACTCAATACAGAAG
>BLBF01000049.1:4806081-4816877 GCA_015471245.1 Laticauda colubrina
ATATATATATATATATATATATATATATATATATATATATATGTATGATTATATATAAGATTAGATTGAGACTGTGCTATGGCATTGCTAGGATAGAGTAGAAATGAGAAAATTGATTTAAATATGGGTTAGTAAAACAGCAAACAAAGAATCTTTGTTAAGCTGTATATGAGCTATGGTGGTACAGTGGTTAGAATGCAATATTGCAGGCTAATTCTGCCAACTGCCATCAGTTAGATTCTCACCAGCTCAAGGTTGACTCAGCCTTCCATCCTTCCGAGGTCATTAAAATAAGGACTCAAATTATTGGGTGCAATATGCTGACTCTGTAAACTGCTTGGAGAGGGCTATAAAGCACTGTGAAGCGATATATACTGTAAGTCTTAAGTGCTATTACTTTGACTATTACTTTATGTGCTTGACATATCTATGATTCTGTAATATAGTCTATGTCCATACAAAATTAGAAGTAAAACATCTTGGTACAGTCATATGTAATGAATTTTTGTGACACTTTTCCTCCATCATCAATATCTTTCCTTACTGGATTGTTTTTAAGTCTGTTCATATCAGGCCTTATATTTTACATAAAGCAAATTATTTCTTTGTTTCTTCATCTCCTCCAAATGTTACAATAACCCAGAAGGGGCAGAGAGATGACATATATTATGTCACTCCCCACGGTTCACAGAGAAGCTGAGGCAGAAATGGGAAGAAGAGATGTCTGCAATAAAGCTGAAGGTAAACAACATCAAACAAGTTCACTTTCCAGAAAGCCTTGGAAAAAATGTGGTTATCGGATATGAACAACTAGATCCACACATGAAGCGTTCAAATTAGTTATTTTATCACTTAATGCCTATTTCACAGCAATCTTGCCAGATTGGCAGTATTCACCTGGTCCAAGTAGATTTGATACAATGGCATATAGGGGGAAGGGGAGCATCAGACATTGTCCTCTTGTGTCTATGTAAGGATTCCAGAATAATTCCCTGCTTGACTCTCTCTGTGGTTCTTCCATCAACCCATGGTTAACTTGCAAAGTAGCTGAATGAGACTAAAGGGTAGTTTTCTTCCTATTATCTTGGTTTTTTTTTTTTAATGTTTTATTCCTTCATGCTTTTATGCTTATATTTTTGCTGTTATTTATGTCTGAGATGTATGTATGTGTGTGTGTGTACAGTATATGTATGCTGTTTATATTCAGTATATGTATGTTTATATTTTGATACAGTTTTAATTGTTAGTTGCCCAGAGTTACTTTTTGTGATATGGGCAGCTATAGAATCTTGCTAAATAAGTAAATATAGCCTGTTTGAAAGAGAAGCAATGTGAACAATACCTGGAAGGAAGAGAGGTGTTTAAAATTTTAATCTCATGCTTTCTCAATTCCTCCACACTACCTCAATGGCAAAATGTCCTTTGTTGGTGTTGCCTGAAGTGTACTCCATTTATTGTCATGATAGATCATTGGAATAGTTACTCAGATGTAGTATTTTGGAATTTAAATGCCAATTTTATGTTTTTGCAATGTTTTATTGGCCTGCCTTTGTTTACTGTCATAAATTGGGGACCATTTTGAACTGTTTTATTTATTGTTTGGACCCTTGTGGAATGTAACTCGGATATTTCTGCACTATTTGTTTTGCTTTGCTTTGCGCGCACGTGCACACACACACACACACACACACAAATGAAGGATCTAAATCAGATGTGGGAAATCTTTTTTGTTGTTGTTGCTGCTGTTGTTGCAAAGTTCATTCCCCCAATTATATATTTGTAGAGACTTCATGCCAATAGAAGAAAGGATTCAGTCAAGTCGTGGGTGGAACCATATGCTTCTCCTTCTATTGAAATCACCTTTCCTCCCCTTTTAAATATCTCTTTAAGTCTTGTATATATTTTTTTCTGTGACACCATATTCTTATTTCTCTCCAGGCTAATTCTTACCTGTATAAGAACTAAATTATCTATTTTCATTTGGCATTTGAAACTTTCCTGGGGGGTGCTTAAAATACAGCTTTAGCTACCGAATAAATTAAATGAAACAAAACTCTGATAAAAGAGAACATTTGCTGCTCAGAGCTGAACTGTGAACTGGATCCAAGCTCAGCAGGCATCAAGGACCCCACAACAGTCTCAGCAAAAGGCAAATAGAAAACTAGGTGAATTTGGTAAAAAATTGTCAGCACAAAGATTCAGGACTGTTTTTTAAAGTGGTGGCATAGAAAATTTAGTTAAGCCCATGTCACACTGCCAAACAGATGCAAAAAGGACACAGCGGATGAGCAAAATGTTCCATCCATTGTTATCCGCTCTCAAAAGGGGCAAAAATTTGCATAACCGGAGCGGATAACATGGACGCGGGGAGGACGCAGGACAGATGCAAAGCGGATGTGGAACGGAAGCCCAGTGGATGGAAGCGGATGGGAGCGGATGGGAGTGTATGGCACATCCGCAGGGCTTCCGGGGGGCCTCAGCGAAGCGGACACGGAACGGATACAGCGGATGCACAGCGGAAGCCTAGCGGATGCCGAGCGTTACTTGCGCATGCGGGGAGGATGCATTGCGTCAGCCCCGCAGATATAAAGAAAGCAGCTCAGAAGCAGGTCACCATTCAGAGGAAAGACCTGCTGCTGGAAGGATTGGCTGCCTTGCCTGCCCTGCCTGCATGTCTGCCTGCAAGCCTTGCTGCCACCCTCCCTGCCAGCCTCCCTGCCAGCCAGCAACCCCACAACCATGCTGAAGCACAGCAAGCCTCAGCCATCTGCTGCCAGCCCTTGCAAGAGGGATAGTGCTACCATCCCGCCCCCTGGCCCTCACTCTGGTTCTGCTGGGGCTTCTGCAGCACGGGCTCGCTCTTCTGGGGTTGGGATTTCTGCTGCTTCTGCTTTTGGAGGAGCTGACGACAAGCACTCCAGCACCAGCCACCTCCACAGCACCTGCACCCTTCACCCCTGAGACTGAGCGACCAAGAGGAGTGCCAGAGATTCATTTTTGTCTTATAGCTTGTTGTTAATAAAGTCTATTTTTGATTCACACACTTGCTTCATTTCTTTTTTTTAATAAAGTCTTGCTGGAAACTTTTATAAATGGTTTAAGCCTTTGCTTGCTTGTGCGATGGGTTAAGATAGCTGTGGGATGGGCAGGGATACCTGTGGGATGGGCAGGGATACCTTTGAGATGGGTAATAGCTGTGGGATAGATAAACCTCCAGTGCAAGCATAGTGGGACTGTATGGTCCACCCTCCCAGGTGCCACACCTATGGCCCTTTATTATCAATTACAATGTAATCATTGATCCACACATTTCAACATAAACACAACTCTTTATTAAACGCCCTGTTCATTGTAGGCCAACCAAACATACATGGCCCAATCTCATCCGTGTGATGAGACAGCCTCAAGGAAGCATCCATTAAGCATCTATCATCCTGTCTTGCCACTCCACTGCTCCAGCTGGGGAGTTGCACCAGTGTCTCAGGAGGTTGGCTGCTTCTTCGCCTCATGTGAGACTCTGTTGGGCCCTTGCACATCCTCAGTGTCAATCAGGTTTCGCCCTTGCCTCCATTCCCCAGGCTCCATGTCCCCATTGCCTTGTTGATGGTCCACAAGCCTGTTCTGCAAGACTGGGTAGTGGGTGCGCATGAGATTGTGCAGGATATAGCAAGCTTCCACGATACTCCTCATGGTCTCTGGGCTATGCTGCATGTTGGTGACAAGTACCTGGAACCTGTTGGCCAGGATGCCAAAGGCGTTCTCCACCACCCATCTTGCCCTGGCCAGCCTGTAGTTGAAGATCCTCTCTTCACGGGTGAGGAGTTTGGAAGTGTAGGGCTTCATGAGGTAGGTTGTGAGGGAGAAGGCGTCATCCCCCACAATGAAGTAGGGCACATCTTGTGTGTCGTTGGGCAGCGGGTCTGGATCTGGGAAGCCCACCATGAGGTTGCTTTCCAGCCCCTCCTAGAGGTGACTGGTGTTGTATACCTGGGCATCTGAAGATGAGCCGTTTCCTGAAGCATCGATGTACATGAACTTGTAGTCAGCATCAACCATGGCGAAGAGGATGATGCTGAAGAAGCCCTTCTAGTTGTGATAAGTGGAGCCCAACTTGGCTGGCGCTTTGCAGGCCACGTGCTTGCCATCTATGGTTCCAACAGTGTGTGGTAAGTTCCACTTCTGATACCACTGCTCTGCAACTTTCTTCCATCCTTCTTTAGTGGAGGGGCACTGGAGGAACTCCTCCAGGTATTCTTAGATGATGGCCTGCACCACTTCTCTGACAACAAAGCTGATGGTGCTGGGTGGCACCCTCCAGCCTTACTGCATGCTCCTGTAGGTGGTCCCTGAGGCCAGGTGGAGCAGAGTGAGTGCCAGTTTGAGCCCAGATTCCAGGCTGGGCGGGAAGTTGGAGTTTGTCTTGGTCAACCTGGGTGTCAGCCGCTGCACAACTTCATCAAACATGGCTGGAGGCATCCTCATGAAGTTCTGGAACGCCCGAGTGTCTTCACTCCTGAGCTCCACCATCAGCTTGTTGTACAGTCCATCCTCTCGTCTTCTGGCAAACCATCTTTGGACCCAGACTTTTTTTGGGTGGCTCCTTTTCTTCCCATAGTAGAGTTCACAGAGCCTGTAGATGGTTTCGCACTGTTGCAGAAGGATGATGGCTGCCGAAAGGACTTTGTCACAATCCACGGTGGACATGACTGGATGCTGTGGAAGAGGAAGAGGCAGATGAAGGCTGCAGAGGTCTGCACAGCTAGGCTGCTGGTCTGAAAGTGAGATGCAGACGAGTTGCTCCCCCTTTTTATGGGCAGTATAGGTGTCCCTTTGCATCCTCTAGGCATCCTCTAGACATCCTTAATATCTGAGATAGGTCCCCTCTGCGAAAGTTTTTTCTGCTTTAAACGCTTTGTTTCCGCTAGGCATCCGTTCTGCGTCTGTTCTGCTTCCTCCCTGTGTCCGGGCGGATGCGAGTTGCACGGATGCACAGCGGATGCCTAGTGGATATAGCGGATGCGTAACGGGTGCGTAGCGGATGCGTAGCGGATGCAGAACGGACGAACTGGATACATTTTCCACACAAAAGTTTTAGGCAGCCCAAAACTTTCGGAGCGGATGAAACGTGAATAAACGGATGCTGGACGGATAGAGAGGAAGCCAAACGGTGGCAGTGAGTACATTGCATTTTCGAACGGATGGCAAGGTTTTTTGTCCATTTTACATCCTCTTTGCATCAGTTGGTTCAGTGTGACATGGGCTTTAAACTCCGCATTAGCAACTGGAAGGGCATCCGGTCATTAAAACACTCTACTAGCTCTATTCAGTTGCCCAGACTCCACCCCACAAGGGATTATGGGGTCATTGAAAGATGATGATGATAGAAAATTTATTCAAGTCTATACACAATAATGTGGACAACACAAGTTTAACACTAAACTGGCATCAGATAAAGATCAATGGAATTCAAGAGGAGTTTGACTTGGACCCATTGTTGGAAGGCAACACCTCTAAACTGATGACAAGTTTAACTCCACCACCAGCTTTGCCTTCTCTTCTCCTACGTTCTGCAACTGCTCAAGAAATGTGTTGCATTTCTGACAACTCTGTATCTTTCTTGATCTCAGTGTTAGAACTCTTTCTGCAGTTGAACTGGATATTTTGGTGACCAATTAAAGAGAATATGTGCAGCTCAGAATTTAACTGTGGAGTCCTCAGTGCTTTCTGAGCTTGGCTGTTTTCTTTCAGATGTTTCATTACCTAACTAGACAATATCTTCAATGGTGGAAGGGAATGGAGATTGCTCTCTCTGTATATATGAAAACATTCCCTGATTGGGTAATGAAACATCACCCGCCCCCCTAAAAAAATCATCCAACTAACCGCAGACAGCACCAAGGACTGTTTGATAATCTTCTGGACATTTCCAGAAAGGGTGGTTGCTTTTCTGCAGTATGGATATGGTTTTCCCATACATTCTTCTCAAATGTTTTTTTTTTTTTTAATTTCTCAGGGATTTCTTGGGTATCTCCAGGCATTAATTCGGGCTGCTTAGCTTTTTGAAATTATGTGGAATTATACTTTTGCTCACTGCAATATATAAGTCCATGAGTCTCATTTCCCCAATAAACTGCCCTTTAAATGCAATATTCAAATACTGGATTATTCATAATATTATTTCTAATAGTTGGTACATGGCAATGGTTCATACATGGTGATGAATATTATATCATAATTTTTTTTTTTTGAAAACCCCAGAAAACTTTGATTCTGAGAATCTTGAATGATTAATCAATCAGATCAGCCTTATTTTCTGGGGAGTGTACTTGACCCCATTATGATTGACCCTGGATAATTTAGGATATGTAATGATATGATAAAGCCTTATTCCCTTTTTTAAAATCAATTTTTGCTTAAAGTTTTTGATACTTTTCATATTGCATGAATTTTTTTCTTCTTACAGCTACAGTGAAAGAAGGACACAGGATAGTATCCTAATTATACAGGAAGCAAGGAAGCAGAGAGAAAAGAAAGGGTGGAGGGAGGGAGGAAGGAAGAAGGCTACCTACAAGAAAAGTAATTTCAGAGATCCCTAAATAAATTGCTCTCTAATTCACAAATAATGCAGCACATATTTAAGTTGTCATAAAGAATGATTACTGAATGCAGGGCTTGGAATTTATAATAAAGAAAACTGAGGAGAAAGAATTGCAGGGGGAAAAACTGTACTGTAAAAATAGAAAAGTTGTAAGACTCAACTGTTTTTTTCCATAAATCATTTGCCAATAAATGCAAAACAATAGGAACTCAGCCTGAAAAGATGTGGTGTTTAAAATAAAATGTTTTAAAAGAGCCCTCCAGTTCCTTAAATTTTATTTTATAAAAAAAGGTAGATGTAATGTGCTGTTTACCTGTAATGAATAGTCTGCATTTTCTTTTCTTTTCAAATAAAAAAATTAACAACTACTTCGCTTCAAGCCAGTACTGGCATCATACAATTAAAATCAAGCCAGAAAAACAAGTAAAAAAAGCTTTCTCTCCCCCCCTCCCCGAATTCTGGGAGTTGAAACCCACAAATCTTAAATGTCTATGGAGATTTTCAGTCATCCAGGTCATTGTTGTCCCAATACTTTTTCCAAAGGCAACTGGACTTTCTATGTTTTTCCTTGAAGATGTTTTACTCCTCATCCAAGAAACTTCCTCAGTCAGAACAAAATATGTTTCTTGGATGAGGAGTGAAACTTCTTCAAGAAAAAACAAAGAAAATCCAGTTGCCTTTGGAAAAAGCACCTTTGGGACATAAGTCTTAAAGTTGCCAAGGTTGGAAACCTCTGACTCTCTTTGAAGATAAGAACTTATGATTGCCAGCATCAAAGAGCAGGTGACAGACATGACTAAGAGATCCTTTGCACACCTTTGGGTGGTGTGCCATTTGTGCCCATTCCTGTACTGGGAGGCCCTGCACACTGTCACACATGCCCTTATAATATCTCATAAAAGCTGCTACAATGCTCTCTATGTGAGGTTGGCTCAGAAGACCATTCAGATGCTTCAACTCATGCAGAATGCAGCTGTGCAAATAGTAAAAAGTGCCAAATATAAAGGAAACATAAAACCACTTCTGTGTGAGCTGCACAGGTTACCAGTATGTTTCCAGGTGCAATCCAAGATGCTGGTTGTCACTTTTAAAGCCCTACAGGGCTTGGGACTAGATTACCTGAAGGATCACCTTTTTCCAAGAGTCTCTACCTGTTCAATGTGATGCAGCAGATTGGGCATGTTGCAGATCCTGTCAGCCAAAGAGCTTCAATTGATGGGAATTAGAAGATGGGCCTTTTCTGCAGTGGCACCAACTCTGTAGAATATCCTCCCTTCACACATTAGAATGGCCCCAACTTTGTTGGCTTTTCATAAAGCTTTAAAAAGTTGGCTGGGTTTCCAAGGTAGGTCGGACATGAAACTGTTTATTCTACAACAAACCAAAAAAACCCAATTTCTCCAAAACTGTAGCACCAAAGATGTGACCTAGTCAGGAAATGAAACAGCTGCAGATGAAAGACCAAACTTTTAGAACCCTGACATCCTAACCCTAACATCCCAAGCCTGTCCAAATTAAAACATACTAATCTAACAAAATTCAATACAGCTGAAGTTCAAACGTTCGTAGTTCAGGATAATGATTTTCAAAAATATATCACAGATTTAATCTTCCAAATTGAATCATAATGTTGAACTGGGTCATTGCATTGGATCAGAGGGTTCGATCATTCTGAAAGAAAGCATACGAATGTCATTTATTGAAATGGAACTGATTTCAACCCAATTTTCTGAATAAATTTGAATAATCAACTTGAGAATTAAATGACAATTGAAGCAACAATTTGAATCCAATCAGAACTGATCTATATTTAAGTATATTGGGGAAAAGTTTAAAACATGAGTAGAATTTAGGAGATTTTTATTTTTAAATTAAGAATGGGGGGGAACACTTAAAATTAAAATAAAGACTTACAGAGATGAACAGTTGTAGGCATACCATAAGAAGTAGTTACTGAACATTGAACAATAATATTAAAAAAGCAATTTGGTGTAGTGTTGAAGTACCAAACTAGAAACCAGAAACTATGAATTCTAGACCCATCTTAAGCCCCTGTTACACTGCACCAACGGATGCAAAGAGGAAGTAAAATGGACAAAAAAGCTTGCCATCCGTTCGAAAATGCGATGTACTCACTGCCTCCGTTTGGCTTCCTCTCTATCCGTCCAGCATCCGTTTATGGACGTTTCATCCGCTCCAAAAGTTTTAGGCTGCTTAAAACTTTTGCGTGGAAAATGTATCCAGTTCATCTGTTCTGCATCCGCTACGCATCCGCTATGCATCCATCATGCATCCGCTACGCATCTGCTATATCCCCTTGGCATCCGCTGCGCATCCGCGCAACTCGCATCCGCCCGGACGCAGGGAGGAAGCAGAACGGACGCGGAACGGACGCAGAACAGATGCAGAACAGATGCAGAAAGGAAACAAAGCATTTAAAGCAGAAAAAACGTTCACAGAGGGGATCTATCTCGGATATTAAGGATGTCTAGAGGATGCCTAGCGGAAAACCTATACTGCCTATAAAAAGGGGGAGCAACTCGCCTGCTTCGCACTTTCAGACCAGCAGCTCAGTGGTGCAGACCTCTGCAGCCTTCATCTGTCTCTTCCTCTTCCACAGCATCCAGTCATGTCTACCGTGGATTGCGACAAAATCCTTTCGGCAGCGAAACCATCTACAGTCTCTGTGAACAGTACTACGGGAAGAAAAGGAGGCACCCAAAAAAAGTCTGGCTCCAAAGATGGTTCACCAGAAGAGCGCAGTACATACTTTACAACAAGCTGATGGTGGAGCTCAGGAGCGAAGACCCTCAGGCATTCCAGAACTTCATGAGGATGCCTCCAGCCATGTTTGACGAAGTTGTGCAGCGCCTGACACCCAGGTTGACCAAGACAAACACCAACTTCCCACCCAGCCTGGAACCTGGGCTCAAGGTGGCACTCACTCTGCGCCACCTGGCCTCAGGGACCACCTACAGGAGCATGCAGTACGGCTGGAGGATGCCACCCAGCACCATCAGCTTTGTTGTCAGAGAAGTAGTGCAGGCCATCATCGAAGAACACAAGGAGGAGCTCTTCCAGTACCCCTCCACTGAAGAAGGGTGGAAGAAAGTTGCAGAGCAGTGGTATAAGAAGTGGAACTTCCCCCACACTGTTGGAGCCATCGATGGCAAGCATGTGGCCTGCAAAGTTCCAGCCAAGTCGGGGTCCACTTATCAGAACTACAAGGGTTTCTTCAACATCATCCTCTTCGCCATGGTCGATGCTGACTACAAGTTCATGTACATCTATGTTTCAGGCAATGGCTCATCTTCAGATGCCCAGGTATACAATGACAGTCACCTCAAGGAGGGGCTCAAGCAACCTCATGGTGGGCTTCCCAGATCCAGACCCACTGCCCAACGACACGCAAGATGTGCCCTACTTCATCATGGGGGATGACGCCTTCTCCCTCACAACCTACCTCATGAAACCCTACACCTCCAGATGCCTCACCCGTGAAGAGAGGATCTTCAACTACAGGCTGTCCAGGGCAAGGTGGGTGGTGGAGAACGCCTTTGGCATCCTGGCCAACAGGTTCCAGGTACTTTTCACCAACATGCAGCATCGCCCAGAGACCATGAGGAGGATCGTGGAAGCTTGCTGCATCCTGCACAATCTCATGCGCACCCGCTACCCAGTCTTGCAGAACAGGCTTGTGGACTGTCAACAAGGCAATGGGGACATGGAGCCTGGGGAATGGAGGCAAGGTCGAAACCTGATCGACACTGAGGATATGCAAGGGCCCAACAGAGCCTCACATGAGGCGAAGAAGCAGTGCAACCTCCTGAGACACTGGTGCAACTCCCCAGCTGGAGCAGTGGAGTGACAAGACAGGATGGTAGATGCTTAATGGATGCTTCCTGCAGCCTGTCTCATCACACGGATGAGATTGGGCCATGTATGTTTGGTTGGCCTACAATTAACAGGGCATTTAATAAAGAGTTGTGTTTATGTTAACATGTGTGGATCAATGGTTACATTGTAATTGATAATGAAAGGCCATAGGGGTGGCACCTGGGAGGGTGGACCATACAGTCCCACTATGCTTGCACTGGAGGTTTATCTATCCCACAGCTATTACCCATCCCATAGGTATCCCTTCCCATCACACAGGTATCCCTTCCCATCCCACAGCTATCTTAACCCATCCCACAGG
>BLBF01000049.1:4816887-4845056 GCA_015471245.1 Laticauda colubrina
ACAGGTATCCCTTCCCATCCCACAGCTATCTTAACCCATCCCACAGGCATCCCTTCCCATCCCACAGCAATCTTAACCCATCCCATAGGTATCCCTTCCCATCCCACAGGCATCCCTTCCCATCCCACTGCTATCTTAACCCATCCCACAAGCACGCAAAGGCTAAACCATTTCTAAAAGTTTCCATCCAGACTTTATCGAAAAAAATTAATGAAGCAAGTGTGTGAAACAAAGATAAACTTTATTGAAAATAAAGTCCAAAAATATCCAGGCAGCCGGTCTCTGGCACTCCTCTTGGTCACTCGGAAGTGTGTGCCCAGGCTAAGATTTTCGGGAGCAGGTGCTGTGGAGGTGGGTGCTGCTGCAGTGCTGGTCTGAGGTGTTATTGGAGTGCCTAGCCCCGAGAGGACAACAGGGGACGGTGTGTTGAGGAAGGTGTCAGACAGCTGGCTCAGCCTCGCGATGCTGAGAGGTCCTTCTTCCATGCCATGGGGTGTCAGCCCCAGTACTGAGGACAGATGTACTGAGGCCAGGCTTGGCTGTGGGATGGAGGAAGGAGCAGTGTAGTGGGGCTGCCTGCTCTGCAGCGGGGTGAGGACTGTCGAGGTGGGCATCGGTGGCATCATTGGAACCGGTGGCAGTGGTGTCACCCAATGACTCTGTGCCTGTATCTGTAAGGGCTGCTGTCTGTGCTGCTGGACCTAGGGGTAGCTGTAGCCCTGGTAGGTGAGGGGGTGTGGGAAGCCTTGCTATGGGAGGCACATCACCTGGGGTGGAGGAGCAGACCTGGACAGGGTGGGAGCAGGTGCCTCTGGGTCTGGAGGGTTGTTAAGCAGCATGGTGATCCTCTCCTTTACCACCTGGTACTGGGGATCCGCCATCTCCTTGAGGGTCTGGTTCACATAATTGAGGAAGGGCTTGCGGTTGGAGGAGGAGGATTCGATGGGGACCAGCTGAGAGAGGAGTCCTATGCTCGTGCGGATGGTGTCCCTGATCTCCACCAGGACCTTGTGGCTCTGTCCCTCCTGCGGTCCAGCTCTCTGCCTTACTGTGGTGGCAGAGGTGTGGGTGGATGCGGCTTCGGCAGTGGTGGACTTGATGTCTCCTTTCTCCCACCGCACCAGGGAGTCCTCAACGCTCTCCACCACGATTTCAACACCTGCCCAGGGGTTCTCCGCCATGGCACGCTCCTCAGATACCTGCATGGAGACAGGGACTGACTCTTGGCCACCAGAGGACTGGCTCCCAGCAGGCTGCTGGAGAGAGAGGGTAGAGATTTGGGCTCCTGGTGCTCCTCGATGGTGGACCTCACCCTCCAGGAAGGTGCACTTGGCCATGACGTAGTTCTCTCTGTCCGTCAGCTTAACCCTGGCCTGGCCAGATTTTTTGCAGTGCAGCTTCCTGGCGGGTGAGGTCCACCATCGAGGAGCACCAGGTGTGCTCGTGTACCAGGTGTGCATGTGCTTCCACCAGCCGAGGAGCACCTCCGAAGTGTAGCCCAGACTCTCCACCCTCTCTCTCCAAGCAGCCTGCTTCCACTTGGTGTCCCTGTACAGCCGGTGTCCCTCCTGCCAAAGATAGTTATTCCTTCTCAGCCACTCCATCACCTCATCCTCATCCTTGTGCGCTTCCTTGATGTAATCCTGCCTCCACTCCCATTGTCGCATACGCCTCTTCATCCCTTTGGCAGGACCAGATGGGCCCTCATCAGAGGGGCTTCCAGGTTGTAGGGGCTGCTCCTCCACACCAACAGCAGCAGCAGCAGCAGAAGCATCATCACCAGCAGGATGATAATCATCATCATCATCTGCAGCAGCAGCAGCAGCATAATCACCAGCAGGATCATAAGCAGCAGCAGCAGCAGCAAGACCAGGATGAGCAGCAGCAGAGTAAGCACCAACAGCAGGGTCAGAAAGACCAGGAGCATGAGCAGAATGAGCAGGACCAGCAGGACCAGGAGCAGCTTCAGCAGAGTACGCAGCAGAAGCACCACTGCCAGGAGCAGCTACAGCAGAAGCTCCAGCAACAGAAGAGCGAGCTCAAGCAGCAGAAGCCCCACCAGAAGCAGAGTCAGGGACATGCGGCGGGAGGGTGGCCCTGTCCCTCTTGCCAGGGATGGTGGCAGGTTGCTGAGATTTTTGCTTCTTCCCCATGGTTGTGGGGTTGCTGGCTGGCAGGGAGGCTGGCATGAAGGCTTGCAGGCACCAAGGCTGGCAGGAAGGCTGGCACCAAGGCTGGTAGGAAGCCTGTTAGGAAGCCTGTTAGGAAGGCAGGCACCAAGGCTGGCAGACAGACTGGATGGCAGGGAGTCTGGAAGGCAGGCTGGCAGCAATGCTGGCAGGGAGTCTGGAAGGCAGGCTGGCAGCAATGCTGGCAGGGAGGCTGGAAGGCAGGCTGGCAGCAAGGCTGGCAGGGAGGCTGGAAGGCAGGCTGCCAGCAAGGCTGGCAGGGAGGCTGCCCAGGAGGCTGGGAGGCAGGCTGGGAGGCAGGCTTGGAGGCAGGCTGGCAGCAAGGCTTGCAGGCAGACATGCAGGCAAGGAACTCGAAGTGTCCAGCAGCAGGTCTTTCCTCGGAATGCTAGACGTGCGAGCTGCTTCCCTTTATATCCGGGGGGCTTGCGCAATGCATCCCCCCTGCATGCGCAATTAACGCCAGGCATCCGCTAGGCTTCCGCTGTGCATCCGCTGTGCATCTGCTTCATCCGCTGTGCATCCGTTCAGCATCTGCTTTTTCCATTCCGTGTCCGCTTCGCCTAGGCCCCCCGGAAGCCTAGCAGATGCGCCATCCGCTTCCATCCACTGTGCTTCCATTCTGCATCCGCTTTGCATCTGCCCTGTGTCCTCCCAGCGTCCGTGTTGTCCACTCCAATTATGCAAATTTTCACCCCTTTTGAGCGCGGATACAACGGATGTAACATTTTTCTCTTCCGTTGTGTCCTTTTTGCATCCTTTGGGCAGTGTGACACGGCCTTTAGGCATGAAAGCCAGCTGGATGACTGTTAGGAATATAAGTCACTTAACAGGTACAGTTTAATTCTAATGACAACGGCCCTCTGAACTCCCCTTTTTTGGTCAAGTCCTGCTCTGTAGGTTCCTTAAAATGTTTAGAATCTGAGTTCTGAAATTGTAGAAGAGCGGGCAGAGCTGGACGATTATCAGCTTTAAGTCATTGCATTTCCACAAATGGTCTAAGTTCAACCACCTCTTGAATTTCATTGATCCTTATTTGATGCCAGTTTAATGCCTGAACTTCAGCTGATTAGATTCTTTTGCATAGGCTTGAATAATAAATATTCTGTACTACAATTTATCATATGATCCTGATTCTTTATGCCTGAAAATAAAAGTGTTTTACATCACTTTTTCCCTCTTGTACCAGAAAATACAAGCTTTAAGATCTTTAAAAGAAAAGTAATAAGTAGGAATACACTTTTCAAGGAAAAGGAAGGATATTCCTGTGGATATAACTTTTCTCTTCCTTCTCACTCCCAAGTCAAATGTAGAGAGCTTGATTTCAATAGGAAATCTTATTGGCAATCTTGTAGTCGAAACAAATCTTGTAGTCAATACAAAAAGTTTTCCTTTGGCAACTAAGGATATTTGGTCCCCACAGGAAACCAATGTGGGGAAGAGGAGGAGTAAAATAATTGAGCAACCAGCCTGCACCTTTTTTGGACAATGTGACTGATGGCTGGGTGGGGGGAAAGGTAACTTTTATTTTTTTAATTAGGTGAAAACCGTGGGAACTTTCAGAGTCAGTTTTCCACCAGTTGTACCAATATGATGTACCCAATAAATTGTTCTTTGAGGAATCCACCTGCCTCTGAGTTCTGCTTTCAATGGGCATATTACTTGTGATGTTGACACCTGTAGGAACACCAACAGTTTACAATTTGTAGTGGAATGAATAATGAAATCTCTCTGGAAGATAAACTTTTTTTTCTGAGTAGCAATTGCCACTGAAAGTCAACAGAAACATTAAAAATGCATTTGCTGCTGATAGGTTGAATTCATTCTGGCTGGCATAAATAGGACAGATGAGCTCTTTTAATGTCTGATGACTCACAAGTAATGCAGTATTTATCATGTTCTTATGGTCATTGATGCAAAGTCCAATAATTTGTTTTCTCTCAACATTGGTATTTTGTGGGGCTTGTCATAAATTATCCATTGGGAACTTACTTTGTTCAACCTTTTTCTCCATTTACTTATCTCGCCCCTGATCTCATTCATCAAAGCTTCACTGATTCACAGACTAAAATGAAGTGTGCTCTCTCCCTCTCTCCCTCTCCCTCTCCCTCTCTCTCGTTTGGATGAATTAGGAGATGCCTGAATGCAGAGTTGTGAAAACATAACCTGATACAATGGAAGAAAAATAGGACTGAATAAGAGTAGGAGCATGGCTACGTCATGCTGTAATGGGGATGTCATAACATCTTGTTTTGACAGGAGTAGGTATCCCATGAACCATAATACACAGCCCCATAATTAATTAATTTATTTATATTCCTCCTTTATTACTTTATAAACAACTCAAGGTGGAGAACATATATAACATTCCTTCCTTCTCTTATTTTCCCCACAACACATCTGTGATGTGCAGTTGGGCTGGGAGAGGCTGACTGGCCTAAAGTCACCCAACTGGCCTTCATGCCTAAGGTAGGACTAGAACTCCCAGTCTCCTGATGATTGACCTAAAGTCATTGTTGAGGTAATTCCCCATTAGGAGAATTGAGAGTAGTGTTTGAATAATACACACATAGCACACAGATATACTGGATAGTAAATGTAGGTTTTTTACTTGCAATAAAAGTTTTAAGCAAAGTTCAAAATAAGCAGTCCAAAATTATTCACAGGTAAGATCAGACAGTTTGCAATCCAGGGGTAATCCAGTAACAAAGTCCAGTGTCAAAAACTGTTCAGTATCAGACTTACATCAAATCCAGGAATAGCAGTCAATTAGAAAAATGGAATGGCAATACTCTCCAAAAGAAGGAAACAGAGATACACTCACACTCTCTTCTGAGACTAAGACAACCCAGGTTTCTGGCTCCATCTTATGGCCATTTGAGAAGCCACACCCAATTAAAGTTTTTGCATTTTCTTAAAGAGATAGTTTTAAAATGTTTATCCTGGTTTATATATTGTCCAACCCAAATACCTGTTAGGTGACTTATATTCCTAACATTCTCCCCTTTTGGGTAAGACAATATATATAACCTTACATTCTAAGTCCATAATCCTCACAGTAAGTCTTATACTTTATAGAGCCTTGGGCCTTTGTAAAATGATCTGCTATATTGTTTTCTGACAAACAGTATTCTAGCTTAATCATCTTACTTTGCACACATTGTCTCACATTTAAATATATTAAATCTGTGTGTTTCGTTCTTGTTTTAACAGCAATATTTGAAACCATCTGTATTGCTGATTGGTTATCTTCGTAAACAACAATAGAATCTGTTACATTAATTCCCATATCAATCAATAGTTGTTTATACAAAACTAAATCTGTACATATTAAAGACAAACATGAGAGTTCAGCCTCTATTGTTGATAAACTTAGATGTTTCTGTCCAATAGACCTCCATCCAATCAATGCCTTTCCCAATAATATTACAGTTCCCGATGTAGATTTTCGTGTATTTATGTCCGTAGCAAAACTTGCAACAGCATATGCAGTTAAATTCAGTTCATCTTTAGGCTCCAAATACAATGCATAATGCATTGTTTATTTCAGATATCTTAACACATGTTTATCAGCTTGCCAGTGCCTTTCAGTGGGCTCAGCATTAAATCTTGCTAATTGATTAACACAGTATGCAATATCTGGCCTTGACCACTTACTGAGATAAGATAAACTACCAATCAAGGACTGATAAATGTTCTTATCAAAATAGGACTTTGAACATCACTATGTCTAAACTTCTGGCTCATTGGTGTTTTAGCCTACTTACAAAGTCCAATTTTAAAACTTTTCAGTAATTGGTTAATTTTATCTGCCTGTGAGATCTTGTATCACCCTCTAGTTTTATCTATCTTTAAACCAAGATATTGTTTGATTTCTCCTAATTGTTTATTTTAAATTTCTTCTTTAACAGTGAGATTATTTTAGTAGCTTCTTATTCAGTTTTGGTGATTAATGCTATGTCATCAGTAAATAATAACAATAATGACACTGTACCATTACTTCCTCTTTTAAACAAACATGGATCAGCCATGCCAGCTACAAAACCTATCTTAGTTAATTCTTTAACTGTACATTGGTTCCTCTCATATTCTGATTGCTTCAAGCCATAAAGACTCTTTTTCCATCTCCAGCAATCAGTTGTATTATCATTTTTGAGACCTAAAGGTTTCTTTAAATATATAGTGTGTTGCAATGGTGCATGCAGATATGCCATTTCTACATCCAAATGATTTACAATGTATTTCTTCTTAGCTGCCCACACTAATGCTGCCCTTAATGTTATAGCCTTCAGACTAGGTGCAAGCACCTCATCATAGTCATTTGCTGTTTGATTGAACCCTTGTGATACTAACCTGGCTTTATGGGTAACAGTCCCATCTACACCTGTCTTTAGCTTATATATCCATTTACATCCTATGGCATGTTTACCTGGTGGCAACTTAACATTTTTATATACCTCTAACTTTTTTTAATGATTCCAGTTCCTTATCCATTGCCTTTTGCCAAGCAGCCTGATCCTTAGCAGGATACAGTTTTAATTCACTATAGGTACTTGGAACTGTATTCACTTGGCATACAACACTAGCCTGATATCTATCAGGTGGTCATGTTACTCAGACTGAACATATTGGTAATACAGGCCTATCAGGTGGACTCTCCTGTGCCACCTGCTCCTGTTCTTCTACCTCCTCCTGTGCTTGAACTCCTACTTCCTCCTGTGCTTCCTCTTTAATGGCTATTTGTGGTTTACTGATTTTATCTTTAGGGACTATTTGGGTGTCAAGAATAACATCATTGCTGGATTCCTGTTCCAGTTTATCCCACCCAACATGCTCAAGAAATTTTGCACCAGCACTACAATAAACATGAGCTGTGCCTTGATCCTAGAATCTCAGTGATCTATGGTTGGCCTCATAACCCACAAAAAATAACTTCTTAGCTCTATGTTGACCTTTCAGTTTTACTTGTGAGGGAATATACACCCATGCTGGAGCTCCAAATGTGTGTAAATAACTTAAATTTGGCTTTCTGCCATGCCAGCGAGTGAATGGCAATTCTCCAGTTGGTGTATTAACTACATTGTTTAAAACATGGTTCCTACACATTATGGCTTCACCCCACAGTGTTTCAGGTAAACCTGAATCAGATAACATAGTGCAAGCCATGGCTTATAATGTTTGCCCTCTTCGTTCTACAAACAAGTTATGTTGTGGTCTGTAAGGTGCAGAACGTTTATGCTCAATACCAGCCAATTTCAACATAGTTTGGAATCTCTTGTTAACAAACTCAGTCCCATTATCAGTAACTAATGTAATTACTTTACTTTTCATTTTTCTCTCAGCAAATCTTAGCCAGTTAAAGAAATGTTGGAATGTTTCTGTTTTGTTTTTCATAAGATAGCAGAAACTGTATCGTGAGTCATGGTCCACAATAGTCAAAATATAGCAGGCACCTCCTAAACCTGGTTTCTTAGGACCAATTATGTCAGCAAAAACAACTTCTAAAGGTTCTTTGGTCTTAAACCCATTTAGTCTGTTTGCTGGAGTAATCTTACTTTTCTCTTGGCTACAAGCATTACAGTTTAAATACTTGCTACAGGGTTTCAATTTTACTCCCTCTGACAATTCAACAGTTTGTTTGAGCATTTTATAATTAATGTGCCCCAGACGTCTATCTAGTAAAAATATACATTCATCATGTGGCTTAACATTGTTATAAACCGAGTTAGCCATCTTCAACTGGTCATCATGTATCACATATAAATCATTCTCTAATGCAGCGGTAACACTTTTTACCCTCTTTCTCTATTATACAGTTAGCTCCCCTAAAGGTTACTACATAACCAAGATTAACTAAAACCCTTACTGATAGCAAATTAAATTTCAATTTAGGTATATATAACATAGTTAAATGTTCATTTATACAAGATCAATATGCAGTACCTTCACCTGATGCTTTCATCTTCCATCCATTTGCCAATGATACATGTTATTTACTCGTGGACATCTTTACAAACCTTTTTCTATCTTTAGTAATGCATTGAGATGCTCCACTATCAACAACCCACAAATCATTGTTTACAGTTGAATTCTTAGACATAGCTAAACTAACATTTCTTGGCCTTCTGGTGATTGCTAGTATTCTGTCTTTTTTCTTTCTTACAGAATCTAGCTATATGTCCCCTAACCCCACAAGAAAAACATTTCCTAACAGTGTAGGCAGTTGAAGACAAATCCTCTTCTTGTGGTTGTTCCTTCCTCAGTTGGTCCCTATCCAGGTATCTTCTTGCTTCTTCTAGCAATCTTCCAGTTATGTCAGTCAATGTCAGTTTATCTCTGGGCAGGACTTCCAGTGAAGATACATAAACATTGTAACTTTCATCCAATGAGGAAAGAATGATATAAACTTGATGCAGCTCTGAAAATATCAGTTCCTTTTCATGTAGCTCTTGAAAAGTTCTTTTCATGAAGTTTAAATGAGCTAACATATCTCCACCTTTCAGAAGACGTGCTCTAAACAGTTTATGTGTAAGATGTATATGTGCACCTACACTGTTACAAACATAAATCCTCTTCAAATTCTACCAATACTTAGCAGCAGATTCTTCTCCACAAATATGGACTAGCTGCTGGTCACTCAGTGTTAGTCCAATTATACAAAGAGCTCATTCGTTGTTCTGTTTAAAGTCAGCAATCTTCTTGGCATCATCCTCATTATTTGGATACCAAGCATTTACATCCAGTGGGTCTTGAACTACATTCCATAAACCTTCTCTATGCAGAAGTAGACTGCACTTCATAGACCAGGAAACATAGTTTGTTCCATCCAACTGGGTTATCAGTGATAGACTTGTTGAAGTGACTTGTGCCATCTTTACCAGGATAGTAACCCACAGTTTGAACAGTAAACAGCTCTCTGTATACAGGACTGTGCATTCACACTAACTCTTAGTTATCTAAGCCTGGTATGGCCTGGGCCCATAACCAGCGTTGAGGTAATTCCCCCTTAGGAGAATGAGTGCATACAGGGAGACGTATTTGAGAGAAGTGTTTGAATAATACACACACAGCACAAAAATACACTGTACAGTAAATGTAGGTTTTTTACTTTCAATAAAGGTTTAAGCAAAGTTCAAACACAGTCCAAAGTCATTCACAGGTAAGATCAGTCAGTTTTTAGTCCAGGGATAATCCAATAACAAAGTCCATGTCAAAAACTGTTCAGTATCAGACTTACATCAAATCCAGGAATATCAGTCAATTAGAAGGAATGGTAAAACTCTCCAACAGAAGGAAACAGAGACTCACTCAAACACACTCTCTTCTGAGACTAAGACTAAGACAACCCAGGTTTCTGGCTCCATCTTATAGCCATTTGAGAAACCACACCCAATTACACTTTTTTTGCATTTTCTTAAAGATACAGTATTAAAATGTTTATCCTGGCTTATATATTTGCAACCCAAATATCTGTGAGGTGACTTATATTCCTAACAGCCAGTGCTGTCCGAAGATGTCTCCATGGTCATGTGGCTGGCATGACTAAATGCCAGAGGCACACAGAACACTGTTACCTTCCCACCAAAGTGGTCCCTATTTTTCTACTTGCATTTTTACATACTTTCGAACTGCTAGATTAGGAGAAGCTGGGACAAGTAATGGGAGCTCACTCCATTACGTGTTGCTAGGGATTTGAACCACCAAACTGCCAAATTTTCTGACTGACAAGCTCAGTGTCTTAGCCACTGAGCCACCTCATCCCCATTAAAAGGTTGGAGTCATAGAATCTTGCATGTCTGAACATATTCTCTTTTCCCTCCCTCCCTCTGTGTTCATGAAAGCTAAGTCAGGTCATGTCTGAGTTGCTTACTCAAATTACATATCTGCCCTGGATTCAAATGTCTTTTATCTGACCATTTCTTTGATTATGGATCTTTCTCTTGTTCCTCAAGTTTATTCCAAATTCCCATTATACTGATACATAAAGTGACACTGGAACTTAGAATACTAGAGTTGGAAGAGACCTCAGATATCTTCTAATTCAATCTCCTGCTCAAGCAGGAGACACTATGCTATTTCAGATAAATGGTTCTCCAAAGAAACTGTTGTAATGTTGGTCAAAGGAACAAATTAGTCAGTTCTTGAATGAAGTTAAGATATTTTGGGGGTCTTTGTGGTGACACAACATAACTAGAAAGCAATAATAGAAAAAAATCCATCAATTTCAATTCTGTGGTCGAGTCCAGCAAGCCCCTTACTTCTTTATAATATTGACAAATGCAAATGTCATTCTTTTTTAATACAATTAGCCATAATTTTTCATTATTTCAGGCAAACACACCTTAGGATGAGTCATGAATGAAAGATTTTTGGGAGAAATTATTATTATTGTAAACTATAGTATCAACCCTTAAATTGACAAATGTGTAGCTATTTTATTTAGCTTTTTTATTATATTCCCTTTCATTCTTTCTCTTTACTGGTTATGGGGGGGAAGGGTTTCAGGCTTGCCACCTTACTAAAGCCCATGTCACACTGCACCAACGGATGCAAAGAGGATGTAAAACGGAGAGAAATGCTTGCCATTTGTTGAAAAACGCGATGCATCCGTTGTGTACTCACTGCGTTCGTGATTCATACTCTCTATTCATCCAGCATCCGTCTACTGTGATTTCATCCGCTCAAAATGTTTTGAGCTGTACAAAACTTTTTGAGTGGATGAAGCATCCAACGCGTCCGTTATACATCCGCTACGCATATGGGGAACATCCGTTATACGTCCGTCGTCATCCGTTACACGTCCGCTATATCCGCTAGGCATCCGCTGCACATCCGCGCAACTCAAATCCACTCCAGTGGAAAACGGACACAGGGAGGAAGCGAAATGGACGCGGAACGGACACACAGCGTTAGTAGCATGGACGTAGAAAGGATGAAAGTGGATGCAGCTCGGATATAAAGCATTAAAACAGAAAAAAACGTTCGTATAGGGGATGTATCTTGGATATTTAGGATGTCTGGAGGATGTCTGGAGGATGCAGAAGGACACCTAGCGGAAAACCGATATTTCCTATAAAAAGGGGGAGGAAATCACCTAGATCTCACTTTCAGTCCAGCAGACGTGGGGTGCACACCTCTTCAGCCTTGCTCTTGCTCTTCCACAGCATCCATTCTTCTCCACCATGGATCATTGCACACTCCTTTTGGTAGCTGCCATCATTCAACACCAGAACCAAGCCCTCTTCAGGGTCTTTCACCTTTACTACAGGAAGAAAAGGAGGCGGCCCAGAAGCATCTGGGTCCGAAGATGGATCAGGAGAAGAGCAGAATACAGACAGTACAACAAGCTGATGGTGGAGCTGAGGAATGAAGACCCTTGTGCATTCCAGAACTTCATGAGGATGCCTCCAGCCATGTTTGACGAAGTTGTGGAGCAGCTGACACCCAGGTTGACCAAGGCAAACACCAACTTCTGGCCCAGCCTGGAACCTGGGCTGAAGGTGGCTCTGACTTTGCGCCACCTGGCCTCTGGAACCACATACAGAAACATGAAGTACGCCTGGAGGTTGCCACACAACACCATCAGCATTGTGGTCAGAGAAGTGGTGCAGGCCATCATTGAAGAATACCTGGAGGAGCTCCTCCAGTGTCCCACCACTGAAGAAGGCTGGAGGAAAGTTGCAGAACAGTGGTATCAGAGGTGGAACTTCCCCTACACCGTTGGAGCCATAGATGGGAAGCACGTGGCCTGCAAAGCTCCAGTCAAGTCAGGGACCACTTATTTCAACTCCAAGGGCTTCTTCAGTATCATCCTCTTCGCCATGGTCGATGCTGACCACAAGTTCATGTACATCGATGCTTCAGGCAACGGGTCAGCTTCAGATGCCCAGGTATACAACGCCAGTGACCTCAAGGAGGGGCTGGAACACAACTTCATCATGGGCTTCCCAGATCCAGACCCTCTACCCAATGACACACAAGATGTGCCCTACTTCATCGTGGGTGATGACGCCTTCTCCCTCACAACCTACCTCATGAAGCCCTACTGTTCCAGACTCCTCACCCATGAAGAGAGGATCTTCAACTACAGGCTGTCCAGGGCAAGACGGGTGGTGGAGAACGCCTTTGGCATCCTGGCCAACAGGTTCCAGGTACTTCTCAACACCATGCAGCATCGCCCACAGACCATGAGGAACATCGTGGAAGCTTGCTGCATCCTGCACAATCTCATGCGCACCCGCTACCCAGTCTTGCAGAACAGGCTTGTGGACTGTCAACAAGGGAATGGGGACATGGAGCCTGGGGAATGGAGGCAAGGGCGAAACCTGATCAACACTGTGGATGTACAAGGGCCCCAACAGAGCTTCACATGAAGGGAAGAAGCAGCTCAACCTCCTGAAACACTGGTGCAACTCCCCAGCTGGAGCAGTGGAGTGGCAAGACAGGATTGTAGATGCTTAATGGATGCTTCCTTCAGCCTGTGGCATAACACTGATGAGGTTGTGCCATGTATGTTGAGTGGCCCTACAATGAACAAGGCATTAATAAAGAGTTGTGTTTATGTTGAAATGTGTTGATCAATGATTAAATTCTTATTGATAATAAAAGGCCATAGGTGTGGCACCTGGGAGGGTGGACCATACAGTCCCACTATGCTTGCACTGGAGGCTTATCTATCCCACAGCTATTACCCATCTCACATCTATTACCCATCCCACAGGTATCCCTGCCCATCCCACAGCTATTACCCATCCCACAGGTATCCCTGCCCATCCCGCAGCTATTATCCATCCCACAGGTATCCCTGCCCATCCCACAAGCATGCAAAGGCTTAACCATTTTCTAAAAGTTTCCACCAACACTTTATTAAGTAAAAGAAATGACCCAAGTGTGTGAAGCAAAGATAATCTTTATTAATTACAATTAAGTAAAGTGTAGGACTTTTTTAAAAAAACAAAAGGAACCAAGAAAAGTGTTCTGAGCAACGATAAAGTCAACAGGTACCAACTCAGTCTCTGGCAATGTTCTCAGTCACTGTGAGGCATGTCCATGATCTCAGGTGTAAAGGGGACAGGGACTGTGGAGGTGGCAATGGCTGTGGAGGTGGCAGTGGCTGGAGTGCTGGTCTGAGGTGCCATTGGAGTGCCTGGCTCCGAGAAGACAACAGGAGGTGGAGTGTTCAGGAAGCTCTCAGAAAGCTGGCTCAACCCAGTGAGGTTGAGAGGTCCCTCCTCAAGGACCTGGGATGTCAGGCACAGGACCGATGAAAGATGTTCTGAGGCCGGGCTTGGCTGTGGGGTGGAGGAAGGAGTGTAGTGGGGATGTCTGGTCTGCAGCTGGGTGAGGTGAGGCATCTTTGGCATGTGAGGAAACATCTGTGGCATCAGTGGCATCTGTGGCGTCAGTGGCATTGGTGGTATCGGTGGCATCGGTGGCACCTGTGGCGTGCGAGTAACCTATGCCTGGACTGGGAAGGGCTGCCTGTGCTGCTGGAACTTCTGGTAGCCATAGCCTTGGTAGGTGAGGGGCTGTTGAAAGCCTTGGAAGGTCTGTGACATCGCCTGGGGTGGAGGAGCAGACCTGGAGTGGGTGGGAGCAGGTTCAGCTGAGCCTGGAGGGTGGTGCAGCAGCACCGTGATCCTCTCTTTCATGACCTGGTACTGGGCCTCGGGCATGTCCATGAGGGTCTGGGTCACATAGGTGAGGAAGGGCTTGCGATTTGAGGATGAAATCTCAAAATGTACCAGCTGAAAGAGGAGATCTGCGCTGTTCTTGATTGTGTCCCTGATCTCCAAGAGGACAGTGTGGCTCTGTCCCTCCGGTCTGCCTCTCTGCCTGCTTTCTGTGGAGGTGGAGCTAGGGGTTGGTCTCTGGTGGTCGCTGCTTCTTCTTGCTCCATGTGTGTGAGAGAATTCTCCACATCCTCCGGCATAGGGTGTGCAGCTGTCGGGGGGGTCTCTGTTGTGGGGCGCTCTGTGGACACCTGCCCGGACACGGTTGTTGTCTCCTGGTCAGAAGAGGACTGGCTGTCTGTGGGCTACCTGAGAGTGAGGGTAGACAGAGGGGCTGCTCCTCGGTGGTGGACCTCACCCTCAAGGAAAGTGCACTTTGCCATGACGTAGCTCTCCCAGTCGGTGAGCTTGACTATAGCCTGGCCAGACTTCTTCAGGTGCAGCTTCCCGTACCAGGTGTGCATATGCTTCCACCACCCGAGGAGGACATCAGCAGTGTAGCCCAGGCTTTCTGCCTTCTGTCTCCACGCTGCCTGCTTCCGCTTGGTTTCTGGATAGAGCCTGTGGCCCTTCCTCCATATGTACTTGTTCTCCCTCAGCCACTCCAACATCTCCTCCTCATGCCCCTCTACGATGGAATACTGCTTCCTCTCTCCTTTCTCCTTGCCTTGCCTCTTCCTCCCTCTGGCAGGGCCTTCAGCAGCAGGGCCTTCATCATCAGGGCTTTCAGGGCTTTGGGGCTGGTCCACCACAGCAGCAGCAGGAGAAGCAGCAGGAGAAGCAGCACCAGCACCACAGGAGCAGCAGCAGCAGAAGAAGCAGCAGCAGCAGCAGCAGAGTCAGCGCCAGGGGGTGGGATGGTGGATCCATCCCTCTTGCCAGGGCTGGCAGAAGATGGCACAGGCTTCCTCTTCTTCCCCATGGTGTTCTCTCGAAGATGTGTCTGGCAGCAGGTCTTTCCTGTGAATGCTGGCCTCGTGCGAGCTGCCTCCTTTTCTATCCGTGGGGCTGATGCAATGCATCGTCCCCGCATGTACAGTGAATGCTACGCATCCGCTCTGCATCCGTTACGCATCCACTCTGCATCTGCTACGCATCCGCTATGCATCCACGTCATCCACTACGCATCCGCACTGCATCCGCTACGCATCCGCTTCATCCCCTACGCATCCACTACGTTTCCGCTACGCATCCACTTTGTTGTGCTCCCCCGGAAGCCCTGCGGACATGCCATCCGCTTCCATCCGCTTTCATCTGCTAGGCTTCCATTGGGCATCCGTTTTACATCCGCGCTATGTCCTCCCCCTGTCCGTTCTTTTCCATTCTCTTTATGCAAATTTTTGCCCCTTTTGAGAGTGGATAAGAACGGATAGAGCCACCCCCAGATTTTTGGCCATCTGCTGTGTCCTTTTACATATGTTTTGCATCCATCGGGCGATGTGACCTAGCCTTAAAGTGGGAGGAGTTGAGATAAAGAGAGTTGTTTAGGCTAGGTGGTATTTCTTCCTGTGGGAACAAAAGCTGATCTAGCTGAGGTGGAGATTGTTGACACCAGGCAATGTTGATTTACTTTTATTGGAGAATGTGACTTTTAAAGGTTGTTTCTAACTTCCAATACTGTATATACTCGCATATAAGCCGACTTTAGATCACTTTTTTTTTTTTCAAATTTTTTATATAACCACCATTATATGGTGGTGAGGAGGGCCCGGAATCCCCTGGTTCAGCCAGTGGTTATTTCAGTCCGGTGGGTTCAATTACCGCTTGGAAGGAAAATCCCCACCTTCTCCCTCTCGGTGGCCATGCCTCGATTTGCACCGGAGCAGCGACTTAGTGAGGTGGCTTCCCACGATGAGAGTCTTGGCTCTCGCACTCCCTGTCAGCTGGCTCTTAGCAGCCCTCACCTCAAGTAATACGCGCGTGAAGTCGGGTGCCATTTTTCTCCCTGGATGGACAATAAGCCGCAACTTTTGCCCCGCCACCTTTTCCCTCTGGACTTCACTTCTGCTGTTCAGGGAAGTCGCACCCAAAGCCCTGTCCTCCCAGAATCTTTCTGACGGTGAGCCTTGGTCTTGGCCCATCTTCGCAGGGCATTGAGCTCGGCGGTTGATCGCCACCGTGTTGCTCAGAACAGGATAGCCTGACAGATCAGGGGTTGAACACCATGGTATTTGGGGGTCAGCTTATATCCGAGTTTTTGCAAAATTCCTCATTTTGGGACAGTTTTTTAAGGGTCGGCTTATATGCGAGATCAGCTTATATGCGAGTATATACGGTATTATGTGGTGTAATTCTGGGTTGTGTCAGATCCAGAATTACAACAGACTTTGCCAATTTGATGTTATTCTAAATAAAAGAAATTATTATGGAAGATGAACTTTGCTCTTTTCTTTTTGTATAGATTTCATCACTTGGAAACTTGACATATAGATTCCACATTTCAGTGGTACAAATATATGGTCCATCTTACTTCTTGCTTCCAAGAGATGAAAAGAAGTCACATCTACTGAATGTAAAAATACAGCAACTAACCCCAATTATTCAGGAAAATGTAAATCATTCAGGCGCACCCAGAAGGCTGACAAAGTTCATTTTTCACTATCCAGACAGTCTTACGGGACCTATCATTTCAGCCAAGTCCATATGCCTATAAATTAATTTCTTATGACAAAAATTCTTCAAGATGGACAGCCTGAAAGATTCTAAAGTGACCTTCTCCTTTGGGCAAATTTACCATACAGATATATTTTATACAATTGCAGTGGGACATGCCATCCTATTTCCAACTCGACATTAAATAAATAAAAGCCACTGATTTGGGGATCGGATTATTGTTGATTACATATTTTATGTTACAGTTTCTCTCTAGTCAAATAAATGTTAAGTAGCAAAAGGAAAGTCATATTTCAAATTTTTGAAGATTGCTGTTCATTTGGGCTGGAAACAGCAGCTTATCAGCAAATTAGCTTTTTTATGAAATTCCATGCATGAGCCATTAGCTGAAGAGTAAAAGAAAGCTACCAGTTTCTGTGCTGTACTCTCTGTTCAGCTAAGCGAGAGCAAATAAAATCTTCACAGTATACATTGGGAATGGGCCTTCAAATAAGTGTTTGTTTACTAAAGGAATCATCATCTTTATCGAGAACTGTGTTTCTCTTAAAGTTGGCAACTTTAAGATGTGCTGAAGCATTTATTTAATGGATCAGAATCTAAAACAAGCAATAAACAAACAAATAAACAGATTTAAATGTGATGATTCATCATACATTCAGAATAACAGAGCAACACAGATGGAAGGGACCTTGAGGATCTTCCAGTCCAGCCCCGCTCCCCCCCCAAGCAGGAGACCCTATGCAATTTCAGACAAGTGGCTCTCCAGTCTCTTCTTAAAAGCCTCCAGTGATGGAGCACCTACAACTTCTCTGAGAGCTGTTGAGGCTACTTGGGCTCACTATGTCAGAATCATCCTAAATCAACATTCTCAGAGAGTGTTAATGACCAGATGACCTCAAAGAAATATAATCCTTCAATTTCCTCACCTGCCAATCTAGCAGAGCCTATCCTTCCATCCCCCCATCACCCAGTCTCAACCGTCACAACTTATTCTTCCACCCCTCCTCACCCCAACATTGTCAGAACTGATGAAGCTTCTTGGATGAGAAGTGAAACATTTTTTCTTCTTCCCAAAGAGAAAAAGAAACATTCCAGTTGCCTTTAGATAAAAAAAAAAACATTGAAACAACTATGACCTGGATGACTGAGAATCTCCACAGACAATTAATTCACTAGTGCTGTCACTTGCTGACGTTTGCATTTGCAAAACCACGGTTAATTTGAAACAGAAACCAAGAATCAATTGTTTCAAAGGGTCATCATCAGGACTAAGCTAGAGAATCAAAACAATATGAACTTTCATTAATAAGTCAAGTTGCAGCTGTAAATTGAATGAAAACCATTATTTCCTAAAGGGAAGTTGATGCCTCCTTACCAAAGCACAATAAATAAGTTTTCTTTCCTTTAGAAGCAATTCATAGTTCCTACATCCTAGTTTTCCCAAGTCCTACTCTATCAACACATTAGCCATATCAACACAGTTCCCCATTATGAGTAGAGATACACCTTGTCTCATCCTGAGAAAGATGCTGTGTAATATATGTATATAATACAATGTCATGATTGAAGCATAGAAATATCTGGAAAGATTAGGGAACATTTCCTACATCTCTAAACTCTATCTATGCCCCTGTTAAATGTTGATATTAATTCAAAGTACAGGAAAAATAGTTTCACAGGAGAGTATTTAATCCTTCCTTCCTTTAAAACCAGCATGGCTTAAAGGTTATAGAAAATTGAGATGAAGTTGAAAGACTCCAAATGGAAAATATAACATGTAGCAGTAATTGTTAAATTCAGTTAAGCGGCAGCTTTATTTCATTCAGACCTTACAATTTGAAGATTTAAAGAATAAGTTTAGTGGTCTCATACTGACCAGTTTGTGGGACCAGTACTTACTGATACTTTTTGATTTGATAGTTTAAATGTTCCAGACCAATAATAAAGATGTAGAATAAAACTCCACAAAATGTCTAATCATTGTCTTGTCAACAAAAAAAATGTCTAGTCTTATGAAAAGAAGGACCAGGGGTGACATGATCACAGTGTTGTGTTATCTCAGGGGCTGCCACAAAGAAGAGGGAGTCAAGCTATTCTCCAATGCACCTGAGGGTAGAACAAGAAGCGATAGGTGGAAACTAATCAAGGAGAGAAGCAACTTAGAACTTAGGAGAAATTTCCTGACAGTTAGAACAATTAATCAGTGGAACTATTTCTTGCCTTCAGAAGTTGTAAGTTTTTAAGAACAGATTAGATAACCATTTTTCTGAAGTGGTGTAAGGGTTTCCTGCCAAAACAGTGGGCTGGACTAGAAGATCTCCAAGGTCTCTTCCAACTCTGTTATCCAATTCTATCCTACTCAATCCTATCCTGTCCTAACCTATCCTATCCTATTCCATTCCATTCCATTTTATTCTAAAATCTTTTGTGTGACTATTATGTGGGATTTGGATTATGTGGGTTTTAGAGGATCTCTGAGGATTTCACTTCAACTCTAATTTTTATATAGAGATATAAAAATAAATTCAAATTGAAAGGAAATTGTGGGGCTGACCATCCTGTTAATATTTATATAAATAATAATCATATGAATAATACAATGAATAATAATAATTAATAAATATTTTATCATATTAACAATTATACCAATGTTTCTATGTTCTATTAATAGATCACATATTATGTTTATTGTATGATTTATAATAAACACAAACAGACATACATTACATTTGTGCCTCAAATGAGAATGAATTCTGCATTGATTTGTTCTGTGATGGAAAAAAAATAAACATAGCAAAACAAGAATTGGCTTGCAGGATTATATGTTATGAAGGTTATATTATATATTATAAAGGTTTTTTTATTGGTTGGAAATTTCAAATGCTGCTTTTCTAAACAATAAATAAGAATTTTCCAAAACTGCCTTTTTCTTCCAAGAATGGCTTGCTTTTTACATAATGTTGGTTCAGTGAATGTTGATGAATGAAAAAATAATATCCAAGGAGAGTGGAGGGCTTTTTTTTTTTTTTTTTACATTATTTGCACTTTAAGCATTTGTATTCAAGACTTAGAAAGGAAGTAATTATATTATGATGCTGTCCATTCCAGAAAAAGCTGTAGCTAATATATTTGGTTGATGGCGAAGGAAGAAAAATTTGTTTGCTTAGTTAAAAGGAAAAGAATGTACTCCAGTATAAAATCTATTATTTTCCTTGCTTCCCATTTTTTTTTCATCTCACAAAAATGAAACAAAAGAAAAACTGAAATTGAAATATCTGTCTATCCCTACTTCGGATTGTTTAAGGCAAAAACCCAACACTTGTTTGAAGTTAACCTTACACTTTTCTGAGAAAATCACTCAGTACCAGATTAGCAAGTACCAAATCTGTCTCTATGTGGGCATTCCTAACACACACACACACACACACACACACACACACACACACACTGATAATAGAAGACCATCAAAGTATAAAAAAGAAATAGGCATGGAAGAAACGTTCAAATACCTTCAGGTCTAATGAAATGAGAACAGTTCTAGAAAGTGTCATCATCTCTAATGAATCCATGGCATGATGGCATTTCTAAATCACGTTTGAGATATAGCAAGCTTTAGTTGTTCATCTTGTTTTGCTGGGTTATTTGTGACAGGCTATTTAGAATATTATTTTTCCTCGAGAAGATGATGCCCAATGATCTACCTGCTTGGAATTTATTGAATGAACATTAGGACTTATCTAACAGAATAACAGAGTTGGAAGAGACCTGGAGGTCTTCTATTCCACTGCCCTGCTCAAGCAAGAAACCCTATGACATTTCAGACAAATGGTTGTACAATCACTTCTTAGAAGCCTCCGGTGTTAGAGCTTTGGGACACCCACAGCATCTGAAGGCAAACCATTCCACTGGTCAATTGTTTTTACTGTTAGGAAATTTCTCCTTAGTTCTAGGTTGTTTCTCTCAGTGGTCAAAATTATGTAGAGATTCTCAGTTCATCCAGGTCATGGTTGTCCCAAAGGTGCTTTTTCAAGAGGCAACTGGATTTTCTTGTTTTGTCTTTTGAAGATGTTTCGTTTCTCATCCAAGAAGCTTCTTCAATTCTGACAGGATGGCGGGGAATGGAAGGATTTATATTCCTTGCAGACAAGTTGTCATTTGCATCCTTCTAGAGGGTCCTTGAGCATTTGGAGGATTTATCTGTGTTCTCAGGGTCACTTGAGTGGTGCTCCTGGTTCCTGTAGTCTACAATTGTTCCTCTGGAAATCTATTCCTACTCCCACACCTTTCCAAGGGTGTTCATCCCAAATTGTATAGCTTAAACTCTGTAGAGATTCTCAGTCATCCAAGTCATGGTTGTCTCAAAGGTGCTTTTTCAGGAGGCAACTGGACTTTCTAGGTTTTTTTTTCTTTTGAAGATGCTGGTTCCTTGGTTAGTTTCCATCCATCATTTCTTGTCCTGGCTTCAGATGAGTTTGAGAATAGGTTGACCCTGTCTTCTTTGTGGCAGCCCTTCAAATATTGGAACACTGCTATCAGAAGAAATGAAGAGTACTGCACATTTGTCCCTAAGAAGAAGAGCAAAAGGATATGGCCTCAGATTAACAACCTTTTATACAAAGAGAAGGCAGAAGGATAAACAAATTAATTAGACTGTGATTCCCACTTTAGACACCACAAATGATGGGATGATATTGGGCCAATCACCAGGAGACTGTGAGTTCTAGTCCAGCCTTGGGAATGAAAGCCAGGTAGGTAACATTGTATCACTCCATCTCTTTCAGTCCAATCCACATCACAGGTTTGTTGTTCTGGAGAAAATAGGAGGAGGAAAGAGTATTAAGGATGTTTGTTACCTTGAGTTACCAATAAAGTAACAAAGTTACTAAAAATAAATATCTTCATCCCTTTGGTTTAGTGGGTCACAAGATGTTAAAGAGTGAGTGGCATTGAAGTCATACCTCCAACAAAATTACCATGCATGCAATGGAAAGAATGGATCCTATCATTATCAATTTACATGAAAATAATCGTGTTCAATGATTTTGGCTTAACTCTCTTCCAGAAATAGTATCTAAATAAGCATGATGTCAGGATTCCAGCAATCACTCAAATTAGATCATGATTCTTGAGCCAAACTTCAAAGGAATCATTAGAGGCAACATACTGACACTCCCCTATATAAAGCCAACTCTGGCATATGTAATTTACAGTCACCTGTAACCTTGTTTTCTCCCTCCCATCTGGGTGTCTCATAAACCAGATTCTCCAATTGAGCAAGTTCATGGACTTGGTGTCATCATTCATGTTCTCCATTTAAATACTGTATATTCATCGGCAAAAACTCTGGTATTTTAGTTACAATCTTTTAAAGATAAGAGATGGGATGTACTTTTGCTTTGCTATACTGCTCTTCCAGATTTACTTCCCCCCCCCTTTTTTTTTTATGGCAGCTACTAAAACAGGCATAGGAATGTTTCATGAGTTGACACATGAGGTATTTCACAGTATTATGGATATAACTAAGTATTCTTCATTTCCTCCATTTCATGTTAAATTTATTTTTCAATGATAAATTATAAATCTAGGCAGGACGCTCAGAGGCATTTTTGTATTTTATTTAATTAGCCAAAATATTTAAGCCTGAGAAGGCAACATAGTAATCAGTCACTATTCTGGCAAAAGGGCTTGCTAGACAAAAAAAATTTCCCGTGGTAAAATCCTGCCATTCTATGCAGATTGCTTCTACACACGCTGACAAATAAAGGATGTTTTGATAAAAGTATTCTAGTTATAAATGATTTATTATCTCAACTGCACTCTGGAGCTAACAATGAGAGCTAGAATTTATGTAGAAGTAAAGGAAAATTAAATTGCTTACCAGGGCTTTTAAACAGTTGAGGACAGATTAAGCAATCAAATATGGGTATGATGTTCTTGTTATACTTGCTGTTTCTGTGTTTCTTTCCTCAAAGAAACCATCATCCTACATTCTATCAACCTCTGACTCTTGTACCCCAAGACAACCATCATTTAAATATGAAAGATGAGCACATTGATCGACTTATAGCAATATATACTGCTTCACAGTGCATTATAGCCCTCTTTAAGCAGTTTACAGAGTCAGCATATTTTCCCCAACAATCTGGGTCCTCATTTTACCAGCCTCAGAAGTATGGAAGGCTAAGTCAATCTTGGGCTGGTGAGATGCCTACGCCAAACTGCTGGCAGTTGGCAGTCAGCAGAATTAGCCTGCAATACTACATTATAACCACTGTGCCATCATGGTTCTTCGCGATAGCAGTAGTACTTAGACTATTTACCCCAGTACTTACCCCAGGAATCAGGGTCCTCATTTTACTGATCTCAGAAGGATGGAAGTCAACCTTGAGCCTTTCAGGATTGAACTCTTGACTGTGAGCAGAGTTTGTCTGCAATACTGCATTTTAACCACTGAACCACCACAATTATAGAGGTGAAAATCTGATTTGTCAGAAATTGAATTTGTGGACTTTCCAATAGACGACCTTCTTGATTACTAACCATTTTGTGTGTTGCTTTTATTTTGGCTTGTTTTGGCTTTTATTGTGATGGGGTGGCACAGTAACTTAATGATTAATATGCTGGGTTTGTTGACTTGAAAATTGGCAGCCTGGGTTCAAGACCCAAGTGCTACATGATGGGGTGAGCTCCCATTCTCGCTAATCTAACAGTTTGAAAGCATGCACATGTGAGTAGATAAGTAGGTACCATTTTGGTGGGAAGGTAAGACTGTTCCATGATGTTATGTTGGTCACATGACTGCAGAAATGACTTTGGACATCACTGGCTCAATGGTCTTGAAACGGAGATGAGCATTGCCCCTTATAGTCAGCAACAACTAGCAGAGTAAGATCAACAGGGATTCTTTTACTTTCATCTTATTGTGATGGGATGGAGCACTACAGCAGTATTTTGGTTCCTCTTCTTCTGCTTACATTATGAGAAAATTTATCTCAGGCTTGGAAGTGTTGGGAAGAGGATTTTCTTTTGTACTGTATTTGGTTGTAACTAGTAGAAGGACATTTGTAAGAATGGTAAGTATCTACAGGGAGGGAGACAGCTGTTGTACTTAATAACATATTTGATTTTCCCCCTTTTTTGCAAACACTTTTGGTCTAAATTATATTGAAAAGTGTCTTTTGAAGTTTGATATAGGCAGCGCCACATGTTGGAAAACAGCATCTGAGTGTTAGTTTTTTTAAAAAGAAGAAGATGGCACACTCAGGGAGATATCATTGTATAGTTTGTTACAGAACTCCAGCTTGAAGCCAGCAGCTGCAAATTTGATTTTGTAACTGGCACTATGACAAGCGATAAAATTATATTTAGTGTGAAAGGCAAGAGGATAAAGGAAAGACTTTTAAGGAAATCTGAGTGCAGACTAAAAAAGAAATTGATGTATGGCCATGTAGGTAAGTAAACAGAACTCCTTTGCGGACCACCTCAATTATATGCAATATCTGTTACTGAAAAGAAAGAAAAAAGTGAAATGGATTCTGAAAGGCTATCTGAATGGGAGAAATTACAATCTAAAAATAAATATAACTTTTGCTGTTTAGAAAGCCTATGAGGAACTGACTATTGCAAGAGGCTATGGGTATTCAGCTGAGGACCAACCAATCCTCAAACACTGGGAAGTGTTTTTATTCTGGCTAAGTTGACTGAGATACGTAAGATGAACCAACATCTTGATACTTTTCCAAAACATGGTTTTGCCAGCAGGTTTGGAGATCTCAGGGTGACATGGAGCTCATGAAGTACAGGTAGTCCTCAATTTACAACAGTTTACTTAGTGACCATTTGAAGCTACAATGGCACTGAAAAAAGTGACTTATCATAATTTTTCACACTTAAGACCATTGCAGCATCCTAATGGCCAGGTGATTTACATTCGGATGCTTGACAACTGGAGTCACATTTTTGACATTTGCCGAATCCCAGGGTCACATGATCCCCTTTTGCAACCTTCTAACAAACAAGGGCAATGGGGAAACTGGATTCACTTAACAGCCGGGTTACTAATTTAACAACTGCGGTGATTCATGTGCCAAATGTGGCAAGAAAAGTGATAAAATGGGGCAGAACTCACTGAACAAATTTCTTACTCAGCAATGTAAATGTTGGGCTCAATTGTGTTCATAAGATGAGGTCTACCTATAATTTGTTTGATTGTTGTTGCTTGGAGGGTGGGGGTGTCAGCATTCCAGCATTCCAATCAGTAACTCCAAAACGAACTTATCTCAAAAGTACCTTTATTAGAATAGCACCTGGCACATCTGTGGAAACAAGAATTTAAATGTTTTTTTGGTTTTCCACAATATCTCAAACTACAAATCCATCCTCCCCTTGGTCATCATCACATCACATGGCCCAATCACAATATGTCCAAAAGTAAGGTCCTTATTTCATCCTGTGCCATACTAAATGACCTTGAACTAACAAAATTATTTTGTCTACTTAGAGATACTTAATTAAAATCACCCTGTCCCACTCTCTCAAGTTATGTGGCACTGTGGAATATGGTTTCCAAAGCTGACAGGGGGTTTATTGGGTTTTGTATTTGGGATTTTATTTCTGCAAGCAATTTGGAGTTGTTGTGAATTAGTTGGACAACTTGATAATTTTGGAAGGAAGGAAGGAAGGAAGGAAGGAAGGAAGGAAGGAAGGAAGGAAGGAAGGAAGGAAGGAAGGAAGGAAGGATATTGAGTTCATAAACTAAGTAAGAATAAATGGTTTATCAAAAAATTAATGCAGTCTACTATGCTTATACTATAAGTCAGGTACAGGAAAGGTGCACAAACTGGATCTGAGTCATTTTGGCTTGATTTAAATCCAAATTTTGAAACTGATATTTGAGGCAACTAGCTAATTTTTCTTCAGCTCCTAAATTGGAAATAAACATCATGTGAAGCTTTGGAATGTTTCAGCAGTCTGATGTGGCAAATGAAGTTCACCCTTCAATGTAAAAAATTATTAGTAGTGCTATCCTCAGATTGTTTCATGATCTTGCTGAAGATCTTCTATAGATAGTTCTGGTCATACTTGAGTTTTGAAAGATGAATTATGTAATGCTTGATAGATTCAAAGATTCTTTAAGTCAACTGGAAAATCTCAGGAGTGACATCTAAAAGAGCCATAGATAGGTGAATAATTTGCTTATTAAGAAGTGAATGGGAGGAAGAGTAAACCATGATTATGTACAAACCACATGATTTAAGCAAGGCTCTTTGTGGATACAGTTATTGGTGTAAAAAAAAGCGACAGTAGGTTATAGACAATTGTGGCTCACAACAATAAAAGGGCTAAAGATATTAGACCCATTTGAGCGACTACCAGGTGTTGGAAGAAAAATCCATTTGGTTCAGTTCCAAGTGAGGAGAAAGACACTGGAAACATGGAGGCTGGTTGGAAAGATTGTTTAATGATGAAGCAGAACCACATGGGTTCTGGTGCAGCTGACCACATAGAGTTAAGAGTAGGGGTTTTTTTTATACTTCTCTTGGGCTTTGCACTTGAGTTTCCTGTTCCTATGCAGAACATGTATTCTGTTGGCTGTTGTCAGACTCCCATGGGGCCATGTAGGGGTTATGTAGGGGTCATAGCTGGCTCTATAGGCAAAGTACAAATCCTAGGTGTTTGTCTGAGCTAAATTCGGTTGAAATTTGGTCTGTTCTGAGGGTGATGCAATGTCTGAAGTGCCCTTAGGAGATTGTGCAATGTAGTGAGCTCTGTGTCTTCTGCTAAATGGTAGTGGGTTAAACCTATTATGTCCTAAAGGATAAATCCATCATCCTGGAACCAAAGTCTTTTGTTTTGTAGATAGGCTGACCCATTCTAACAAAATATCTGCTGGGGAAAGCTATTAAGAGTAAGTCTGCTTCCTTCCCCTAAAAATTTTTTTCTACATTTCTCATTTAAGGAAATATAATGTTCTGCCTTTTTCATATTCCTCAAAATATTTCATTCTTCTAGGAAGAGGTGGCTGCCAACATAGGGAAGCCACAAGACCATAGCTTAGATGGGAAATTGAAAAACCAGTTCAGAAAGCAGGAAACAGAAACAGAATAACAGAGCTAGAAGGAACCTTGGAGGTCTTCTAGTCCAACCCCTTGCTTAAGCAAGACACTTTATACCATTTCAGACAAAATGGTTATCCAATCTCTTCTTAAAAACCTCCAATGATGGAGGACTGACAACTTCTAGAGGGAAGACAATGCCACTTCTGAACTGCTCCCAAGAAACCTTGCTGAAGTCATCAAAAGTCATTCAAGTGAGTTTTTATTTGGCAACTGATGTTGTTTTAGGCCTCAGAGTTATTTTATTATCCTGGATTTTAATCACTGAAATTACATCGATCTTCTGGTAATATTCATTACAACAGGGCAATATACATTTTAATACATGCCGGAGAAAATACTATTTACATCATTTCTCATTTGGACTTCTGTACTCTACTGAAGTTCATCAGTGGAAAAATGAGGAAAACCTTTAGTTGATATTGAAAATCTACATTAAGTTATGAAGGCAGCTGCCATGGCTGAGGCTTGGCTTGCTTTGCAAACACTGCTCACAGCCAGACAAGAAGCAACAGGGGGGGGAATAATAGATTGGAATTCAGGGGAGGCATAAGTGGAGGGAGGAATGCAAAGAGCACCAACCAGAGCCAGACAACCAAGTTCATTTGCTGAGAAAGCCTGCTAGGCTGAGAGTCTGTTAACCAAACTGATCTGAACTGACCATATTGATTGGATGGAACAAAGTAACAATGGGAGAGCCAGGGGAATAGAGGAACATTAGAATTGGCTTTGCTACTTCCACATCCATGTTGGCTCAGTAAATTATACTCTTGGTAATAAAAATGTCCCAGGAGTCTTTATTTGCTAAAAATGTCAAAAGAAAGATGAGTTCAAATTTGCTTCTCTTACATACACAACACAAACTGTTGCCAGTATCTGTTCTCAAGAGAATGAAGTTGGGGATATAAGAGATATGACACATCAACGAAATAGAAACAGAAGGCCTCAGATGTTTAGGATCTTTCCATTATTTGCCCTATTCTGTTTTGGCATGAGTGAGGGAAGGTGGGATTCTTTTTTTTTTACCATCGGTTCTGTGGGCATGGCTTGGCGAGTGTGGCAGGGGAAGGATACTGTAAAATCTCCAGTCAGTGGTGGTATTTGCTGGTTCTCCAAACTACTCAAAATTTCCGCTACCAGTTCTCCTGGTCAGAACTGGGTCAGAACCTGCTGAATACCACCTCTGGGTAAGAGGAAAAGGAAGATAGAAAGATTGTGATTAGAAGGAGCAGCTAAATGTTACAAAAATAAAGTAGTGAGATCTGTAAAGGAAATAATGGATAAAGGACTATAATGGATAAAGTCATAATATCTGAGGACTGTCTCTACTCAATTACACTTGCCTATTCCATTAAATTCAGCAGAAAAAGCATTCTGTGGATCCCAAGTTACAGGCAGGGATACAGGATTCCAAGTTACTAGCAGGGATCCTCTGTCAGTCTTCAAGATCTTCTGCGATTGCTTTGCATCTTTTCGACTGCCATAAGTAACGGGGGGGGGGGGGGGGGGGGGGGGGGGAA
>BLBF01000049.1:4845456-4876183 GCA_015471245.1 Laticauda colubrina
AGGGGGGAGCATAAAATAGAGTTAGGTTTCTATTTCTCGCTTAGCTTTCTTCTCTCTGCGCAACTGCAACCCGTTATCAAAATATGCCAAGGTCAATGGACAGAGGCCTCATCATCACCTGAAGATGCCACATGATCATATCCACAACTTCTAATTGGAAGTGTCATTTGAACTATTGGGGGTGGGAACATTTCCATCACTTTCTATATGTGAATTGCGCGCCTAAATTCTCAGATTCAGAATTCTTTGGTTGCTACCACTTCACTTTCAGTAAAAGATATCTTATCTCTAAATTAAAGAGTCTAAGTATTTCTTTCCTGGATTTTGAATGGAGCTCCGCCTGACATCCTCCTTGCCAGGACCCAGGATATGGGCATTTTCTGTCATTGCACCCACCCCATGGATAATCAATCCCCCCCTACTAAGACTATCCTTCAGGAAGTCCTAAAAATAGTTGTGCCAAGAAGATTGGGGATCTCAAGGAAGTGAGGAAAATGGGCAGTTTAGAAGTTTGATAGATGAAGAGAGAGAGATGATAGACAAACAAATAGCAATAGCACTTACATTTATATACTGATTAATAGTGCTTGACTGCACTCTCAAAGCATTTACAGAGTCAGCATATTGTCCTTGCCAATCAGGGTTATCATTTTACTAACCTCAGAAGGATGGAAGGCTGAATCAATCCTGAGGCAGTCAGGATGAAACTTCTGGCATTGAATAGAGTTAGCCTGCAATACTGCATTCTAACCACTGTGCCACCACTGTCTGTCTGTCTGTTTCTGTCTTTCTGTCTCTGTCACTTTCTCTTTGCCTCTCTCTCTCTCTCTCTTCTATCTTTAAGAGGGGGTGGGGAAAGAGAGGTGAATTAATGAGATGGTTTTATTGCTCATAGCAATAACTCTCTCTGCTACTCCATCATTGGTTATTTTGACTGATGATTTAATTGTTTATTTTTTTAAAAAAATATATTTTGAATGATTGTTTTTTAAAGTACACCACCCAGAGTCATGAATCTATGAGATGGGCAGCTATATAAATATGATATCTAAATAAATAGAAATAAATCGATAAATGAAGGGAGCAAGAATGGTATGAAAGTACAGAAAAATTTGGAGTTGTAATGAATGTTGTTGATGTAAATGAGGTTTAATTATGTTTCCTTTGTTTTCTCATATTTCTGCCTGTCTGCTTGCCTTCCATGAATTTTGTCTTTTGCATACCATTGCTTGGATGAGAAGTGAATAGCTTGATGGATATGCTCGTATGTACAACAGTTTCACAATTGCCTAGTATTTCCAAATGCAGTGACCACCACAACTTCTGAAAATACAGGTATAGCTTTGCTTTAAGTGCTACCAATATTTTAAAAGAGGATTGCTGAAAAATGCATATTTAAATGCATTTATTTAAATATTTTTAATTATTTCACAGTTATTCAATCAAATAAATACATTTTTTTTCATATGGCCAATGGATGCAAAAGGCATGCATAAAGGATACAGCGGACGAGCAAAATTTCGGGGGGGGGGGGCTTCATTCATTTTCATCCGCTCCCAAAATTGGTGAAAATTTGCATAAACAGAATGGAAAAGAACGGAAAAGAATGGACGTGGGTAGTATGTAGCGGGGATGTTAAACGGATGTTCATCGGAAGCCTAGCAGATGAAAGGGGATGGAAGCGGATGACACCTCCAAAGGGGATCTGGGGAGAATTTTGAAGCGGACGCATAGCAGAAGGGGCGGTTGCATAGCAGATGAAGCGGATGCATCATGTACGCCTATAGGAAACAAAGGGGATGCCACGTGGATGTATATCAGATGCAAAGTGTTCACTGCGCATGCGGGGGGTATGAATTGCACCAGCTCCATGGATATAAAAGGATGCAGCACGCATGCAGTCAGCATAAAAGGGAAAGACCTGCTGCCACATACATCTTGCAGGAACACCATGGTTCATCAGTCAGGCAAGAAGAGGAAGTCCGTGCCTACTCATTCAAGTCCTGGCAAGGTGAAGAAGGGCAGAACCAGCATCCCACCCCCTGGCACTGACTCTGAACCTGCTGCTGCTGCTGTTGTGGTGGACCAGACCCAAGGCCCCAAAGCCCCTTAAAGCCTTGCTGCTGAAGGCCCTGCTGCTCAAGCCCCTGAAGGCCCTGCTGCTCAAGCCCCTGAAGGCCCTGCTGCTCAAGCTCCTGAAGGCCCTGCTGAAACCCCTGCCAGAGGGAAGGAGAAGCAAGGGAAGGAGAAGGGAGAGAGGAAACAATACATCATTTCCAAGGAGCATGAGGATGAGGTGCTGGAATGGCTGAGGGAGAACGAGTATCTGTGGAGAAAGGGCCACAGACTCTATCGTGACACCAAGAAGAAACAGGCAGCTTCGAGAGACAAGGCAGAGAGCCTGGGCTACACTGCAGATGTACTCCTGGGATGGTGGAAGCACATGCACACCTGGTATGGCAAGCTACACCTCAAAAAATCCGGGCAGGCCGCTGTCAAACTCACTGACTGGGAGATGTACATCATGGCCAAGTGCAGTTTCCTGGAGGGTGAGATCCGCCACCAAGGAGCAGCCCCTCTGAGACCCCACTCCCTCAGACAGCCCACAGACAGCCACTCCTCTCCCAGCCAGGAGACAGCTACCCTGTCCAGGTAGGTGTCTTCAGACGGCTCCACAGCAGAGACCCCCCCTGACAGCTGCACTCCCCATGCCGGCGGACTTGGAGGATCCCGTGGAGGATGACGCCCTGCTGTCACAAATGGAGGAAGAAGCAGCAGCTACCAGAGGCCAACCCACTCCCAACCCCAGCTCCAGAGGATGCAGGCAGAGAGGCAGACTGGAGGGCCAGGACCACAGTGTGCAGTTGGAGATCAGGGACACAATGAAGTTCAGCACAAAACTTCTCTCTCAGCTGGTCCACTTGGACAGAGCATCCTCGGGCCGGAACACCTTCATCAAGTGTGTCAGCCAGAACCTGAGGGACCTGCCCGAGGCTGAGTACCAGGTGATGAAGCAGAAGATCGCAGCACTTCTGCACAACCCTCAAGGCCCAGCTGAAGCTACTCCTACACAGCCCAGGTCTGCTCTTCCACCCCAGGCAATGTCACAGCCCTTCCACGGCTTTCAACAGCCCCTCACCTACCAAGGCTTTCCACAGCAGAAGCAGAACTTCCCAGTCCAGGCCCAGGTTCATCAGATGCCACAGATGCCACTCCTCACCCAGCTGCAGACCAGACAGCCCCACTATACTCCTCCCAACCCTTCCTCCACCTCACCGCCAAGCCCGTCAATGGACAATCTGTCATCAGTATTGGGCCTGACATCTCAAGTCCTTGATGAAGGTACTCTCAACCTCACGGGACTGAGTCAGCTCTCGATAGCTTTCTGAACACACCACCACCTGTTATACCCTTGGGGCCAAGCACCCCAATGGTGCCTCAGACCAGCATTCAAGCCACAGCCACATCCACAGTCCCTGCCCGCTTCACAGCTGAGACCATGGACATGACTCAGAGTGACTGAGAATAGTGTCAGAGACTGAGTTGTTTATTTGTTTAATAAAGTTTATCTTTGCTTAAGACACTTAATACAATTTACTTGGTTCATTTTGCTTATTTAATAAAGTCATAAAGTTTACCTAAGAATTTAATAAAGTTTATCTTTGCTTAAGACACTTAGTTTACTTGGTTCATTTTGTTTACTTAATAAAGTGTTGGTGAAAACTTTGAAAAAATGGTTAAGCCTTTGCATGCTTGTGGGATAGATAAGGATAGTTGTGGGATAGATAAACCACCAGTGCAAGCATAGTGGGACTGTATGGTTGTTAAGCCTGGGTTCCCCAACCAGGGTTAGGTAGACAAGCTAAACAGAATGTGCAGCGTTAGTCAGATAGGCACACAGATAAATGAGTGAGTAAGCTTGTATGTTTATTAACATACAGTAAAAATAACAGATACGCTTGTGCTATCAAGAATATATTTTATTCCATTATAAGTTAATAGCATAGTCAAATAACAGTCCAATATTCATTTACCATGTAGTCAGTCCATTCAGGGATATTCAGTTAGCAAAGTCCATGTAGAATATCCTATGTCAGTTCACATAAAAATCTGTCCTTTGTTGTCTCTCCCGTTCAAGCATTGCAGTCTTGATTCCAAGCAGTAATCAGGGATCATCAAAGCCAGAGAGAGTGCGAGCAAGCTGTAGACTTGCTACTTTTAAATGGTTTTCATAACCACTCCCACAATTGCTATTTCACAGTTAAAGCTGCATACACTAACTATGATTCATAGTTATTATTTCACCTAAACCAGTTTGGGTAAACAATGTTATCCCTAACAATGGTCCACCATCCCAGCGATCCAGATGATTTTCTCCCCCTTTTTATAGAAAATATTGGTTGTCCACTAGGTGTCCTTCTACATACTCTAGACATACTGCAGACATCCTAAATATACGAGATACATCCCAGATACAAACATTTTGTCCGTTTTTAATACTTTATATACGAGATGCATACGCTTACATCTTTTCTATTTCCATGCTACTAACGTTGTGTAGACGTTCCACGTACCTTTTGCTTCCTCCCTCTTTCCATTTTCAGCTGCAGCGGATGTGAGTTGAGGGGATGGCCAGAGGATGCAGAGAGGATACAGTGGATGTTTAATGGATGATAACAGACATAGAACGTTTTTTGCCTGTATATGTCACGGATATACATCGTACGCGGCGGAAAGTTCATCTGTTCAAAAAGTTTTGTGCACCTCAAAACTTTTTGCATGGATGAAATCACAGTGGACGGGTGCTTGCCAGATAGAGCGTATGAAACACGTATGCAGTGAGTACACAACGGATGCATAGCATTTTCCAATGAATGGCAAGCTTTTTTTAATGTTTTACGTCCTCTTTGCATCCGTAAGTGCAGTGGGACTGGGTCTTAACATTATAATATTCAACGTAGAAAGAAATATGATAGGCAGCTAAATTCTGATTTGCACAGTAATCCCAGTGACATAGAGGAAGTTCTTCTGTATATCAATCCATTAAGATCCATCATCTTGTGCTTCTCTAATCTTTAGATCCTTGGTCACTGAAAATATTGGGAAATGAATCTGATATTTTTTCCTAATGCAAAGCACGTGCTTGACCTCTAAGCCGAATCTCTCTGTTGTGATTTTTTTGCTTCTCATTTAAATTTCCAGTGAGAATACAATCCTCCAATATTTTGCTTAATAGTAGGTCCCATTAGCTTCATTGGCACTTATTTCTCAATAACAGTTCTTAGGATCATAGGTTCATTTCATTTTCAGTGTCAGAAGATACTGCAGATGTAATTCACCAGCTGGGAATGTGGGGGTAGTGGGTTGTGAGAATTGCAGGTAAGAGATTGTTTGAAAAATAATGTATTTAGCTCATTCTTTTAAAAAAAATGTTGTACTGAAATATATATAATTAAACATTGGACTGAGTTAAAAGCCAAATATTTTCAAAAACCTTTCCTTCCTTCCTTCCTTCCTTCCTTCCTTCCTTCCTTCCTTCCTTCCTTCCTTCCTTCCTTCCTTTCTTACTTTCCTTCCTTCTTTTTCCTTCTTTCTTTCTTTTTTCTTTCTTTCTCTCTACTTCCTTCTTTCCTCTTTTTTTATTTCTCTCCTTCCTTCCTTTCTTTCTCCCTCCCTCCCTCCTTCTCTTTCTTTCTTTCTCTGTCTTTTTCTCTCTTTCCTTCCTTTCTTCCTTCTCTCTGTGTCTCTGTCTTTCTCACACACAAGTATTTGTTACATTAATAGATGCTTATAAGGAATCCAACAAAGAGAGAGTAAAATAATTTTAAACCTGATTGCAAAGTGACGAACTGAATGTCTCCTTAATGAGTGCATGTATAGTGTTATTGCTGTGATTGTAGGCATAGTGTGATCAGAATTTTAATTACTATTCCATTCAGTGTGGAGTCTTCAATTTATTCTCAATTATACTAAAATCTTGGTGCTTGCTCACTCTCTCTAAGTCTGTCTGTCTGTCTGTCTCTCTCTCTCTCTCTCTCTCAGAAGTATAAATTATTAGCTGAAGAAAAGTCAAATACAGAATAAAGACCTAAAAAACTTATAAAAGAGAATATCTGTAGCTCAGGACTGACACGAGGAGTCCTTGCTGTTCTCTGAGTTTGCTTGTTTTCTTGCAGATGTTTCATTACCCAAACTAGGTATCATCAGTGCTAGTCACTGCAACATCTGCAAGAAAACAAGCAAACCCAGAGAAAACCAAGGACCCCTCACCTACAAAACTCCAGGTAGTTTTTGGTAATTTGAAGCTATCAAATAACTGACCTGTTACAGATACTGCTCACTTAATGACCATTTAGTGGGCATGCAATGTTACAACAGTGCTGAACAAATAATAAAAGTCTACAGAGATTCTCAGTCATCCAGGTCATGGTTGTCCCAAAGTGATTTTTCAGGAGGCAATTGGACTTTCTGTTTTTTTCTTTGAAGATGTTTCACTTCTCCTCCATGAAACTTCTTCAGCTCTGACTAGATGGTGGACAGTATATTCCTTGCAGACAGCTGGTCCTTTGCATCCTTCTAGAGAGTCCTTGAGAGTGGTGCTCTGCATTTTTTCCTCTGGAAATCCATTACTATCTCTATATATCTCTATATATCAATATCTATCTATCTATCCATCCATCCATCCATCCATCCATCCATCCATCCATCTATCTATCTATCAACTCAAGGCAACAAACATACACAATACTCCTCCCTCCATAACCTACCCTCTTTCCTCCATATTCATTTAATGTGGCCTCAAGCCATGTAGTTTCTTAAAGGTGACAACCAACATCTTGACTTGGACCTGCAAGTACTTATATCCCAAGTATTGTTTACTTCCACTGGGTTTTCTTCAGCTTCCTGCCTTTATAATAACTTTTCACTTTGTAACCTGATCCCTTCACTCCTGTTCCTTGTGGTTGCATTTTAGCTGCACAGTGACCATATATTGGTTTTGTGCCTGCTGTTTATCTCTTTGGTGGTCACTGCTGGATTTCACTGTTTATTACTGTGTGCGTTCAATCATTTAAATGTGTTTCTGTGGTTCCCTTACTTGTTTGTTTGTATATTTGTTTTTATAAAACTGCTAGCAAGGCTGCTTTCCAGGCCAAAGCAAGTAAAAATAAATAAATTAGGGGAAAATTAATTGGAATATTAACTGGGACTATCAAATTTCCTGGCTGTTAAGGCAAGCTGTTTGCAAAACCTGTTGCAGTACAGCAAGTATCTCATCCTGGAACTGATGTGGAATGTGGATAGAATCTGCTATTTAATTTCCCAACATCTCATTTGCTGAGGTAGTAAGAGCGACTACCGCTGTTCAGTGTTCCCTCCAGAGTCATAACGGGGAAAGACAGAGAAGCACATTGACAAATATAATTTTTCACTGGCTTTCCTACTTCTAGAGGAAGTTCAATTTGTAGGAAACTATTTATATGATGGTAGTGATGTTTTTCTTAGCTCTTTTCTTTCAGAGAGAAATTAGGATAAAGGACGAATAGAATAGAATAGAATAGAATAGAATAGAATAGAATAGAATAGAACAGAACAGAACAGAACAGAACAGAACAGAACAGAGCAACTGCTTGGGTTAGTCCCTGCAGTTTTCTTGACAAAATGTTTTTCCCACAGATTAGAAAAAGGAACTAGCCCAAAGTCAATCAGATTTCTTTGTGCCTAACGCAGTACCAGAACTCCCAATCTCTTGGTGATTGGCTCAAAGTTACCCAGCTGCCTTTCATGCCTAAGGCAGGAAAAGAACTCCCAGTCTCCTTGTGATTGGCCCAAAGTCACCAGCCAGCTTTCATGAATAAGGCAGGACTAGAAGTCCCAGTCTCCTGCCGATTAACTCAAACTCATCCAGCTGGCTTTCATGCCTAAGGTGGGACTAGAATTCATAGTTCCCCCAGTTTTGAGCCTGATACATTAATCACTACACCAAACTGGCTCTTAACTGTTCTTAACCTTCTCATTAGGTCCAACAGAAAGGATATGCTTGGGATCCTGCCTGTCAGAGGATGTCATCTGATCAGTCCTAGGAAGTGCATTTTTTTTTTTCAGGATCTACTTTCTGGAATACTGTGTATGTCCCATCCTCGTACATCAAAGTCTGATTGACCCAACCCTACTGACATTTCAAAATGTCTTTAAAATATGGCTGCTTTCACAAACTTGGTCGTTAGGAGATTAATCTGCCTGTGAAATTGATGTTCCATTTGCTGACAATTTTTGTTGCCTTCTGCTGCCATTAGGCATACTTATTGTTTAGCTGCATTTGAATTTTTAATGCTATGTTATTTACCCACATCACTGTTACAGGATGAGCAGCCCTCTAAATTGATTAAACAAATAATTATTATTGCAAGAGGCAGAAGCAAGCACTACTAAGTGTACAGAATAAAGAGTTAGGTCATTGGTCTCATTGCTAGTCAATAATAGTAATTATTCAAAGTTGAAGTAAAGTATTTTTTCAGGCATGTATCACATCTGAGTGATAAGAAGGTTCAGGAGAACTTATGCTAACAATATTTTGGATCCTTTTGAAAGAGGTCATTGGATACTCTAGGGCTTTGTTGTCAAATTCATGGCCCACAGGCTGTATGTGTCACATGCAGGTCATGGCCACGCCCAATTTAGCAAAGGGGAAAAAAAGTTCTGATACATCACATGACACTGCTGTGACTATGCAAGTTTGACACCCCTGCTCTAGGGCATTGCTGTACTCTAAGGTTGTTTAAACATATGCAGTATGTAGCCAGCTAGGTGGCAGCATCTAACTAACCTTGACTGATCCTGAAATAAGTGAAACAGGGCTAGATATGGTTAGGATTTAGAGGAGACATCACATGTAATATCCAGGGTGGGGTTTAGACTGGGAAGCTGAAAGAAACTTTTAAAGATGGCAAATAACATCTATTTTTTTTCTAAGAAAACTACATGACCATGAATTAACCAGCAGTGAGGCTCAGTTGGAAGGAGATATGCTGTACCTTATACATTGTGCTGCCCTGCTCACGCACACAAACACATAACTGTGGTTTAGTGAGTTTATTAATATTCCCCAACAATTCTCTTCATCAAAACTCAGAACAGTCCCAATTAAGTCTGAGCCCCATGAGCAAGTCAAAATTAGTCCACAGAGAAATGGCCCAATAGTTCATAAAGCAATTGAAACTTGCTCAAACAAAAAAACTCCACCAAAGAAATTTAAATCCACACACAAGAAAGCTCACAAGGCAGAAAAAAGTTCAGAGTCTCCAAGGCACAAATCAATTCCAAGCACGGTGTAAATCCAGAGTGAAGCAGGAAACTCGACAACCAAAAACACACACTAGAAAAAATACACATTGTTCCATCTGCCTGCTGGTGAAGCTCATCAAGACAGGTGGGGCTTTCTCTTTGTGAGTAATCTGGCAGACCCCCACTCCTCTGCCTTTTCTCTGCCCTACATATTTTTGGATCAGGTACAGAAGGCAGTTCCTTCTTCTCTTCACTGACTGTCTGCCACTACATGCTTTCCCCAGCTGAAGCCTCCTCCAAATAACTTCCAGATGTTCATTTAGAGCTATCAATCAGCTCAGTTCCTGACATGCCATGAATAGGTTCATCCTCCTGACTGACTTCTGAAGACAAATCTGGGGAGTTGTCCAAGGGAGACATCACATGCATATAGTAAATATGAGGCTGAATATAACAGAATACACCACAGTATTTATGTACAACAATTTCTTGGTTTGGATTAGATCACTAGAGGAAATAGCTGAATTACCTTCTTTCTCCATATTGCCTTAATATACTGCTAGAGAGCACTAAAAATAGTAATATCTGCATGTATGCAGTAACAGTGAAATCACCATTTGCTATGGGTCTTAAGGCTCTGTCACACTGGCCGACGGATGCAAAACGTTTGTAAAAAAGACACAGCAGACGAGAAAAATGTTCCATCCATTGTTATCCACTTTCAAAAGGGGAAAAAATTTGCATAACCAGAGCGGATAACATGGAAAGGAACGGACGGGGTGAGGACGCAGGGCGGATGGAAAGTGGATGCTCCACGGAAGCCTAGCGGATGGAAGCGGATGGGAGCAGATGGCACATCCGCAAGGCTTCCAGAGGACCGCAGCAAAGCGGACACGGAATGGAAAGAGCGGATGCAGAGCAGACACTGAGCGGATAAAGTGGATGCAGAGCGGAAGCCTAGCGGATGCCTAGCGGATGCCTAGCGGATGTCTAGCATTCACTGCACATGCAGGGAGGATGCATTGCGTCAGTCCCATGGATGTAAAAGGATGCAGCTCGCAAGCAGGTCACCATTCAGAGGAAAGACCTGCTTCCAGACACATCGACTGCCTTGCCAGCCTTGCTGTCTGCCTTCCTGCCAGCCTTGCTGCCAGCCTCCCTGCCAGCCTGCCTTCCAGCCTCCCTGCCAGCTTTGCTGTCTGCCTGCCTGCCAGCCTTACTGCCAGCCTGCCTGCCAGCCTTGCTGCCAGCCTTGCTGCCAGCCTGCCTTCCAGCCTCCATGCCAGCCTCCCTGCCTGCCTGCCTGCCAGCCTGCCTGTCAGCCTTGGTGCCTGCCTGCCTGCCAGCCTTGCTGCCAGCCAGCAACCCCACAACCATGGGGAAGAAGAGAAAGCCTCAGCCATCTGCTGCCAGCCCTGGCAAGAGGGACAGGGCCACCCTCCCACCCCCTGGCCTTCACTCTGCTTCTGCTGGGGCTTCTGTAGCACAGGCTTGCTCTTCTGGGCTGGGGCTTCTGCTGCTTCTGCTTCTGGAGGAGCTGATGATGCTGCTTATGGCGGTGGTGCTTCTGCTCGTGCTTACTCTGCTAATGCTGCTTCTGGTGGTGGTACTTCTGCTGGTGCTTACTCTGCTGATGATGCTTCTGGCGGTGGTGCTTCTTCTGATGCTGCTTCTGGAGGAGCTGCTGATGCTGCTTATGGCGGTGGTGCTTCTGCTGGTGCTAACTCTGCTGAAGCTGCTCGTCGTCCTGCTGGTCCTGCTGGTCCTGCTCGTCCTGCTGGTCTTGCTCGTGCTCCTGGTCCTGCTCGTGCTCCTGGTCCTACTGCTGATCCTGGTCCTGCTGGTCCTGCTGGCACTGCTGCTGCTGCTGATCCTGGTCCTGCTGCTGCTGCTGCTGCTAATGATGATGATGATGATGATCTTGCTGGTGCTGCTGCTGGTGGTGGTGTGGAGGAGCAGCCCCTACAACCTGGAAGCCCCTCTGATGAGGGCCCATGTGGTCCTGCCAAAGGGAGAAAGAGGCATATGCAAGAATGGGAGAGGAGGCAATACTCCATTGAGGAGGAACATGAGGATGAGGTGCTGGAGTGGCTGAGAGAGAATGAGTATCCATGGCGTAAGGGACACAGGCTCTATAGGGACACCAAAAGGAAGCAGGCTGCTTGGAGAGAGGAGGCTGAGAGCCTGGGCTACACTTCGGAGGTGCTCCTCGGCTGGTGGAAGCACATGCACACATGGTACGGGAAGCTGCACCTCAAGAAATCTGGCCAGGCCGCGGTCAAGCTGACGGACAGAGAGACCTATGTGATGGCCAAGTGCAGCTTCCTGGAGGGTGAGATCTGCCACCAAGGAGCAGCCCCTCTCACAACCCTCTCTCTCAGGCAGCCTGCTGAGAGCCAGTCCTCTTCCGGCCGAGAGTCCGCTCCTGTCTCCAGGCAGGTATCTGTGGAGCGTCCCATGGCGGAGAACCCCCCAACAGCTGTTCTAACCGTGGCGGAACACGTGGAGGACACCCTGACGCAGTGGGAGAAAGGAGATGGCATTTCCACCACAGTCCCGCATCCACCCCCAGCTCCACCTCCACAGAAAGGCAGAGAGCCAGACAGGAGGGACAGAGCCACACTGTCCTGCTGGAGATAAGAGACACCATCAGGATCAGCATAGATATCCTCTCTCAGCTGGTACACACCAACGCCCCATCCTCCAATCGCAAGCCCTTCCTCACCTATGTGAACCAGACCCTCATGGACATGGCGGAACCCCAGTACCAGGTGGTGAAGGACAGGATCACCGATCTGCTTCACAACCCTCCAGATCCAGATGAACCTGCTCCCACCCAGTCCAGGTCTGCTCCTCCAGCCCAGGTGATGTCCCTCCCATTCCAAGGCTTTCCACAGGCCCTCATCTACCAGGGCTACGGCTACCAGGAGGTCCAGCAGCACAAGCAGCAGCCCTTCCCAGACCAGGCACAGGCTCATCGGACACCACCATTGCCACCGGTTCCACTGATGCCACCGATGCCACCCACACCACTGATGCCACCGACGCCACCGATGCCACCCATGCCACTGATGCCACCCATGCCTGTCCTCACCCAGCTGCAGACCAGACAGCCCCACAACACTGCTCCTTCCTCCACCCCACAGCCAAGCCCAGCCTCAGTACATCTGTCATCGGTACTGAGGCTGACACCCTAAGGCATGGAGGAAGAAGCTCTCAACATCACGGGGCTGAGCCAGCTGTCTGAGAGTTTCCTCAACACACCGTCACCTGTTGTCCTCTCGGGGCCAGGCACCCCAATGATGCCACAGACCAGCACTCCAGCAGCAGCCACCTCCACAGCACCTGGACCCTTCACCCCTGAGACTGGACACACCTCTGAGTGCCAGAGAAGAGTGCCAAAGACTGGGTGGCTACCTGTAGACTTTATTTGGACACTTGACTTGGGTCATTTTTCTTTTACAACTTGTTATTAATAAAGATTATATTTGCTTCACATGCTTGCTTCATTTATTTTATTGAATAAAGTCTTGGTGGAAACTTTAGAAATGGTTTAAGCCTTTGCATGCTTGTGGGATGGGTTAAGATAGCAGTGGGATGGGCAGGGATACCTTTGGGATGGGTATTAGCTGTGGGATGGGCAGGGATACTTTTGGAATGGGTAATAGCTGTGGGATGGGCAGGGATACCTTTGGGATGGGTAATAGCTGTGGGATGGGCAGGGATACCTTTGGGATGGGTAATAGCTGTGGGATGGGCAGGAATACCTTTGGGATGGGTAATAGCTGTAGGATGGGCAGGGATACCTTTGGGATGGGTAATAGCTGTGGGATGGGCAGGGATACCTTTGGGATGGGTAATAGCTGTGGGATGGGCAGGGATACCTTTGGGATGGGTGATAGCTGTGGGATGGGCAGGGATACCTTTGGGATGAGCACTTCGTCAAATATGGCTGGTGGCATCCTCATGAAATGCTGGAATGCCCGAGTGTCTTTGTTTCTCAGCTCCACCATCAGCTTGTCATACAGTCCGTACTCTGCTCTTCTTGCGATCCATCTTCAGACCCACACACTTCTTGGATGCCTCCTTTTCCTTGTGTAGAACAGGTGAAAGAGCCTGAAGAGGGCTTGGCACTGCTGTAGAATAATGGCAGCTACCAAAAGGAGTGTGTGACGATCCATGGTGGAGATGACTGGATGATGTGGAAGAGCAAGAGAAAGAGCAAGGCTGAAGAGGTCTGCACACCAGGACTGCTGGACTGAAAGTGAGATCCAGGTGATTTCCTCCCCCTTTTTATGGGAAATATCGGTTTTCCACTAGGTGTCCTTCTGCATCCTCTAGACATCCTCCAGACATCCTAAATATCTGAGATACGTCCCTTATACGAACAGTTTTTCCATTTTAATGCTTTATATGCGAGCTGCATCTGCTTTCATCCTTTCTATGTCCGTGCTACTAATGCTGCGTGGACGTTCCATGTCCATTTCGCTTCCTCCCTCTTTCCCTTTTCCGCTGGAGCGGATGTGATTTGCACGGATGCGATTTGCACGGATGCGCAGCGGATGTCGAACCGATACAGCGGATGTGTAATGGATGACAACGGACGTAGAACATTTGTTCCCCGTATGTGTCGCGGATGTAGAACAGACACGGCGGAAAGTTCATCCACTCAATAAGTTTTGTGCAGCTCAAAACTTTTTGAGTGGATGAAATCTCAGTGGACGGATGCTGGATGGATAGAACGTATGAATCACGCACGCAGTGAGTACAGAATGGATGCATCGCGTTAACCAACAGATGGCAAGCATTTTTCTCCGTTTTACATCCTCTTTCCATCCGTTGGTGCAGTGTGACATGGGCTTAAGATCATAAGTATTAGTTTTGAAGAATACATATTTGCATGTGCATATCTATCAGTCTAATTCACCTATCTGTTACTTTTTTTTGCCTTTCCCTGATCATTTCTGTTTAAATAGAACTTTGTTATAGCTATTTTCAGTCAGAAAATACCTCCATTTTTTTTAAAAAAATGTTATTATTATATAAAATACAAAAATAAACAAAGGTTAGAGGGAAATGGGAGAAAGAAAAGAAGGAGAGTGTGTGATAAGGGACAGAAGAACAGTATAACTTCCAACTTTTTTCAGCACAGTTGAATAAAATTAAAAGGTACAGCCTCATCTTTTTACTGTTACATATTTAATATATACTATACTTTAAGAACAAATCTAATCCACTCTGTAGGTCCCAAAGTCAGGATTTCCTTTTTTTTTTTTCCTGTCACAAACGTGAAGTCAAAAAGTAATTTCCAAGTATAAAAATGTCCAATTTTTGACCAGTTCAATATATGCAAACTCTTTATGGTTATCTCTACACAGTTCTTCTTACCCTCTGAACTTAGAACACAATATTCCTTTTATCTTTATAAAACAGAATTACACAGTAAACAATCAGTTATTAAAACCACTGAAATAATTATTACTAATACCACTGGTATAAACAACAATTAAGTAATATGGATATTAATAAGGTTAATATTAATAAGGTTTTGGACCATGGTTTTCTAAAATTCCTCTGGAGCAAATATTTTCTCTTAGATCCTTGTATGTAATTTTTTATTAAGGATTTTATTAAGGATTTTGGCCTCCCCCAATAGGAAGTCCCAGCATGTTTTATCGGCATGAAATGAAATTAAGCCCTTCCCCCCAAATTAAGGCCTATATTAAAACATGTGAAATGGGGGGAGTGGTGGTGGGGGTTTGCTGTTAGGAAGTACTTTTGTTGCATACCCGGATATGGTGCTGCCTGCATTGACCCCATTACGAAGTACCCCACCAATGCCGAAATCAACATCCAAACTGTCGCCACCCGCGCACCCAAAGATGCAAAGGGCGGAATGAAGTTACCCCTTAAAAGACAGCCTAGCCATTTTTTCGGGGCTCAAAAAAAAAAATAAGACCCGGCCTTATTATATGAGAAACACGGGTACTATAAAAGCTTGTAAAATGAAACTTAAAGAACAGAGAATAGAAAGAATAAAAAGTGCAAGAAAAAAGAAAAGAGAAAATAAAGAATATAATAAAGAAAAAGAAAAGAAACTTATAAAGAGATTACTTCCAATCTTCATCACAAGTATAAACAAATTAATAATTGTTTTCTTAAGTTTTCGCGGGTACTTACATGTATGCTGTTCAGCTTTGTTCGGGTATTTTCCCACGTCATTGTAGTTGTGCTTTTAAAGTTGTAGCAACGTTTCGGCAGACTTTTTTTTAAAAAAGTCTAACTCACAGACGAACTCAATACAGAAGCCTGATGATGGCAGATGAGATTCATGCCGAAATGTTGCTACAACTTTAAAAGCACAACTACAATGACGTGGGAAAATATCTGAACAAAGCTGAACAGCAGACAAAGTTAATAATTCTTCACATCCATAAGGTTATAGATAAATATATGCATATCTCATATCCCATCCCATAAGCAAATCCATAAAATATCAAGGAGGAGGAGGAGGAGGAAAAGGAGGAGAGAGGAGGAGAGAGGGGGAGTTGGAGAAGGAGGTTATTTCAACCTTGATAAAATAACCAATTTTATATTCCTCCTTTTCTTTCTAACATTCATAATATTTAGTTCATTCAAATATTGTTGTAGGATATGATTTCTCTTCTATTCTTCATAGTCCCATCATAAAGCATCCTTTTTACAAATCATTCTCTTGACTTTTCACTGTAATTTCACTGTTAATACTTTCTCTGTCTTCTTAGACAAAATGTATTCTACATTTGTCATTCTCTCATTAACATATTCAACATGGTCAGACATCATTACTGACCCTGTTGACATGTAGCTATTTTTTTGCTCCATTCTTCAAAGATGTCCTTTAATATTTCCAATGTTATTATGCTTTGTGTCATTTTATACATCCCAGTGCTAACCAACAACAAAAGCAGGCATGTCTTTGTATCTTCTGCTTAAAATCTTCAATCCTCTTTAATCTTCAGTTTCTAAAATCATAAAGTTGCTTGTCTTTGTTATGAGTGACAATAACTTAAGATAGTCAAATTTTATTTATTTAAAGCATTAATAAATCTGGTTTGCATAATTAGCTATTAATTTTTATAGTTAATTCTAAAATATTCATAAAATATGAATAAAGTCAATATTCCAAATTTAACTAGACCTTAATTCAGTTAAGTTCAAAATGTTATTTAGCTTTTTGCTGTTTCTTTAAAAAAAATAAGTAATTAAACATAATTATTTTTTCTTTTGTTCAGAGTTAAAAGTTAAACTCACCTGCTGTTTTCAAATTTGCTGTCCCAAAAGTCTCTAATAGGTTTAAGATGATTAATAGGCAGTTTCAGAAAGTGATTAGAAATAGAGACTTGGGAACTTAATGTCTTAAAAGGCCTCACTATGGTGGCAAGCAAGATGACTAATTCCTTCATTTCTCAGCATTCAAACCTGCAGACGACTGCTGCTCTGTGGTCTCCTTTTGAAGAGCAGGTGCCTGGGGCACCTGTGGGTGATTTCCAGCCTTCTCCTTGTCCAGAGAGGTTCCAAAGTATGGCTCTACTCATCAGTTTTTTCAGACTTTGCCATAGTTGCCTGCTCTCACAAAGACATTTTTGGTTGGTTATGCCTCCCCCAGAAAAATATTCTCCCTCAGGATCTTTTGGTACAGAGCTCTATATGCCCATACAAGCATTTGTATATGTGTATTAATGTGATATAAATATTCCTGGTGGCCAAGCCTGAAACCCCTACTTTCTAAACTTAAGAAACAAATGCAAAGAGGGATGGATTTTTTCAGTTGTAATTATATAGTGATAAGATGACCAAAAGATGTATATGAAAATGACCTGAAGTAACAATAACAGATAATCAAAGTTGGAACGGATCTTGTAGGTCATCTACTACAACCCCCAACCCAAGCGGGAGACCCTACACCATTTCTGACAAATGGGAGTCCAATCTCTTCTTGAAAGTTTCAAGTGATGGCACTCCCACAACTTTCGAGGGCAAACTGTTCCACTGGTTGATTGTTCTCCCTGTCAAAAAGTTTCTCTTTATTTCCAGGTTAAATCTCTCCTTGTTCAGTTTCCATCCATTATTCCTTGTCTGGCCTTCAGGTGCTTTAGAAAATAGCTTGACCCCCTCCTCTCTGTGGCAGTCTTTCAAATATTGGGGCACTGCTATCCTGTCTCCCCTGGCCCTTCTCTTCACTAGACTAGCCATGCCCTGTTCCTGTAACTGTTCTTTATATGTTTTAGTCTCCAGTCCCCTGATCATCCAGTCTACCATCTAGGTCCCTAGTTGTCAAAAATCCTAAAAGAAGATGCTAAGTCATGAAACACCCTGCCTCCCTTTAATAAGAGATGCTATTGTCACCACAAAGTGAAAGTCCTGTCCTTGATAATTTCTTCTTCATTTGAAGAGATTGAAAGAAACAGTCAAAGCATTTTTCTGCTCACAGTGCTTACAGAGGTTCTCAATCATCCAGGCCATGTTTGTCCCAAAGCTGCTTTTTCAAAGGGCAACTGGACTTTGTTTTTCAGTTCTGAAGTCAGAACTGAAGAATCTTCTTGGACAAAAAATGCAACATCTTCAAGGAAAAAAAAAGTCCAGTTGCCTTTGTCTTTTCTGCTCACAGTTTTGGTGGAAAATTTTTGAGAAATTGTTGGGGCTACCACTAACTTCATTTATTTATTATAGTGTTTATTGTCATGGTCAAGCAGATGATGTTATGAAGTCCCACAGTAATTGTGAAGCCAAGAACTCTTTTTTGTTGTTTGTTTCCACTTTGAGCAACATAGTTCGTTTCTCAGTGTAGTCAACTATTTGTGATACATAAAAAGCCCTCCTCTCATGCCAATGAATTGCTGAAAATATGAACTTGGAAGCACTTTTATACAATCTCTTCTAAATCTCTTTTGTTCTAATTTCACTAAGTGACTCTCTAATTCGAATGAAAAAGAACTGGAAGCAAGAAACCAGCTTTTTTTAAGAGGCCAATTCGATCAAACTAGATTCTGCCAAGAAATTCTTGATTTGTTTACAACTTTCTCCTTCAGAGAACACAAGAAGTTGCATGCGGAAAGTCAAGGACATTGAAGTAGCAGAGAAATACAGGAGGAAAGTGCAAAGTTAGAATAGTTGAATTTGTAGCTTGAGTTCCAAGGAAGGAAGGAAGGAAGGAAGGAAGGAAGGAAGGAAGGAAGGAAGGAAGGAAGGAAGGAAAGAAAGAAAGAAAGAAAGAAAGAAAGAAAGAAAGAAAGAAAGAAAAGAAAGAAACAGATTTAAAAAACTTCATAGGAGATGGAAGATTTCATGTGGACATGGAAAAAACAAAAGAACAAGATATAACACCATTGGAAGGGACATTGGAGGATATCTAGTTCAATCCACTGCTGAAGAGGAAACCCTACTCCATTTCAGAAAAATGGTTGTCCAATCTTTTTTTAAAAAAATCTCCAGTGTTGAAGCAACCATCATTTCTAGAGGCAAGTCATTCCACTGATTAATTGTTCTGCTATCAGGAAATTTCTCATTAGATCTAGGTTGATTCTCTCCTTGATTAGTTTCCATCAATTGCTTTTTGTCTTGCCTTCAGGTGCTTTGGAGAATAGGTTGACTCCCTCTTCTTTGTGGTAGCCCCTTACATATTGGAAGATTGCTATCATGTCACCCCTGGTCCTTCTTTTCAATATAGTCATAATCATAAGAAAGAAACCAGGATATTGTAAATTTTAGTCCTGCCTGAGGCATGAAAGCCAGCTGAGTGACTTTAGCCAATCAGCAGGACACTGTGAATTCTAGTCCTGCCTTAAGGCCGTGTCACACTGCCCAACGGATGCAAAAAGGACACAACGGAAGAGAAAAATGTTACATCCGCGCTCAAAAGGGGCAAAAATTTGTATAATTGGAGCGGATAACACGGACGCGGGGAGGACGCAGGGTGAATGCAAAGCGGATGCAGAACGGAAGCCCAGTGGATGGAAGCGGATGGCGCATCCGCTGGGCTTCCCGGGGGCCTCAGTGAAGCGGACGTGGAATGGAAACAACGGATGCAGAACGGATGCACAGGGGATGAAGCGGATGCACAGCGGACGCCTAGCGGATGCACAGCGGAAGCCTAACGGATGCCTGGCATTAATTGTGCATGCGGGGAGGATGCATTGCGCAAGCCCCGCAGATATAAAGGGAAGCAGCTCGCACGTGGCCAGCATTTGGAGGAAGGGACCTGCTGCTGGATACCTTGAGTTCTTGCCTGCATGTCTGCCTGCAAGCCTTGTTGCCAGCCTGCCACCAAGCCTGCCTCCCAGCCTGCCTCCCAGCCTCCTGGGCAGCCTCCCTGCCAGCCTTGCTGCCAGCCTGCCTTCCAGCCTCCCTGCCAGCATTGCTGCCAGCCTGCCTTCCAGCCTCCCTGCCAGCATTGCTGCCAGCCTGCCTTCCAGCCTCCCTGCCAGCCAGTCTGTCTGCCAGCCTTGGTGCCTGCCTTCCTGCCAGCCTTCCTAACAGGCTTCCTGCCAGCCTTCCTTCCAGCCTTCCTGCCAGCCTTGGTGCCTGCCAGCCTTCCTGCAAGCCTTCCTGCCAGCCAGCAACCCCACAACCATGGGGAAGAAGCGAAAGCCTCAGCAACCTGCCACCATCCCTGGCAAGAGGGACAGGGCCACCCTTCCACCCCATGTCCCTGACTCTGCTTCTGCTGGGGCTTCTGCTGCTTGGGCTCGCTCTTCTGTTGCTGGAGCTTCTGCTGTAGCTGTTCCTGGCAGTGGTGCTTCTGCTGCGTACTCTGCTGAAGCTGCTCCTGGTCCTGCTGGTCCTGCTGGTCCTGCTCGTTCTGCTCGTGCTCCTGGTCTTGCTGACCCCACTGCTGGTGCTTACTCTGCTGCTGCTGATCCTGGCCTTACTGCTGCTGCTGCTGCTGCTGATCCTGCTGCTGCTGATGATTATGATCCTGCTGGTGATTATGCTGCTGCTGCTGCTGATGATGCTGATTATGATCCTGCTGGTGATGATGCTGATGCTGCTGCTGCTGCTGATGATGAGGATGATGCTGTTGGTGTGGAGGAGCAGCCCCTACAACATGGAAGCTCCTCTGATTAGGGCCCATCTGGTCCTGGCAAAGGGAGGAAGAGGCGTATGCAACAACGGGAGAGGAGGCAGTACTACATTGAGGAAGCGCACGAGGATGAGGTGCTGGAGTGGCTGAGAGAGAACGACTATCTGTGGCGGAAGGGACACCAGCTGTACAGGGACACCAAGCGGAAGCAGGCTGCTTGGAGAGAGAGGGCGGAGAGTCTGGGCTACACATTGGATGTGCTCCTCGGCTGGTGGATGCACATGCACACCTGGTATGGGAAACTGCACCTCAAAAAATCTGGCCAGGCCACGGTTAAGCTGATGGACAGAGAGAACTATGTCATGGCCAAGTGCACCTTCCTGGAGGGTGAGGTCTGCCACCGAGGAGCACCAGGAGCCCAAATCTCTACCCTCTCTCTCCAGCAGCCTGCTGGGAGCCAGTCCTCTGGCGGCCAAGAGTCAGTCCCTGTCTCCATGCAGGTATCTGTGGAGCGTGCCACGGCAGAGAACCCCTCGGCAGGTGTTGAAAGCGTGGTGGAGACCGAGGAGGACTCCCTGGTGCGGTGGGAGAAAGGAGACATCGAGTCCACCGCTGCCGAAGCCACATCCACCCACACCTCCGCCACCACAATAAGGCAGAGAGCCGGACGGCAGGAGGGGCAGAGCCACAAGGTCCTGGTGGAGATCAGGGACACCATCTGCACCAGCATAGGTCTTATCTCTCAGCTGGTCCCCATCAAATCCTCCTCCTCCAATTCCTCAATTATGTCAACCAGACCCTCAAGGAGATGGTGGATCCCCAGTACCAGGTGGTGAAGGAGAGGATCACCACGCTGCTTAACAGCCCTCCAGACCCAGAGGCACCTGCTCCCACCCAGTCCAGGTCTGCTCCTCCACCCCAGGTGAAGTCCCTCACATACCAAGGCTTCCCACAGCCCCTCACCTACCAGGGCTACAGCTACCCGGAGGTCCAGCAGCACAGACAGCAGCCCTTCCAAATGCAGGCACAAAGTCATCGGGCGACACCGTTGCCACCGGTTCCAATGATGCCACCAATGCCAACCACGACAATAATGCCACCCACGACAGCAATGCCAGCCACGCCAATGATGCCACCCAAGCCAGTCCTCACCCGGCTGCAGATCAGGCAGTCCCACTACACTGCTCCTTCCTCCATCTCACAGCCAAGCCCGGCCTCAGTACATCTGTCCTCAGTACTGGGGCTGACACCCAATTGCATGGAGGAAGGACCTCTCAGCATCACGGGGCTGAGCCAGCTGTCTGACACCTTCCTCAACACACCGTCCCCTGTTGTCTTCTCGGGGCCAGGCACTCCAAGAACACCTCAGACCAGCAATGCAGCAGCACCCACCTCCACAGCACCTGCACCCTAACACCTTAGACTGGGCACACACCTCCGAGTGACCAAGAGGAGTGCCAGAGACTGGCCGCCTGGATATTTTTGGACTTTATTTGGACACTTGACTTGGGTCATGTTTATTTTACAGCTTGTTATTAATAAAGTTTATCTTTGTTTGACACACTTGCTTAATTAATTTTTTTCTATAAAGTCTGGGTGGAAACTTTTAGAAATGGTTTAGCCTTTGCATGCTTGTGGGATGGGTTAAGATAGCAGTGGGATGGGCAGTGATACCTTTGGGGTGAGTTAGGATAGCTGTGGGATGGGAAGGGATACCTGTGGGATGGGAAGGGATACCTGTGGGATGGGCAGGGATACCTGTGGGATGGGTAATAGTTGTGGGATAGATAAACCTCCAGTGCAAGCATAGTGGGACTGTATGGTCCACCCTCCGAGGTGCCACCCCTATGGCCCTTCATTATTAATTACAATGTAAGTATTGATCCACACATGTCAACATAAACACAACTCTTTCTTAAATGCCCTCTTCATTGTAGGCACACCCAACATACATGGGCCAATCTCATCAGTGTGATGAGACAGGCTGAAGGAAGCATCCATTAAGCATCTACCATCCTGTTCTGCCACTCCACCACTCCAGCTGGGGAGTTGCATCAGTGTTTCAGGAGGTTGCGCTGCTTCTTCGCCTCACGTGAGGCTCTGTTGGGCCCTTGCACATCCTCAGTGTCAATCAGGTTTTGCCCTTGCCTCCATTCCCCAGGCTCCATGTCCCCATTGCCTTGCTGGAGGTCCACGAGCCTGTTCTGCAAGACTGGGTAGCGGATGCGCATGAGATTGTGCAGGATGCAGCAAGCTTCCACGATCCTCCTCATGGTCTCTGGGTGATGCTGCATGTTGGTGAGAAGTACCTGGAGCCTGTTGGCCAGGATGCCAAAGGCGTTCTCCACCACCCGTCTTGCCCTGGACAGCCTGTAGTTGAAGATCTTCTCTTCATGGGTGAGGTATTTGGAGGTGCAGGGCTTCATGAGGTAGGTTCTGAGGGAGAAGGTATCATCCCCCACGATGAAGTAGGGCACATCTTGCGTGTCGTTGGGCAGCGGGTCTGGATCTGGGAAGCCCACCATGAGGTTGCTTTCCAGCCCCTCCTTGAGGTGACTGGCATTGTATACCTGGGCATCTGAAGATGAGCCGTTGCCCGAAACATCAATGTACATGAACTTGTCATCAGTATCGATCATGGCGAAGAGGATGATTCTGAAGAAGCCCTTGTAGGTGTGATAAGTGGACCATAAGTTGGATGGAGCTTTGCAGGCCACATGCTTGCCATCGAAGGCTCCAACGGTGTGGGGGAAGTTCCACTTCAGATACCACTGCTCTACAACTTTCTTCCATCCTTCTTCAGTGGAAGGGCACTGGAGGAGCTCCTCCTTGTATTCTTTGATGATGGCCTGCACCACTTCTATGACAACAATGCTGATGGTGCCGTGTGGCACCCTCCAGCCGTACTGCATGCTCCTGTAGGTTGTCCCTGAGGCCAGGTGGCGCAGAGTGTTGTGCAGTGCCTGACACCCAGGTTGACCAAGACAAACACCAACTTCCCGCCCAGCCTGGAACCTGGGCTCAAGGTGGCACTCAATCTGTGCCAACAGGCGACGGTGTGTTGAGGAAGGTGTCGGACAGCTGGCTCAGCCCCGTGATGCTAAGAGGTCCTTCCTCCATGCCATGGGGTGTCAGCCCCAGTACTGAGGACAGATGTACTGAGGCTGGGCTTGGCTGTGGGATGGAGGAAGGAGTAGTGTAGTGGGGCTGCCTGTTCTGCAGTGGCGTGAGGACTGTCGAGGTTGGCATCAGGAACGGGTGGCATCAGTGTCATCCAATGACTCTGTGCCTGCACCTTAAGGGCTGCTGTCTCTGCTGCTGGACCTCGAGGTAGCTGTAGCCCTGGTAGGTGAGGGGGTGTTGGAAGCCTTGGTATGGGAGGGACATCACCTGGGGTGGAGGGGCAGACCTGGACTGGATGGGAGCAGGTGCCTCTGGGTCTGGAGGGTTGTTAAGCAGCGTGGTGATCCTCTCCTTCACCACCTGGTACTGGGGATCCGCCATCTCCTTGAGGGTCTGGTTCACATAATTGAGGAAAGGCTTGCGGTTGGAGGAGGGGGAGTCGATGGGGACCAGCTGAGAGAGGAGACCTATGCTGGTGCAGATGGTGTCCCTGATCTCCACCAGGACCTTGTGGCTCTGCCCCTCCTGCGGTCTGGCTCTCTTCCTTACTGTGGAGGTGGAGGTGTGGGTGGATGCGGCTTTGGCAGTGGTGGACTCGATGTCTCCTTTCTCCCACCGCACCAGGGAATCCTCCTCGGTCTCCACCATGCTTTCAACACCTGCCGAGGGGTTCTCTGCCATGGCACGCTCCACAGAAACCTGCATGGAGACAGGGACTGACTCTCGGCCGCCAGAGGACTGGCTCCCAGCAGGCTGCCAGAGAGAGAGGGTAGAGATTTGGGCTCCTGGTGCTCCTCGGTGGTGGACCTCACCCTCCAGGAAGCTGCACTTGGCCATGACATAGTTCTCTCTTTCTGTCAGCTTAACCGTGGCCTGACCAGATTTTTTGCGGTGCAGCTTTCCGTACCAGGTGTGCATGTGCTTCCACCAGCCAAGGAGCACCTCCAAAGAGTAGCCCAGACTCTCCGCCCTCTCTCTCCAAGCAGCCTGCTTCCACTTGGTGTCCCTGTACCTCCGGTGTCCCTTCCGCCACAGATAGTCGTTCTCTCTCAGCCACTCCAGCACCTCATCCTCATGCGCTTCCTTGATGTAATACTGCCTCCTCTCCCGTTGTTGCATACGCCTCTTCCTCCCTTTGGCAGGACCAGATGGGCCCTCATCAGAGGGGCTTCCAAGTTGTAGGGGCTGCTCCTCCACACCAACAGCAGCAGCAGCAGTAGCAGGATCATAATCAGCATCAGCAGCAGCAGCATAATCACCAGCAGGATCATAAGCAGCAGGAGCAGCAGCAGCAGGATCATCATCATCAGCAGCAGCAGCAAGACCAGGATGAGCAGCAGCAGAGTAAGCACCAGCAGCAGGGTCAGCAAGACCAGGAGCATGAGCAGAACGAGCAGGACCAGCAGGACCAGGAGCAGCTTCAGCAGAGTACGCAGCAGAAGCACCACTGCCAGGAGTAGCTACAGCAGAAGCTCCAGCAACAGAAGGGCGAGCCCAAGCAGCAGAAGCCCCAGCAGAAGCAGAGTCAGGGACATGGGGCGGGAGGGTGGCCCTGTTCCTCTTGTCAGGGATGGCGGCAGGTTGCTGAGACTTTTGCTTCTTCCCCATGGTTGTGGGTTTGCTGGCTGGCAGGGAGGCTTGCAGGAAGGCTTGCAGGCACCAAGCCTGGCAGGAAGCCTGGCAGGAAGCCTGTTAGGAAGGCTGGCAGGAAGGCAGGCACCAAGGCTGGCAGACAGACTGGCTGGCAGGGAGGCTGGAAGGCAGGCTGGCAGCAATGCTGGCAGGGAGGCTGGAAGGCATGCTGCCAGCAAGGCTGGATGGGAGGCTGGAAGGCAGGCTGCCAGCAAGGCTGGAAGGGAGGCTGGAAGGCAGGCTGGCAGCAAGGCTGGCAGGCAGACATGCAGGCAAGGAACTCAAAGTGTCCAGCAGCAGGTCTTTCCTCGGAATGCTAGACGTGCAAGCTGCTTCCATTTATATCCGGGGGGCTTGTGCAATGCATCCCCCCCGCATGCGCAATTAACGCCAGGCATCCGTTAGGCTTCCGCTGTGTATCCTCTTCATCCGCTGTGCATCTGTTCTGCATCCGCTTTTTCCATTCCGCATCCGCTTCGCTGAGGCCCCCCGGAAGCCTCGCGGACGCGCCATCAACTTCCATCCGCTGTGCTTCCATTCCGCATCCGCTTTGCATCCGCCCTGCATCCTCCCTGCGTCCGTGTTGTCCACTCCAATTATGCAAATTTTCACCCCTTTTGAGCGCGAATACAACGGATGTAACATTTTTATCTTCCATTGTGTCCATTTTGCATCCGTTGGGCAGTGTGACAGGGCCTTAATATCCGAGATAGGTCCCCTCTGTGGACGTTTTTTCCATTTTAAATGCTTTGTTTAAGCTAGGCATCCATTCTGCATCCATTCCGCATCCGTTCCGCTTCTTCCCTGCATCCGGACGGATGGAGTTGCAGGGATGCGTAGCGGAAGCCTAGCGGATATAACGGATGCCTAGCGGATGCAGAACGGATGAATTGGATACATTTTCCACGCAAAAGTTTTGAGCAGCCCAAAACTTTCTGAGCGGATGAAACGTCAATAAACGGATGCTGGACGGATAGAGAGGAAGCAAAACGGAGGCAGTGAGTACATCGTGTTTTCCAATGGATGGCAAGCTTTTTTGTCTGTTTTACTTCCTCTTTGCATTCGTTGGTGCAGTGTGATAGGGGCTTTAGCCAAGAAAGTCAACTGGGTAACTTTGGACTGGTCTCTGTGTCTGTCTCTGTCTTAGCCCAACCAGGAGTGGGATTCTCCCAGATCAGGTGAACCCGTTGTTCCAACAATCAGCTGGCTCCAAACCAGTTCACTGTGACTTTCATGTGGTGGTGGATATTGGTGGAATCCCACCCCTGAGCCCAACTCACTTCAGAAAGTGATTGTTGTTGAGGAGAAGAAAAGGAGGAGGAAGGAGTATTATGTATGTTTGCCTCCTTGAGTATAAAGAAATAAAGGTGGGAGAAAAATCTCATCTATCAATAAATCAATTCCAGCAAGCAAAAGATTTCACATCAGTGGAAATCTGGGTAAAAAAAAGATTGTAAGAACACCAAAAACATCAAGGAAGAATAGGTACATGCAGAGTAGGACTCTGCATTTATTCCCATAATACAGATAGTCCTTGACTTATGAAAGCAATGAAGCCCAACATTTCTGTTGCTAAGTGAAAGACATTTCTTAGGTGAGTTTTCCCTCATTTTAAGACTTTTCTTGCCACAGCTATTAAGTGAATGACTGCAGTTGTTCAGCTAATAACTTGGCTGTTAGATGACTGACTGATGTTGATTGACTTTGCTTGTCAAATAAGTTGCAACTGTCCTAAATATGAATCCATTGCCAAGCATCCAAATTTTGTTCACATGACCATGGCGATGCTGCAATGTTTGTAAGAGTGAAAAATGGTCCTAGGTCACTTTTTTTCAATGCCGTTTTAACTTTGAACAGTCACTAAATGAACTGTTTGTACATTGCACTTTCTTATCCCCGTGATAAACGTGATGGGATAAACTATCCTAATGAAATGAGGAACATTTTAATTTCAGTTCTACAAAACAAGGGAAATCAAAGCGGGATTGCCATTTTCAGAGACAGCTCTTTATGCCTGATATTCCTAACACCTTCCTGTAATGATTCCAAGAAGCATTTATCTCTGTGTGTCTGTCTCTCTTTCTGTGGAGAACATAACAATGAACTGATATGGAAAGTAAAATTGGCTTCTCATTTTTCAAAGAGCTTCATCATCTAACTTTTATATTCCCCTTTCCCCCACCTACACGAAGGCTTTCTTTTGCTCTGCTCTGCCTGATGCTCATTTGTTGCAATTACACCAGAAATGTTCACAAGGAGAGTAATTATTCACTTAAAACATCAACTGGTTTCTGTGATACTTGATAAATGTTAGATGCTGTTACAATTGTTCATATTCTCTATTGGAGAAGAGTGCCAGCAGCTAATGACTGGGACTTGTGCTCACAATTCCAGAGCTCTCAATATTGTCAGGATATATCAAGCATAAAAATGATCTGTCTTCTTGCTAGAGGCCATTTTCACCTCATTTGAAATTCAAGGGAAAACACACTGCTTTCATTTCTACTCATTTGCCCATGAAACAAATGATAGAACTGTTTGGAAAAATGCACCTGAAACCCAGAAGTAACTCTGTCTCCATCCAGGATTTGAAGCCCTCACACACAAGGACAGGTTTCTCAGTCTGAGGCAGAATGTGACATCATGAGAACCATTTTTTTTTAATTAATAGTGTCTGGTCCTCATGTTTATATGGAAATCATTCAGAAGGGTTGTCGTGCAAGAAAGATGAGAAGCAACGGAATGGAATGTTTGAGAATGAACTTGGACTAAGGAGACTCAGCTTGAAGCCTTCACTTGACCCCTAAGCTTTCTTTCTCTTTCTCTCTCTAGTGTCTCTCTCTTTCTCCAGTCTCTCTATCCAGTCTCTCTTTTTCTCCAGACACTCTCTTAAGTTTCTCTCTATTTCTCCAGTCTCTCTCTCCAGCCTCTCTCTCTAGTCTCTCTCTCTCCCTCCCTCTTTCTCTCTTTCTCCAATCGTTCTCTTAAGTCTCCATCTCTCTCTTTCTCCAGTCCCTCTCTCCAGTCTGTCTCTCTTTTTCCAGTCTCTCTCTAGTCTCTCTTTCTCTTTCTCTTTCTCTTTCTCCAGTCTCTCTCTCTCTCTCTCTCTCTCCACACACTCTCTCACTCTCTCCATCATATCTCATGTTATTGTTTTAGGAAAACCCATGTATGATGCAGAGGTGCCCCCAAGGATCAAGGGGGTGCAAATGACAAAGGCATAGTAATACTCCGTTCCAACTATCTCCTCTATGCCAACAATTTTACCATTTTACGATGCCTTAGTAAGACTCTATTTGAAATACCGCATCCTGTTTTGATCAGTGTGATATAAAAAAAGATGGTGAGACTCTAGAAAGAGTGCAGATAAAAGCAATAAAGATGATTAGGGGATTGGATGCTAAAACATATGAAGAACAGTTGCTGGAATTGGGTATGATTAGTGAAAAGAAGGGCTAGGGATGACACAATAGCAGTGTTCCAGTATCTAAGGGACTGCCACAAAGAAGACAGGGATCAACCAATTTTCCAAAACACAAGAAGCAATGGATGGAAACTAATCAAAGAGAGAAGCAACCTAGAATTAAGGAGAATTTCCCAACAGTGCAAAAATAAATAAGTGGAATGGTTTGTCTTCAGAATGCTACATCATTTGAGGTTTTTAAGAAGATATTGGACAGCCATTTGTACAGATTGAGCAGAGGGTTAAATTAGAAGATCTCCCTTCCAATTCTGTTATTCTGTTAATATTCATGTTCTATCCAAATATCCCAAATATTCCACTCATCTCCATCATAACTTCCATCCTTCCAAACACCAAATATTTTGAACATGAGTTATTATGTCACATGAACACATGAAAGGGCCAGATCTTACATTGTGATGATGGTTTTGTTAGCGCAATTGCATTCTATGGATGTCTTTGGTGTATATTGTTTCAATATATGGATCAGTGGTGGGAATTTAATTTTTTTTACTACAGGTTCTGTGGGTGTGGCTTGGTAGGTGTAGCAAAGGAAGGATACTGCAAAATTCCCATTCCCTTCCCACTCCAGGGGGAAGGTTACTGAAAAATCCCATTCCCTCCCCATCCCACTAACTTGCTTTTCAGCTCCGTTCTCCTGTGCAGGACAATAAAAGAAGACCCAGCCAATCATCTGGGACTCGGGAGGCAGAGAATAGATAGGAATGGGGTCAGTCAAAGGTGATGTTTTTTGGTTCTCTGAACTACACAAAATTTCCGCTACTGGTTCTCCAGAATTGGTCAGAACATGCTGAATACCACCTCTGGTATGGATATAACCCATATGTAAATAAATGGGAGGAAGGTCACTGAACACTACCCAGAACTGAGAAATATATTTTATATATTTGAAAACAGAATAGCTTTCAGTGTGTTAAGGAAAATAAATGTTCTAGGAGGCATAGAATTGTTGCATTGGCTCCTTCCTCCCTTCCTTTTCACACATACACAAACACATCCACATGCACACACTGCTTAGTTTGCAATTCAGTTTTTCTTTTGCCATAATTAATCATTACATTCTGACTGAATGTTTAATTACATTAACACACACGTTAGAATAAAATAGGATAAGATTGTGGTACAGAAGGTCGTGAAAATCATTGTCTTAAGCAAGTTGTAAGATCTGGCCTGCCGAAAAGGCTTTATTTGAGCTCAATGTATTGTATGAACACAGTCGCTGTTTTCTTTAACCATTATGTGTATTATGTGAACTTCATCTATCTATTTCCCTACCCAAGAAAGTCTGTATTATTGACTGGGCTTTAAATAGTTATGGAGAAAATCTATCTGTGTGGTCACTAAGAGTCAACAAAGACTTGATGTCAGATAATAAACTATGTATATAAAAGCAAAATACCAGTCACGCATCATCACAAAATCTCCAGAACTGTAAAGCCTACAAATTTGAAATTCGGCATGTATGTTCCTCTTGGCTTCTAGGTGCTAATTAAGAAAGGGTTTTTCAAAATGACCATCAGAGCATTCGTATTTCCTATATTATTATTAATATACTCTAATGTTAAGGAGTTCTACTCCCCCTCCCCACCTGAAAAGAAATCTGTTCCAAATACAAAAAAAAAAGCAGAGGAGAGGAGTGTCAGTTTCAGTTTTAGTTTCACAGCACCAAGTAGCTTTAGTACAGAACAGATGAGCTAAGCCATGCCCAGGCTCCTTGCTGTCTCCTTCTTGTTCACACAGCAATACTGTTTCAGTTTCCAAACAACCCTCAACTCCCTCACACACTGAAAAGACGCTAGCCAGATGAATACCGATGGATGCTGGTAGGCAGAGGCACATTTTCCCCCTTATTTTCCTCCCCAAAAATTAAGCCCGATCACATAGTTTCGTAGTGAAGCATTGGTTTAGAGCTAGTCAATCAATATAAGTAAAAAGCAGGATAAATAAAAAGTCATGTATTACAAGTAAGGAAACATGGGTGAAAAGTGAAGCCTTCTTTTCTGAAACAGTTCTTGTGCAATTCTGCTTTTAATGGTTGATAAAGTCCTGTTGATAAGAGAATGACAACAATTCTTCCTAAGGATTTTGTTTTCAATCTGTTAGGGATAACATTGTTCACCCTAACTGTTTTAGGTGAAATACTA
>BLBF01000049.1:4896183-4910270 GCA_015471245.1 Laticauda colubrina
TGGGGGTTTGGCTGTGTTCTGATTGGTAGGGGGGTTGGCTGTGTTCTGATTGGTAGGGGGGTTGGCTGTGTTCTGATTGACTGGGGGTGTGTTCTGTTCAGGTGGGGGCTTGTTCGTGCTCAGGTTAATCTTAGTTGCTGAGGCATTTGAGCTGGTGAGCTGTGATCCTGTTGGTCGTGCCACATCTTCATGGTGGGTGTGAGTTCGCTCTGACCCATACAAGAAGCGAACTTATTATTATTATTTTTGATTTCAACAATTCTAATGTGAGGCAAAATTGCAAACACAGCCATATATGTTTAGAGAAATGTGTTCATTGGAAGCATTTCAAATGAACAGATTTGGTTGTTCTTGATATGAGGTTCTCTGGGGTTAGAAGAAATAGTACTCATGAATGTTGTCTCAAATGAATTTAATTTTACTCCTAGTCCCTTTTTTATTTTTAGAAATGCTGAGAGACCCTGAAGCTAATGTGGACTAGTTCTTTTTGAGGAAAATTCATATGGCATGAATTTCCCATTTGAAAATCATTCCATTAGGATGAATGTTTTGAAATATCTGTATTTAAGGTGTGAACAAATGCTATTTGAATTCAGCCTTGAAATTCCTATCAAATCTGATCAGGACTTTCTTGATTGGAATGACTGTTTGACTCAGACAAGATACAATCAACTCATTGCAAAGTCATGATTTTTTGTCTTTTTGATATAGGAAAAAAACAGTGACTGAACCAAATTGGAATTGTTTGGGCTTGCTATATGGATAGATTTGCAAATGCTAAATAGTTAAAACTGGGTATGCTGAAAGGAAAAGGCAAATGCTATTTCATGACTCACACAGATCATTTGCTACCAGTTGTGGGAGATCTAATCTAGGTTTGCTCTGATGAAGCATTTCAGGCCATGGAGATGAAGGGATGTTTTTGTTTAAAGCAGAGGTATACAACCATGGCAACTTTAAGATTAGTGGACCAACTCCCAAAATGCATTTCTCACCACCAACTTTTCCAAACTGGATCCCAATCTTCAAAAATCATATCTTGACACTATGAGAGACCCTTCTCAGAAGGGTCCCAGTATTACATTGAAACTATTAACATTTTATTTATTTATTTTTATTTGGTTTGTCAATTGCTTACAAGATAGTAGGTATAAGTAAAAACATAGTTATGAATACATGGATTCATATAATAAATATAAAAGAAACAATAGGACAGGGACGGTAGGCATGTTGGTGCATGCCCCCCACAGACCTCTTAGGAAAGGGGTGAGGTCAAGAGTAGAAAGTCTAAGGTTAAAGTTTTTGGGGCTTGGGGAAGAAACCACAGAGTCAGGTAGACTATTCCAGATGCTGACCACTCTGTTGCTGAAGTCGTATTTCCTGCAATCAAGTTGGTGTGGTTAACCTTGAGTTTGTATGTATTGTATGCTTTTGTATTGTTATAGTTGAAGCTGAAGTATTCATTGACAGGTAAGTCATTGCAATGTATGATTTTAGATACCATACTTAGATCAGACTGAAGATGGTGTAATTCAAGGTTTTCTAGGTCTAGAATTTCAAGTCTGGTGGCATAAGGAATTCTACAATGAGTAGAGGAGTGGAGAACTCTTCTTGTGAAATATTTCTGGACTTTCTCAACTGTGCTAATATCAGATATGTAATGTGGGTTCAAGACTGATGAGCTGTATTCGAGTATTGGTCTAGCAAATGTTTTGTATGCTCCAGTAAAGGCCCTGTCACATCGGCCGACAGATGCAAAAAGTATGTAAAAAGGACACAGCGGATGAGAAAATGTTCCATCCGTTGTTATCTGCTCTCAAAAGTGCCCCAAATTTGCATAAAAAAGAGCAGACAACAATGGAAAGGAACGGACGGGGGGAAGACGTAGCGAGGATGGTAAGTGGATCCTCCATGGAAGCCTAGCAGATGAAAGCGGATGGAAGCGGATGGCACATCCGCAGGGCTTCTGGGGGAGCACAGCGAAGCGGATGCGCAGCGGAAGGAGAGGATGCAGAGCGGATGTCTAGCGGATGAGGCGGATGCATCACGTATGCCTAGCGGATGCCTAGCAGATGCAAAGCGTTCACTGCGCATGCAGGGAGGATGCATTGCGTCAGCCCCGCAGATAAAAAAGGATGCAGCTCGCAAGCAGGTCACCATTCAGAGGAAAGACCTGGTGCCAGACACATCTTCATCCAACAACCATGGGGAAGAAGAGGAAGCCTGTGCCTACTCCTGCCAGTCCTGGCAAGAAGGACAGGGCCACCACCCCACCCCCTGGTGCTGGCTCTGCTTCTGCTGGGGCTTCTGCTGCTCGGGCTGACTCTGCTGGTGCTGGGGCTTCTGCTGGTGCTGCTCCTGGTGCTGGTGCTTCTGCTGGTGCTGACTCTGCTGGTGCTGCTCCTGGTGCTGGTGCTTCTGCTGGTGCTTACTCTGCTGGTGCTGCTCATGGTGCTTACTCTGCTGGTGCTGCTAATGGTGCTGGTGCTTCTGCTGGTGCTTACTCTGCTGGTGCTGCTGGTGCTGCTGGTGCTGCTGGTGCTGCTGGTGCTGCTGGTGCTGCTGGTGCTGCTGCTGTTGTTGCTGCTGCTGCTGCGCTGGTGTGGTGGACCAGCTCCTAGAACCTCAAAGCCCTTCTGATGAGGGCCCAGAAGGCCCTGCCAGAGGGAGGAAGAGGCAATCGCACGATAGGGAGAGGAGGCAGTACTCCATCGAAGAGAACATGAGGATGAGGTGCTCGAATGGCTGAGGGAGAACAAGTACCTCTGGCGGAAGGGATACAGGCTCTATCGAGACACCAAGCGGAAGCAGGCAGCTTGGAGAGAGAATGCAGAGAGGCTGGGCTACACTTCGGAGGTCCTCCTCGGGCGGTGGAAGCTCATGCACACCTGGTATGGGAAGCTGCACCTCAAGAAGTCTGGCCGCGGTCAAGCTCACCGACAGGGAGACCTACGTGATGGCCAAGTGCAGCTTCTTGGAGGGTGAGGTCCACCACCGAGGAGCAGCCCCTCTTTCTACCCTCTCTCTCAGGCAGCCCACAGAGAGGCAGTCCTCTTCTGGCCAAGAGTCAGCTCCTGTGTCCAGGCAGGTATCTGTGGAGCACCCCATGATTGAGACCCCCCTGACAGCTGCACTCCCTGTGGCAGAGCATGTGGAGGACCCCCTGACGCAGTTGGAGCAAAGAGGGTGCTGACACCAGAGACCAACTCACCCCCACCCCCAGCTCCAGATCCACAGAAAGCAGGCAGAGAGGCAGACTGGAGGGGCAGAGACACACTGTCCTGCTGGAGATCAGGGACACCATCAAAAGCAGTGTAGATCTCCTATCTCATCTGGTACACACCAACATACCATCCTCAAACGCAAGCCCTTCCTCACCTACTTCAACCAGACCCTCATGGACATGTCCGAATCACAGTATCAGATGATAAAGGAGAGGATCACAGGTCTTCTGCACAACCCTCCAGGCCCTGCTGAACCTGCTCCGACACAGTCCAGGTCTGCTCCTGCACCCCAGGTGATGTCACAGCCCTTCCAAGGCTTTCCACAGGCTCTCACCTACCAAGGCTACGGCTACCAGGAGTTCCAGCAGCACAGGCAGCCCTTCCCAGTCCAGGCACAGGTACATCGTACGCCACCGATGCCACCGATGCCACCAACACCACAGATGCCGCTGATGCCACAGATGCCACCGACCCCACAGATGCCACCGACGCCTCACCTCGCTCACCTGCAGACCAGACAGCCCACTACACTCCCCCTTCCTCCACCCCACAGCCAAGCCCAGCCTCAGAACATGTGTCATCGGTCTTGGGACTGACACCCCATGTCATGGAGGAAGGGGCTCTCAACATCACGGTACTGATCCAACTCTCTGAGAGCTTCCTCCACACACCGTCCCCTGTTTTCCTCTCAGGGCCAGGCACCCCAATGGTGCCTCAGACCAGCACTCCAGCAGCAGCCACCTCCACAGCACCTGGACCCTTCACCCCTGAGACTATGGGCACGCCTCAGAGTGACTGAGAAGAGTGCCAGAGACTGGGTTGCTACCTGTTGACTTTATCTTTGCTTGGGACATTTTGCTTTTACAGTTTGTTATTAATAAAGTTTATCTTTGCTTCACACACTTGGTTCATTTAATTTTGTAAATAAAGTCTTGGTGGAAACTTTGAGAAATGGTTTAAGCCTTTGCATGCTTGTGGGATGGGTTAGGATAGCAGTGGGATGGGCAGGGATGCCTGTGGGATGGGTAATAGCTGTGAGACTGATAAACCTCCAGTGTAAGCATAGTGGGACTGTATGGTCCACCCTCCCAGGTGCCACACCTATGGCCCTTTATTATCAATAACAATTTAATCATTCATCAACACATTTCAACATGAACACAACTCTATTAAATGCCCTGTTCATTGTAAGGCCACTCAACATACAAGGCACAATCTCATCAATGTGATGAGACAGGCTCAAGGAAGTATCCATTAAGCATCTACCATCCTGTCTTGCCACTCCACTGCTCCATCTGGGGAGTTGCACCAGTGTTTCAGGAGGTTGTGCTGCTTCTTCCCTTCACGTGAAGCTCTGTTGGGGCCTTGCACATCCACAGTATCTATCAGGTTTCGCCCTTGCCTCCATTCATCAGGCTCCATGTCCCCATTGCTTTGTTGGAGGTCCACGAGCCTGTTCTGCAAGACTGGGTAGCGGGTGCGCATGAGATTGTGCAGGATGCAGCAAGCTTCCACGATTCTCCTCACGGTCTGTGGGCGATGCTTCATGATGGTGAGAAGTACCTGGAACCTGTTGGCCAGGATGCCAAAGGCGTTCTCCACCACCTGCCTTGCCCTGGACAGCCTGTAGTTGAAGATCCTCTCTTCACGGGTAAGGCATCTGGAAGTGTAGGGCTTCATGAGGTAGGTTCTGAGGGAAAAGGCATCATCCCCCAGGATGAAGTAGGGAACATCTTGTGTGTCGTTGGGCAGGAGGTCTGGATCTGGGAAGCCCATGATGAGGTTGCATTCCAGCCCCTCCTTGAGATGACTGGCATTGTATACCTGGGCATCTGAAGCTGACCCGTTGCCTGAAGCATCGATGTACATGAACTTGTAGTCAGCATCAACCATGGCGAAGAGGATGATGCTGAAGAAGTCCTTGTATTTGTGATAAGTGGACCCTGAGTTGGCTGGAGCTTTGCAGGCCACATGCTTTCCATCTATGGCTCCCACAGAGTGGGGGAAGTTCCACTTCTGATACCACTGCTCTGCAACTTTCTTCCAGCCTTCTTCAGTGGAAGGGCACTGGAGGAGCTCCTGCAGGTATTCTTCGATGATGGCCTGTACCACTCCTCTGACCACAATGCTGATGGTGTTGTGTGGCACCCTCCAGGCATACTGCATGCTCCTGTACATGGTCCCGGAGGCCAGGTGGCACAGAGTCAGTGCCACCTTGAGCCCAGGGTCCAGGCTGGGCCGGAAGTTGGTGTTTGCCTTGGTCAACCTGGGTCTCAGCCACTCCACAACTTCATCAAACATGGCTGGCGGCATCCTCATGAAGTTCTGGAATGCACGAGGGTCTTCGTTCCTCAGCTCCATCAGCTTGTTATACAGTCCATACTCTGCTCTTCTTGCAATCCATCTTTGGATTCAGACACTTCTTGGACGCCTCCTTTTCTTCCCGTAGAACAGGTGAAAGAGCCTGTAGAGGGCTTCGCACTGTTGTAGAACGATGGCGGCTACCAAAAGGAGTGTGCGATGATCCATGGTGGAGATGACTGGATTCTGTGGAAGAGCAAGAGCAAGATGAAGGCTGAAGAGGTCTGCACCACAGGGCTGCTGGACTGAAAGCGAGATCCAGGTGATTTCTCCCCCTTTTTATAGGAAATATAGGTTTTCCGCTAGGTGTCCTTTTGCATCCTCCAGGCATCCTGCAGACATCCTAAATATTCGAGATACGTCCCCTATGCGAACATTTTTTCTGTTTTAATGCTTTATATGGGAGCTGCATCCACTTTCATCCATTCCACATCCGTGCTACTAACGCTGCGTGTCCATTCTGCGTCTGTTTTGCTTCCTCCCTGTATCTGTTTTCCACTGGAGAGGATGTGAGTTGAGCGGATGCGCAGCGGATGCCTAGCGGATATAGCGGACACGTAACGGATGACAATGGACGTCTAATGGATGTTCCCCGTATGTGTAGCGGATTTATAATGGACACGTTGGATACTTTATCCGCTCAAAAAGTTTTGTGCAGCTCAAAACGTTTTGAGCGGATGAAATCACAGTAGACGGATGCTGGACGGATAGAGAGTATGAAAAACGGACACAGTGAGTTCAGAACTGATGCATCGCGTTAACCAACGGATGGCAAGTGTTTCTCTCTGTTTTACATCCTCTTTCCATCCGTTGGTGCTGTGTGACATGGGCTTTAGTAGTGTGACATAACCAGAGAAAAAGCTACATAGGATTAGGTTAACAACTCTTAATGCTTTTTGGCTATGTAGTGACAGTAGGCTCTCGCACTTACATCATAAATGCTGATCCATAAATGGCTTTACAGCTATGGCTAGATTCATTCAGAACCTACAGCATCCAAAGAGTCCTCTTTATTTCAGATTAAAATTGAAAATCAGTTTTGAAACTAAGGGCACTTTCCAAACAGCACAATTCTTCCCAGACAGAAGTACAGTTATGCTTTGATGCAGCAGCTAGAATGAGCCTATTAAAATTAAAATTATGAGCAAATGTTTGACCTCCTCATTAAAATTTGCTGTCACTTTCAGATCCCCATGACTTTAATAAGCAACAAAGACAATAACTCGTTAAGAAATACAGGGAAACACAATAAATCTTAGTTTCCTAGGTGCTGTATCAGATAAGTCACAAAACAGCAGCAGTGAAATTGATAAGATATTCAAAAGGAGACTTCCTCTATTGGGTCAAATTATTTATTGTCTGAAGTCTGTTCATTGGCTTGTGATTTATATGGAGTTTATTGGAATGTTTCCTTATTTATTTATTGGATTTCTATGATGTCAGATCGTATATATTTCCAAGCATTGAATTATGGTGCATTATAAATTGAGATCCATAGCAACGACAAGCAGATGATTGTACTGGGTGTTGAATTCTCCTTATTTCTTTTGTTCCCCTGTTAGATGTTGCACTTACTTTTGAAGACTTTCTGGTGGTACATTTGGCCCACCTGGAAATTGTTAAATGAAGAAATGAAATTGCTCAAATAAGCTGTATTAAAAGAGGGGAAAAGTTTTGGGGAGAAGTGTGAACATTTTGCAATTCTGAGAATAAGAAACCAAGTTCTATGAAGAGACATGGATGTTGCTGGTTTAGCCTTGATAAGATTGAGGAGTGATATGATCCCTCTTTAAATACCTGAAAGGATGTGACATAGACATGGCCTATGTAGAGTCCAGGTCATGAAAGAATGGATTCCAATTCAAAAGAGAAATCAGTTACATTCCCCCGCCCCAAAAATGCTAGCCTTTCCTTCACTGAAGATGTTAAGAAGTTAGACAAACCATCATTTGTTCAGGATACTAGGAAAAGGCCATGAAGCAATGAAAGATCACCCCAATCACTATGTTGAGGCTAATTGAGCTGTTTCTTCTTAGTTCTAGGCTGATTAGTTTCCATCTATTGCTTCTTGTCCTCTCTTCAGGTGTTTTGGAGAACAGCTTCACTCCCTCTTGTTTGGAGCAAACCCCTCAAATACTGGCATATTGCTATCATGTCACCTAGAGGTGGTATTCAGCAGGTTCTGATCAGTTCTGGAGAACCGGGAGCAGAAATTTTGAGTGGTTCAGAGAGCCAGCAAATGCCACCTCTGACTAGCCCCACTGCCACATATATTCTCTGCCTCCTGAGTCCCAGCTGATCAGCTGCATCTTCTTTTGTTGTCCTGGACAGGAGAACGGAGCTGGAAAGCAGGTTAGTGGGGTGGGGAACAGGGGTAGGATTCAACTGGTGTTACTACCAGTTTGGTGACTATGTTTTGCTCAAAGCAGCTGAGGTTGAAAAAGCAGAAAATAAAGGACAGGTAAGAGCTTGGGCTGGCAGGTGGGCCAAACAGCAGCAAACACAGAACCGGTTCGGTGTCTGCTGCTCTTCAGAGCTACCAGTTCTATAGAGCCAGACAGAACTGGTAGCATCCCACCCCTGGTGGGGAAGGAATGGGATTTTGCAGTAACCTTCCCCCAGGAATGGGGAGGGAATGGAGATTTTGCAGTATCCTTCTACTGCCACGCCCACCAAACCATGTCATGCCCACCAAGTCATGCCCACAGAACCAGTAGTAAAAAATTTTGATTCCACCACTGATGTCACCCCAAGTCCTTCTTTTCTCTAGACTAGCCACACTCAGTTCCTGCAACCATTCTTCATATGTTTTTGTCTTCAGGTCTTTAATCATCTTAGTTGCTCTTCTTTGCACTTTTTCCAAAGTCTACATGATACAAGAGCAACTACATCAATACATTAAATGGTGAAGCTCATTTTGAGTTGGACTCTGTCAGCTACATGGACAGGTCCATGCAGGTTCTTTTGACAATGGTACCAACATTGTTGCCATTGTCTTCTTCTGGACATCTTCATTTAATACATAGCATGGCATCATCTTGCAGTCCCCCATTAAATATGAATGAGTTCATTGCATTATCCCAGTTGAAAATCAGTTCCTTTGGGTTATCGCTGATCTGTATCAAATTGATCATTATCATTACTCATCATTCACTGTAATTAAAACCCTGTATTTAGCTTTAAGAGCAGAGACTGACATTTGCTTTTATCCCTTTTTCTCTGTCTCATTTTCTTTCCATGTTATGGCTTTTAACTTGCAAATCTGATTAAATGCAAGCTAATCTGAGAGCATTTTTGGCTGAAGAGTAGGATAAAAATGCTATAATATATAATTTTATTAAACTGGGAAATGCTTTAATTGAAAGCTAGAAAGAAAAATCCATCTCTCCTTCAAATAATGTTCAACAAACTGGTTTGGTCATGGTTATCTGACGTTAATAATTGGAAGCCATCAGACATGGAAACCCTTTTGCTTTTCTTTGGTTTTAACATCTCAACATCTTGAAAGTTATTATTAAATTTAAAATGGACATGAGTCCACTCTTATACAGTCAGTATCTTCACTAAATTTCACATAAAAAGCTTTTATTTTTTTCAACTAACCTGCTTTAAATGGTGTCAGAAGTATCAAGAACCTGGCTTATGTGACAGACTTAAAAGATATTTCAAAATGTTGATTTTGTTGCCTTAGAAGGCAGAAACCTACAAGTAGTATGTCATAAAACAGTATACCTGAATGCCACTCAATCACCTGCCTCCATTATGAAAGCAACACTGGGTTATTTGTGAAACGACTGACACTTTCAAAGGTCAACATAAACCGAGAAGCTGATCTTGTTCAGACAGTTACAGTAATGACATCTCAAAGCTGAACATCGCAGAAACGTACACCTGTCTTTAGTAAAATCTCCTCTGAGTTCAGCTTCTCATGAGGTGATGGACATGTGTGTGTAATTTTTCTTAGCAACAATACAGAACTGGATAGCCTCTTCCTGTTTCTAGATTTTGTTTTCAACTTCCCAATCTAGAGCAGAATGTTATAGTTTCCCTAAAGGAGAAACATGCTCTTGGAAAGCAGTTCCCACATTTGTTAATAGCCCTAGAAAGACTATCTATAAAACAAAAGACCTTCAGCTCCAGGATGATGGGATTATCCTTCAGGGCAAAGACATCCAGCCACAAAAGAAACTGCAGAATAAAGCCCTTTCATTGCATCAGCCGAAGCTTCAACCAAGCCTGACAGATAACCTACAAAATCAGCTATGACCCCTGCATAGCCTCATGAGAATCTGACAGTAACCAATAGAATACATGTCCTTGTCACAGGAACAGGAAGCTCAAGTTCAAATCCCAGAGAGAATATAAGTAACTCACACTCTCCACTCCATGTGGTCAGCTGCTCAGACCTCAAACCCATGTGGTTCATCAATAAACCACCTTTCCATTTAGCCTCCTTGTTTCCAGTGTCTTTCTCCCCACTTGGAACTGAACAAGATAGATATTTCTTCCAACACTCTCCAATACTATTACATTAGTCCATTTATTTACTATAAAGCAAAAATAATTTCATGAATTGGTTGGAAATACCATTTTCAAATGAACAAATGTGTAATTGAGGTTTTGTTCAAGGCTGGCCATGATTTTTATTTTTCAATCCTCTTATAATTTTGTAAGGCCTATGTGTAAGCAGTGTGTAAAATAATACCAGACTCTTTGCTGCTGTTTGATGATTGCCTGGCTGTTTACAGCCCAATTATGGAAGCCCTTGTTCTGTTTTTTAGTGAGGTGTGGAAATACCACCACTAAAATTACTACTTAATTTCTCTGCCTGTTCCAAATACATATTGTTGATTTTACTCACAGCTTACATTTCCCCCACCCGTTTGAATATAAACTCTTTGATTCGATCAGTCACTGCAAATGGCAGATAAATAATGGTAATTATGCATGCAGCAATTCTATACTATTCTTGAATTTATTTTGAATTAAGTTCCTAAATATGGCTTGGAAAACCATTGGAATTTATTGTTTCCACCAAAGCTAATTTTTTGCCTCTTAAGGTGATCCAAAGGGGCAGTTGTCCTGTGCATAAAAAAAAGAGAACAAAACTAATATTCAGCAGAACCTCTTGGTCTCTCCCTCTGCTGGAGTCAGATGATCCACAGAGGCAGAGAGACAGAATACTGATATTCAGGCCAATTTTGCTTTGCACTTGAAAGAGAATTTGAGTTCCTTTGCTGAGCTCAGCACTTTGAAAGTTCACATTGAAGGAAAAAGACCTTTTCCTGATGTCTAACACCACCAGCAATTACAGATAAAGAAGTAAGTGTCAAATTAGTTAGATAGGGTGGATGTATAATGTATGGAGGTAATTCCATGCAAGGGAAAAAAATTATGCAAGCTTTCATAATTCAAAGAAATATTCTGAAGCATCTGAATGCTGACCAGGTTCTCTTCCCAGATTTTTTTATGTTTGTGTTCCTCATATCCACAATACTGAGGTGAGTTGTTTCTATAAATAATAGAATAACGGAGTTGGAAGGGACTTTGGAGGTCTTCTAGTCCAACCCCTTGCTCAAGCAGGAAACCCGATATCATTTCAGAGAAATTGTTGTGCAAAAACCTCCACAACTTCTGGAGGCAAGTTGTTTTGACTACGAATCCCCTCTATATCAAATCCCCCCTCCCTATCCCTTGGCTCCAGTGTGGCAACACTGAAGTGGTCAAAATGGCTTCGGTCAGGTCAGCTTCAGGGTTGATAGGTTAATTGTCCTCACTGTTAGGAATTTTTTTCCTTAGTTCTAGGTTGCTTATCTCCTTGATTAGTTTCCATCCCTTTTTTTGTTTTCCTGCCTTCAGGTGCTTTAGAGAAAAGACTGACCCCTCTCTTTTTTGTGGTAGCCCCTTAGATAATGGAACACTGCTGCCATATCACCCATACTCCTTGTTTTCATTAAATTAAACATACCCAATTCCTACAACTGTACTTCATATATTTTAGCCTTCAATCCAGTGGTGGGATTCAAAAAAAATTACTACCAGTTCTGTGAGCATGGTGTGGCTTGGTGGGCATGGCTTGGTGGGCATAGCAGGGGAAGGATACTCTAAAATCTCCATTCTCTCTCATCCCACTAACCTGCTTTCCAGCTCTGTTCTCCTGTATAGGGCAAAAAAAGAAGACCAAGTCAATTAGGTGGGACTTGAGAGACAGAATAGATGGGGGCAGGGCCAGTCAGAGGTGGTATTCTGAATTACTCAAAATTTCCGCTATTGCTTCCCCAAACTACTCAGAATTTCTGCTACCGGTTCTCCAGAATTGGTCAGAACCTGCTGAATACCACCTTTGCTTCAGACCCCTAATCATCTTTGTTGCTCTTCTCTGCACTCTTTCTGGAGCGTCAACATCTTTTTATATATATATTATGGTGACCAAAACTGGACACCATGTTCCAAGTGTGGTCTTATCAATACAAAGTGGTATTAACACTTCACGTGATCTTGATTCTACAGTATCCCTCTGTTAATGCAGCCTAGGACTGTGTTGGCTTTTTTGGCAGCTGCAGCACACTATTTCTGTGGGAATATTTTTGTATTCCTGTAGGAATGGGAAGATATCTTTGTAAAAAAATTCCTGTAGAAATATTCCTGTAGGAAATGAACAGCACTATAATATGTTGGTAGATGGACCCTGAAGACCAGGGGCAGTCAAACTCAAAGGCCAGGGACTGGAACTTGCCATGGGGTGCTTAGATCTGGCCACGGAGCCACCCTGGAAACAGTGAAGGACCGGTCTGCGGTGCCTCTGCCAGAAAAAATGGAGCTCCAGAGGGCTGCATGGCCCTCCCAAGCTCTGCTTTTGGCTGTGATGGCCTCCTACAATCCCCTGCCAGTGAAAACAGAGCTTGAGAGGGTCACATGCAGCCCTCCTGAACTCCATTTTCTCTGCAAAGTGCTTGGATCATCACAGGCACCCCCATCATGAGTGACATTGAGCTAGCCATGCCCACCGTGGCCACTCTCCCCCCCCAGCCCCACCAAAGTCAAACGCAACCCTGAACTGGCCCTCAATGAAATTGGGTTTGACACTCCTGATGAAGATGTATTGCTATTTGTAGATCATTATTCAGTGCCCAAACTGGCAACTGTTTCTACTAAACTGGAAGTTCTATTCCCACATTATCAGATGTTCAAATGAATTGTGGCTTCTGGCCACCAAGGAACTATATTCTTCATTTAATCAGAAGCAGTTTTATTCAAACAATACCGCATGACCCTTGAAACAGAAACAATAACAAGTAATCTCAGAATTGTGTTTTCAGATAAACTTATTAAATCTTAGGATGAGTCTGTATGTACTTGGAAAGAGAAATGCAACAACAATCGCAATCCTCATCTTCCTGCTTGACCTTGACTTTTTGAAGTCTTGAGATAAGATGATCTTATTTCATTGCTATTGTTACTGTTATTGCTTCATCAAAGAATGACACAATACAAAGAGCAAACAAGATTTGATTCTTTTTGCTTGTTCTTAGTACTGTGTTATAGTTTGATGAATGATTATTAAAAACAACGGCAGTGGGGGCAGTAATTGTCTTATCTCCAGGTAGCAACAAGTCAAGGAAATGGGCTTTAATAGAAGCCAATTTATTAGAATACTGAATCCAGGGAGAACCCAGAACTAATTCAGTAATGGAGAACAGCCTGAGGGTTCAGTGGTAAAAGAGGCCATTTGGTAAGAAGTATCATCTAGGCCACTTCCTTAGCAAGAGATATGGCATCAAGTCCATTGTCATTCTACCAGAAGCATTCACTCTAAATTTTGTCTTTTATCTTAATGACCTAGTAGAAATAGCAAGCAAGGGAGTCTTTTAGTTCTAATTCCTTCTGTCTGGAAGACTGTTGGTCTTAGGTGTCTCCCTTTCAGTCTGTTTCCTCCAAAAAGAGGAACATAGTTCCTCTTCCTCCTCCTTTTCCTCCTCCTTTTCCTCATCCTCAAGACTTTCTGAGAATGGTAAGGCTGAAATGTCCACTTGTTTTTTATCTGCCATGTCTAGAACAATTTTTTCTTTCTTTTCTTTTTGATCCCAAGAACATCCCCACACAAATCCATGAAAGGACAATTCTACAAGTGGGGCTCAATCTTTCTGGGAGGCTTCTGAACTTCTTTGTGAACTTTGAAGAATTGAAAGTAAAAATATAAATTGTGATGCCTTATTAAGTATTCATGCCAGTATATAGCTTAATCCCAATTTATAATTCAGTTTGGGTCTAATTTACTACATCTTGCACAATTACTTTTACAGACAACTTTTAGTATGCAATATAAATAATGAATCTGTTCTCATGATTCTAGATTGTGTTAATAGGGCTTGATATAAAACTTGCATTTTCCAACATTTAAATACATCACATCAATTTATTTTATATGAGCTCTCCTTCCTTGGCACATGTTCTCACCCATTCCCCTAACCCACACGCAAAGTTTAAAAACTGCCTGACATT
>BLBF01000049.1:4935270-4957422 GCA_015471245.1 Laticauda colubrina
TTAACTCCTTGTCTCTGTACGTGCCCTGCAAAAGGTCACTGAGGAGATAGAAGCTCAATGATTACACGTGAATGATACAATGTTGCAAATGCCTGAACGATACATAGTTGCAATGATACACAGTTGCAAATATATGAATGATACATACAACACTCGATACTTCCAATTTTACGTGGGAGAAAACCCGAACAACCAAAGATCCATATATATATAATTTTAATAATGTATCTTGAAGGGAAAGACTGTTGATATTGTGCACAAGAAGTTGTGTACCAATCGACACATTGTACAATGGAAAGATGGTTTTATGTTTTGTGTTTATGTTGGGTTTGTTTATGTTTGTTAAAAAATTGGGGAAAAATTGTGGTCTAACAATTGTGAATTCAATAATGTGTTAGGAATGAAACCTTCAACAGCCATGTACAGACATGGTAGATTCAGGGGTGGGATTCTACTGATTCAGACTGGTTTGGGTGAACCGGTAGTTTGTTGAGAATTTGGCCTCATCGAGCCACCTCTTCTCTTTCCTGTACTCTGTTTCATTGTTTTAGAGCACAGCTGATTTGTGTGTCAGAGTGGTTAGGTGTTTTCTTCACAGGGGCTGTAGTAGAATGTAAGTATTAGAGCTGAAAATGGGCTTTTAAAATTGTGGAGCATATGCGTAAATGTTACACCGATTGAATTGCACCACTGGGTAGATTCCTTCAGTCCCTGTACTTGAATATTAATCACCTTTTCTCATGATCATCATGGGTTGGATGCAGACTTAGCCATAATTAAAGTAGACTTTTTGAAATTGCTGGAATTTAATTTAATCTCGACTAATTTCAGCCTGCTTAATTACAGCCCACTTTCTGTAAACAGGCTTGTATACATATGGCAGTTTAATATGCTCCAGACTGTAATGTACATCACAATTTCTTCAGGGGCATTAAATATAACAGTGCCTTTGGATGTTGAAATTCTCATGGTTTGCAGAAATAGAATTGTTCTTTTGGTTCTGGGGAAAAGCTTATTCTATTTCATTTTTTCCCAATCAATCTTTTTTGATTCTCAGAGACTGCCTGGATAAATTTCTGCTGTTTTATTGGCTAGGTTTTTCAGAAGTGATTTCATCATTGCCTCTTTCCTGGCTGAAGGAGAGTGACACCATCATCATCATCATCATCATCATCATCATCATAGTCGTCGTTGTTGTTCTTGTTGTTGTTGTTGTTGTTATTTTATTGTTGATGTTATCATTATTAATCACACAGTCAGCCAGATGTTCAGACTGGATTTGGCATTTCTGTCTACCTCTTGAGTCCTTACCAAGGACCTGGGATAGGCAAATCTGGAAGTTTGATGGTGTTACAGATATTGCCACAGGATGGAAACTGTACCAAGTAAAGCCACCTTGTGCAATTGACTGATGGCGAATTTGTCAATGCCTATGGTGTTCAAGTGGTACTCCAGTTGTTTTGGGGCTGCACCCAAGGTGCCTATTACTAATGGTACTATCCTTGCTTGCCTTTGTCATTGTCATTATATTTCTATGTCTTCTCCAGATTATTATTATTATTGTTGTTGTTTTTCTGTTGTTATTTCCTCCCTTTTGTCCAACAGTTTATGATAGCTTACCTTTTTAATGAAAGTATAATGAAAAGAAGGACTAGGGGTGACATGATAGCAGTGTCCCATTTTCAAAGGGGCTGACACAAAGACAAGACGGTTAAGCTATTCTCCAAAGCACCTGAGGGCAGGACAAGAAGAAATGGGTGGAAACTAATCAAGGCAAAAAGCAACTAAGGAGGAATTTCCTGACTGTTAGAACAATTTGTGGAACGGCTTGCCTTTGGAAATTGTGGATGCTCAAACACTGGAGGCTTCCAAAAAGAGATTGGAAAGCCAGTCTCTTTTATCTTTCCAGAATGGTAAAGAGTCTCCTGCTTAAACAGTGGGTTGGACTAGAAAACCTCCAAGATCCCTTCCAACTGTTATTTTGTTACTTGGAGATCACTCTTCATTTTTTTTTTTTTTGCATCAACAACCTTGTAAAAGAGGTTTCTTTGCCCATGGATGGATTTCAGGTTCGGTATTTTGAAAATCTGTTCAGCATCTTAACCACAACAGCTAGATTGTGATCTTATCTTTTGATCATATCTGATTTTGAAAAAAAAAAAACTAATCAGGTTTAGGTCCAATTACTACATGAATACAGATCAGATAGAGAAGAGCATTATGCAACTAGTTTTTTATCAGGGTTAGTTCACTGCCCCAATTAGTATTTGAATGGGAATGCCAGACCTATGCACTAGACTAGGAAATTATATATGCATATGTGTATATATACACATATATAAATGCACATGTGCACGAACACACACACATACACACACACACGGAAATAGAAGCAACTTTTATATTGTTGCCAAGATAATATAGAGCTTGTCCATGAAGATACCAGGAGTAGATTTAATCCATTGATTAATTAGATGCTACTAGATGCTCAGAGTTATTTTATTATTACATTCATTTACCTAAGGACTTTTGGACTGATATTTTTCCCTAAAACATGAGATTAATATGGAAAGCTAGAGCAAAAGATATATAAATAACATTTGAATCTGATAGAGACTAAAAATAGCCCAAGCTATTCATCATCTCTATCCACATTCAAATGAGAGATAGCTGAAGAAACAGAAAGCTCTAGTAGCAACCTTGGCATTGAATGAATGTAAATATTTATTTTCCTCCAGTTTTTACAATGTATTTCCATCCTATTTATGAAGAAACTAGGGGATATTTTCATATGAGAGATAAAATGAAGCAAATTAGATACATTGGAGATAATAGTTTCTCTACTATCTGATGTGTTATTCTAAAAGAGTGAGAGGTGGGGAGAGAGAGACATACACAGAGAAAGAGATGGACTGACAATGTTCGGGTTGACCCAACATTCACAACATGGGTTGACTGGGCGAATCAAACCATTTTTAAGACTTACAGAAAGGTTTTATTTAGAAGAGTGAATCTGAATGTTAAATCACATGTTTTTTTTTTAATTCCATTTATGAAGAACTTCATACCTCTATGTATATACAGTTATGCATATGTATTTTTTACCTAGACCTCTGCAAAAATCTGAAATCTTAAGAGCAGCCCTATTAAAGTCAGTTCTTTTCTCTCTCATGGATTTAAGGCTAGAATAATAGCATATGACCATTACTTTCTTGATTTTGATAATTACTCATTGATTACTGTTGGAGGCAAGCAAATGTGTGTAGCAGATCTACCATCTCAGTATGAAAGAATATCAAAATAACAGAGTTGGAAGGGATCTTGGAGGTCTTCTTGTCCAACCCCCTACTCAGGTAGGAAACCCTATACCATTTCACACAAATGGTTGTCTTGTCTCTTCTTGGAAATCTGCCACGATGGATCACCCACAACTTCTGGAGGCAGTTCATTCCACTGATTAAGTGTTCTGTCAGAAACTCCTCCTTAGTTCTACATTGGTTCTGTCCTTGATTAGTTTCCTACCATTGCTTCTTGCCCTGCCTTCAGGTGCTTTGAGAATAGGTTGTCCCCCCCTCCTCCTTGTGGCAGTTCCTTACATTTTGGAACACTGCTATCATATCACCCCTAGTCTTTCTTTTCATTAAACTAAACATACCAGTTCTAGCAATCATTCTTTATAGTAGTAAGAGGTTTAAGCCTTTTAAATGGAGAGTAGTGCCAAATTAAAACAAGTACCACATTCATACACCTTATAAATATAACCATGCTTTGCATATTCCTGATATTATTCTATATTTCTACTTTTTCTAATAATTCTGTCCAAGTAATGATGCTGCAAGCCACACACTGAAGTACAGGATGGAGTAAATGTAGCATAAAAACAAGAAGTTTATGTCCCACGGAAGATTTTGAATCAACCTACCATCCTTCCAAGATTGGTAAAATGAGGACTCAGATTGTTGGGGGCAATAGGCTGACATTATAAACAACCCAAAGAATGCTATAAAGCACTTTGGGACAGTACATAAGTCTAAATGCTAAATGCTGCTGTATGATCAGAAATCAGAATTAATGTTTTCCGTGGGGTAAGGTGACTATGTATCAGAATGGTAAAAAAAAAAAGGCAGCTTCAAATCTCAACAAATAAATGCTCTGTCCTACATACTGGCAAAAAAAATAATAATCAGAAAATAAAATATAGCCTGAATAATGAAGACCTTGTTGATGATCCAAACTCTGTCAAGGATCTTGGAGTACTCATCTCTAATGATCTAAGAGCTAGAGCCCACTGTAACTATATAGCCAAAAAGGTGTTGAAAGTTGTTAACCTAATCTTACATAGCTTTTTCTCTGATAATATTACACTATTAACTAGAGCACACATTGCTAGACCAATACTCGAATACAGCTCATCAGTCTGGAACCCACATTACGCATCTGATATTAACACAGTAGAGAAAGCCCAGAAATTTTTCACAAGAAGAGTTCTCCACTCCTCTACTCGTTGCAGAATACTTTATGCCACCAGACTCGAAATTCCTAGAAAACCTAGAACTATGCCACTTTCAGTCTGATCTAAGTATGGTATATAAAATCATACATTGCAATGTCCTGTCAATGAATACTTCAACTTCAACCATAACAACACAAGAGCAAACAATAGATACAAACTCAAGGTTAATTGCACCAAACTTGATTGCAGGAAATACGACTTCAGCAACAGAGTGGTCAGCATCTGGAATAGTCTACCTGACTCTGTGGTTTCTTCCCCAAACCCCAAAAACTTTAACCTTAGACTGTCTACTATTGACCTCACCCCTTTCCTAAGAGGTCTGTAGAGGGCATGCATAAGCACACCAACGTGCCTACCATCCCTGTCCTTTTGTTTCTTTTATTTTTTTTATTTTTCTTATTTGTATCCATGTATTCATAACTATGTTTTTACTTCTACCTATTATCTTGTAAGCAATTGGCAAAAATAAATAAATAAATAATAAATAAATAAATAAAGCCATGAAGAGTTTAATTACAAGATGCTGAAATCACAATATATTTAGTTAAACTATAGAATGAGCAAAGAAAGTGTTTTCCATTGTCCATGTAAAATTGTTGAATCTTCTTTCTCGGCCTTAGAAAGATCTGTTTTGTTTTGTACCTCATACATTAAGTTAATGTCCTACAAAAATGTTATTCTCTTTTCCATTCAAAAATAGGAAAACGTTCAGAAATCTTTTTCTTTTCTTTTTCTTTTTTTTTGTTGTTGTTGTGGCAAAAAATTTACAGCAGCAAGCTGTGGAGAAAGGACTGTGAAAATGTTTTCTTTTCTGTTAAAGTGATGACTCTGACTTGAACTATTCCCAACAGCAATCAAAATGTCCTATATTTTTAAAACAAGGGAAAAAATGTTTTGTGGATGCTGGTAATGCAATTGAAGAAACTCCATCATATTTAGACAGCCATAAAAAAGATGGCCTTTTATTAGCTGAAGCTGATAAATAACATGATTCCCATCATCTCTGAAAGAAAAGCTACTGGCTTGGTAGCTCATGAATTGGAAATTTGAAGGCTAAAGTGTTGCAATGCACTCATCAAGACACTGTGAATTCAGATTCATATTTACATACTATGGGATCTAATGATCATTATGATTCTAGTCTATCAACAACTGTTTTGGAATATAAACAGAATAACAGACTAATGAGAGTTGGGAGAGACCTTAGAGGTCTTATAGACCAACCCCTGCTCAGGCAGGAACCTCTATGCCATTTCAGACAAATAGTTGTCCAATCTCTTCTTTAAAAATTCCAATGTTGGAGCATTTACAACTTCTGGAGGCAATTCGTTCCACTGGTTAATTGTTCTCCCTGTCAGGAAATTTATCCTTAGTTCTAGACTGATTAGTTTCCATCCATTGCTGGATGATGTGGAGCAGGGGTATCAAACTCAAGGCCCTTAGTGCTTAGATTTGGCTCCTGGGAATGGCCTGGAAATAGTAAAGACTGGCCCATGGTGCCTCTGCCAGCAAAAATGAAGCTCTGGGTTAGCACTACAGGTAACTCTGGACACCACAGGTACCTCCCAACCAGTGGTGGTATTCAGCCAGTTCGCACTGGTTCAGGTGAACCAGGAGCAAGGATTTGGTGTGGATTGCTGAACTGGTAGTAACTTCTGGCTGGCCATGCCCTCGACCCAGTCACCTCTCCCGTCCCTGCCCAGTCAATCCTTATCGCACATGTGCAACATCACGTGCATGCCTGACAATGCTGATTGCATTCTTCCCTGCCCAGTCACTCCTAAAGGTATTTCTTTTTTTTCCCCTCCCGACAATAAGCTGTTCCTATGATCAGCTATGCTGAGATTCCCCTCGCTATCTTACTGCTTCATTCAGTAGGCTTCCCTAAGGCCCAGGAAGGCAAAAAATGGAGTGTAGGGGGGTGATGCATGCTCCCCTTATGCTCAGGTTTTTTTCTTCCTGAGCCACAGGGAAGCCTTCTGGGAGCAAAAACACCCCCCCTCAGAAGGCTTTCCTGAGGCCCAGAAGGCCCCAAAATGGAGCATGGGGTGGGGTGATGCAAGCCCCCCCATGCTCAATTTTTTTCCTTCCTGAGCACCTGGGAAGCCTTCTGGGAGCAAAAACGCCCCCCCCCCCGAGACTTGCCTGAGGCCCAGAAGACCCAAAAATGGGGGGGTTGCTGCCCAAAAAAAAACCATGCCCACCAAGCCACATGGCCATGATCACCTAGCCATGCCCGCCTAACCATTTTCACAGAACTGGTAGTAAAAAAAAAGATGAATCCTACCATTGTCCCCAACATGAGTGATGTGGAGCTGGCCACCCCCACCATGGCCACACCCTCCCCTGATGTCTGAGGTCAAACACAACCCTGATGTGGCCCTCAATGAAATTGTTTGACACCCCTGGTTTGGAGAATAGGTTGACTCCCTTTTCTTTGTGGTAGCCCCTGAGATGTTGGAACATCATTATCATGTCACCCTTAATCTTTCTTTTTTGTTGTTCTTTTCTGCACTCTTTCTAGGGTTATTCTGATTCTGATTCTTTCATTAACTGATTTTTTTTTGTCGTCTTCTCTTTGGTCTTTCCTAATTGTGAATTAGATTTATTCAGATAGTCAAGTCCTTGAGATAAGAAGAATATTATTCAAATTACAAAAAAGCTTCATATAAAAAATATTTGGACTGGCTTTTTTCAAAGCACTCTGATCATTTGGAAAGACACTTAGTCACATTTTTTCAAAGCCTGGAAAATATAAAATTTGTAATGCCAAATGTACTTGTTGCAGACTGAGCCTAGAAAAAGTATGAATGTCAATAAGCCCTTTATTTAAGGCACTTTGGAAATTATTTTCAGCTGGAAATCTGAAATGCACAGAGTGGGTTTTCTAAATTTGAGTAAACCCACCCTTTTTGCAATCCTTTCACTTGCTGCCAAGTTGTGTTATAAACTGACAACTGAAAATGGAAGTTAATGAGAAAGCAACAAATTGGGACAAGATTAACCATGCAGAAAATTGGTAAAGCCCCAATACTGAAAAATATTTTTTTAAAAAAATATTAGGATCTTCATTCTATTTGATACAAGTTAATTCTGTCCAGAAAATTGAAGACCATATTTCACCAATCACACACATTCATTTCCCAGTGCTACAATTAGCTTTATTACTTTCTTTAAGCCACCAAACCTCAGAAAAAGAAAACAAAATAAAACTAGATGAGCACATTTGAGTTAATGAGGATTTTTTGGACCCAATTTTGTAATTGCTTTTTACAAAATTGAAAATCCCAGTTGAAGAAGATATAAAACATGTCAAAATACTGTAGTAGCTACATTTCTGTTTTTGAACCCCATTCCTTTTCTGAATGCAGGTAAAAAGAGAGCAGGAAGTATGTTTTTGTGACCCTCCCTTCAAGGAAAAATAAAGAGAATTAGAGACTGACTCCAAGGAAGAGGAGGAACAGTCAACAGGGAGTGGAAGTGTGGCTCTGGAGGTTGTGGAGGAACTGAGGAAGGGCAGAGGCTGACTGGGAAGTCAGGAGAAGACCCAGGCCCATCCCCTTTGCATCCTAGGGCATACAGGGAGGAACAGAGAAGGGAACAGTATGGCTTATGGGAGAGGAAGCAGCCATGATCCACCTTATTGGTTGCTTCCCAGGTCATCACAAGTGGGACCAGTCTATTAGGGCAACTTGGTCTACCCAATTATGGGACAAATCATGCTGCTTCAATTTTCACCTTTCAGTCCCAATCCAGGAGCCTTTGCAGGCAGTTGCTTTCGCAACAAACTATTTTTGGGTTAAATTTATCTTTTACCAACAAAGAAATAAAGGGAGACTAGTACAGGTCTATTTAGCTTTCATCAGCTAGCCATAACCAAAAAACACAAAAAACAAGAACCCAACAACAACCATTTAATCCCTGCCCTGGTATAGCTGACAAAGTGAGAAGAACCTGTGGCTTAGAAGTTAACACATCTATGTAATATGTAAGTAGCCCAGGTTCAAATCCCAGAAAGGTATGGCTAGCTGATGAGAGCTAAATAGCTTGAAATAGTTCTATACTGGTCTCCCTTTATTTATTTGTCGGTAAAACATAAATTTAACCATACAGAATAGAATAGAATGAGGTAGAAAGGACCTTGGAAGTCTTCCAGCCTAGCCCCCTGCTCAAGCAGAAGACCTATACCATTTCAAGAATAGAATGAGCTGGAAGGAACAACAGAGGTCTTCTACCATTTCCGATAAGTGACTGTCTAGTCTTTTCTTAAAAACCTCCAGTAATGAAGTGCTCATGATTTCTGAAGGCGAGCTGTTCCATTGGTTGATGGCCCTCACAATTAGGAAGTTTCTCCTCAATTCCAGGTTGCTTCTCTCCTTGATTAGTTTCCAACCACTTTTTCCTGTCCTGCTCTCTGGTGCTTTGGGGAATAAGTTGACCCCCTCTTCTTTGTGGCAGCCCCTCAAATACTGAAACACTGCTATCATGTCACTTCTAATTCTTCTTTTCTTTAGACTAGCCAAACCCAAATCCTGCAGCCGTTCTTCATATGTTTTAGTCTCCAAGCTTTTGATCATCTTAGTTACGCTTCTCTGAACTTTTTGCAAAGTCTCAACATCTTTCAAAAGTCCAGCTGCCTTTTGAAAAAAAGCACCTTTGGGACATTACATGTTATTGTTAAAGTCTGGAAGAGTATTACCTATTGTTTTGTTGTTGTTGAGTTTTTATTGTTGTTTTGACTGGATATCTGGAACTGGATTGTCAGGAGATTTTTTTCACCAAAGAAAAAGAAATGTGCAGAAGTGGTTTATGTGTGCTATTTCACATTCTATTAAAGATAAATATATCAAACCTTTTGACATATGTCCTTATCTACCTATTGTAGATATTCTGAATTTCATTTACTAAATTTAATTCCTAAAATTGAAATAATATTTCTATAGAAATTAAATTTCATTGCATACAGCTTTCAAAGGGTCATCACTTCCAAAATACACCACATAAACATGATTAAATAAATAAATAAGTATGAAAGTATTCATACACCTACATATATGACACAGAGAAACAACACATATAGACATACAACCTCTAAAAATAGTATCTTTCCCAGTGGGGAGCTAATTTCAATTTCATATTAATAATGATTAGTTTTCAAGCATATATGTTTTTTCTGATAAAACATTTCTGTTTGGAATGAAGAACGTTACGATAGATCATTTCAGCTGTTCAATGATTCACTTTGACATTACTTAATTACATTAATTACTTAATGTTAGAATTGAACGCCCCAAAGTAATTTTACCTGGTCAACCACTGCAACATACTTTAATTCTTTCCTAGCAAATGAATTTAGTTTGAAAAACTAACACAAAAAAACAAAACCAAAAAGGACTGGGGTGGCATGATAGCAGTATTCAAGTATTTGAGGGGCTGCCACAAAGAAGATGGGGGTTAACTTATTTTCCAAAGCACCTGAAGGCAGGACAAGAAACAATGGATGGAAATGAATCATGGAAAGAAGCAATCTGGAATTAAGGAGAAACTTCCTAATCGTGAGGACAATTAACAGTAAGACAGCTTGCCTTCACAAGTTGTTAAATCGGCATGTTAAATCTGAAAAGCTGGTGTCAAGCAACGAAACATGCCTGAAATTTGTGTTGGAAGCAGTGGAAAGCCATACTCTCAAGGGTGAGAATATTCAGTTGGGTACACAAGTTAATTCCTTCATCTTATTTCAGCCTTGCTTTGGCCAAAACATGGATGTTATCATGGTCATTGATGGTGTGTCTGAGGGAGGTGATTACTTGAGTGAGTGTGTGGGGTACTTTATTGATGAAGAAGATAGGTGACTTTATTGCATGCACACGATCATCTTGATGGGCATGCTGTGGTAGTAACTGAATCTTATCTTTACATGGCAGGTTCCATGGAGCTTGGCTTGCCAAGACCATGGAAAGGTATAACCCAGGTAGAAATGTTTGGGAGCAGATTTCCAATCTGATAACCAGGAAACATTATTTTGGACTTACCAAGGTAAAGGGAAACCTGTATAGCATTGGTGGGCAGGATTATTTCATCCCTGGTTTACAGAAGTGGCTGTCTACAACCCTGATCAAGATAAGTGGCACAACTTGGAGTCTGCTCCAAAGATACTCTGGGATGTTAAAGTGATGACAATAGATAACAGATTTGTTTACATGGCAGCTCGCACACCAGATGATGGTGATAATGAATATGGCTTAAGGTCTGTCATTATTTGCTATGATGCAGACACATAACAGTGGCGAGATTGTGAGTCTCTGCCACTCCTTGATAACTATTGCTGCTTCCAAATGGTTGTGGGGAACAGCAACTTTTACCACACCACTTTGTGTTGTCCTAGAAGCTATCCTCTAGACCATGAAGAGGCCAAGAGAAAAATATCTGATCAAATATCTGATGACATTCTGGAAAGCTTACCACCAGAGCTTCTTAGCATTGAAGGGGCAGCTATTTGCTATTACAAAGATGATATCTTCATCATAGGTTGTGGTTGCTTCATCATTGGGAGTTTTAATTTAAAGAAAAGACACCTAACTGAAATGGTGTAGAATCTCCTGCTTGAGTGGGGGCTGGACTAGAAGACCTCCAAGGTCCCTTCCAGATCTATTCTAATTAATAAGAAAAACAGAATCACAACACCAAATAACTATGCATGTAAGTATAAAATTATTGTAGGTTGTAGATGTCTTTTTTTTAAAACCAGGTTGAAAAGATCTGATTAAAAGTCTAAAGGAATGAAGAAGCAACTTTATCAATCAAATATGAATGTACTGCTGAAGTTTTTTTTCTAAACCACCTTGCAATCAGAGAAAACAGACAGCCATGGATCTATATTCTTTGAGTATGAACATCTTAGAATGTGATCCTATTACACTTAATAGGATTGATTTCTGAGTATGTATCTATTAACTTCACTATTATTTTCCAACATGTCTGAAAATTTATTCTCACCTATTTTAAAACCTTACAAAAGCAAGATGGATAATCCATTTTTCAGTGTAGTCAATGGCTACATTCCAAATTAAACCTTTACCCTTCCATCACATTCAACTTCCTTTGAAGTATTGGAGCCCAGATTCATTTCAGAATGAATCTGCATAGGGAAAAAAAAAGCATTATCTTTTTTAACTAGTTAATTAAATCAGATTGTTGAGTCTTCTTTAGCTTTGATCCTCCTGGCCAGGGAGGGTGGGATTTAAACTTAACTGTTGCTAGTGAGCTTTTCAGGTTCATTGGTTTGACTAATGAAATGCTTTTACATAAATGTGTCCTTCCTGCACCTGATAGCAGGGATGGAGTGGAGGTGGGGATGAAGTGAAGTGAAGTGAGGTGGAGTGGAGTTGGAGTGGGGTATTGTCAAGAAAGCCAGTATCTGAAAGTGAAGTGAAGTGAAGTGAGGTGAGATGAGGTGGAGTGGTTGGAGTGAAATTGGAGTGGAGTGGAGTGGGAGTGGGGTTGGAGTGGGGTATTGTCAAGAAAGCCAGTGTCTGAAACTGCAAATGAAGCCATTTTTATGTCTGTGGCTTGAACTATATGGACACTTCTGCCTGATGGCCCAGAAATGAACTTTGAATCCAATCATCATCTTCTACATCATTATCAACATTCTGTTTCTTCCTACATGCCAACACGTCATATGACTGTATTACTGTTATACTGTACTTCTCATCTTTTCTCCTACCTTCTTCTTTTGATATTTTATAATTATATTACTTTGCTGTTTATATATGCACTAAGAACTTATGCATCAGAGACAAATTCTTTATATGTCCAATCACACTTGGCCAAATAAATCTCTCCTCCCCTCCCCTCCTCTCCCCTCCTCTCCCCTCCCCTCTCCTCTCCTCTCTTCTCTTGTTCCATTCCACTCCACTCCACATTTTCTATTCTATTTTATTCTAGTCTAGTCTAGTCTATTCATATGATGAGAACATGACACAAGAGAAATAAATATATTTATTTCTATTACATTATTATTACATTAATAGTAATAACAGTAGAGGTAGTCCTCGGCTTACAACCACAATTGAGTTCAAAATTTCTCTTGCTAAGCGAGACAGTTATTAAATGAGTTTTGACCCATTTGACAACCTTTCTTGCCACAGTTGTCAAGTGAATCACTACAGTTAAGTTAGTAAGTAAGGAACACTGTTATTAAATGAATCTGACCTCCCTGTTGATTTTGCTTGTTAGAAAGTCACAAAAAGTGATCACATCAAACTATAACCCAGTTGCTAAGCTGAATTTTGATCATGTGATCATGGGGATGCTGAAACAGTCATAAATGTGAAAAATCATCAGTGCTGTTGTAACTTTGAACTGTCACTGAATGAACTGTTATAAGTTGAGGACTACGTGTACATACTATTATGACATTTCCTTCCTTCACAACATCACATGTATATAAATGGATGCAGCAGTCTGCTTTGCAAAAGTGTGGGATACACCACAGTTTTATCAACTTTGTGCCAAGAAAGGGGAAAGTAATTGACTGTTGAACTTCAAAATGGCAGATATTTTATTTTTAAAGCAGGAGAAACATACAATGTTTCAGAGATCACACTGTTTCTTCTATGAGAGAAAATGGATGGAAAATGCACATAGAAGGCAACATTAAATAATCCTATATAAAGAATGTGCAAAACATTTGTTGGTTAATTTAAGGATTTCCTTGGTTGCCCAAATCAAACAGTGTGATTCTGGGTGGCATATGAAGAAAAAAGAAATAAAAAGAAAACAGTTGTGATGACCAAAGTGTAACACAAATGAAACAAAATCCAAAACATAAATAAATATCCTTTAATGCCTCCAACTTGGCTCCAATGTTCAATAATTCTATTGGAGATAAAACGTACTCAAAAATAGTATTCAAAAGAAAGCAATACAGTCTGAACTTAATGAGCAGATAGAGGTGAAATAAAAAAACCAAACAAACTACAATGATGAAATTTCCACAATGGACCAGGATAAGTAATTACCAAATTCAAGGAGATAACAAGGCACAGTCTGTTGGAGGGGCGCCAACCAAGATAGCTTCAGTCCAAAATAAAACACACTTTGCTTCTGGCAATACTGTGTTGTAATCATCTCTCTTATATACTATTCTCCCCAGCTGCAACCAATGAGGAGGATCATGGCCACTTCCTCTCTCATAAGCTAAGTTGTTGCCTTCTCAATTCCTCCTGCTTGTCCTAGGATGAAGAGGAGATGGGCCTGGTTCTTTCTCTGACTGCCTAGCAGGCCTCTGCCCTTCCCCAGCCTCCTCCACAACCTCCAGAGCCACACCTCCTCTCCCTGTCAGCTGTTCCTCCCCTCCGTCAGAGTCCGACTCTAACAAGAGCATGACAACAGAGCTAAACAATCCTCAAAGTGCTTTTTCAAAAGGCAACTTGACTTTGTTTTTCCTTGAAGACATTTCATTTCTCATCCGAAAAGCTTCTTCAATTCTGATTGGAGAATGGAATGGAACTGAATTGAACTGAATAGAACTGAAGAAGCTTCTTGGATGAGAAGCGAAATGTCTTCTAGGAAAAACAAAGTCCAGCTGCCTTTTGAAAAAGCATCTTTGGGATAACCACGACCTGGATAACTGAGAATATCCATAGACAAGGCTAAACAATCATATCATTAAAGACAAATAAAGGAGAAAGGATGACCATGACTGAACAACTCAAATTCATATATCATTCTGTAAGTGGGGAGGAAACAATTTAACACTTTAACTGAGATGAGGTGGCCCAGAAGTGGAAAAGATATAGAACAAATTAAAACTAAAATAGGCTTATTTATTGAGATCTACCAATTTATAGGACCATAAAAGAGAATTAGATAAAGTCATAGAAGATGAAGCTTTGAATATTTAAAGGTCACAATGACAATGCATTTGCTGTCCTTGTAATCAGCTGCTAAGACTCATATATGTGTATCTTGTTTGTGAGTTTGTGAGTTTAGCTAATTCAGGACCAGAGAAATGGACTGGGATAAATTCAGTACACAATTCCTGAAGTCTCATGTGGCAATTGTGTAATTTATTTCAAGGATTATTAAAGAGTCTTTGTTATTTAGCAAAAATAGATTGAGAATGGACAGAAGTAAATTGCAACTGCCTAGAATCCTCCCTGCCCCTGATACAAATTGTTCATAAATCAAAGGTTTTTTTTTTTAACTAGCAGATTATGAATAGTCTAATTATTCTCTATAATCAGCAAAGCATTATTGGAATAGCAAAGTTCTATTCCGTTTTATTCCAAATTATCTTGAATAAGTACAATGAATATTAATTAGTGCATTCTTCTGAACAGATCTCTTTGGAATTGCAATACAGAGGGCATTGAATAGTTGAATTTAATGATAGGTACTTAGTAGGATTAATTAATTTTAGTGATTGAGATACATAATTTTTAAGCAGAGAGGGGGTGTTAATCAGTGTGTAATAATAATTATAACTCACTTTCCAGATGACCAGCACATAGTTTTGAGATTCTGGTTAAGTTCCATCAATCATTATTTTTATACTTCTCTATTAAAATTATGGGCAACCATGAAGGGACAAATCAGAAAATCATGGAAAAGCAGATGCATGGAATTTAGATTCTTTGCTTTGGCATCTATGCACATTTCATATTATAAAATTGTAAGCCAAAATATTTTTTTGGATTTTCTCTATGCAAAGCACAGAGTGCCTTACAAACAGAATATCTGTCAGAATATAGTGCTTCCAAAAATGAATTTTAGTGCATTTTTTCTGTCATTAATCCCATTATAATTTTTAATAGCATCTCCATTCCTTAAGATGCAAAAGTAATGTTTTATAGCTGAGGAGAAATGTCATTATCTAAGCCCTGAAAGTTGGGGAAAAATGAAATGTCATGCATATCACAATAGATGAGACTTAAAAAAAAATACCACATGGGTAAAATGCACATGCTGTTCCTTAAAAAGGACAGTACATCATGCACTGCTGAACAGTGATGAATGTGTAACATGTTTGAAAGTGAAAAGGTATTATGACAATATATTGTATGTCAAATAAATTATTTTGCTATAAGGAATGGGTAAAATAATAAAATTTAGTGGGAGATTTTGTGAAACAACCTAAATGTTTAAGGAGATTACATTTTGTAACACAAAGGTACAAGAATTGTCTTTGTCCTTCATAAAAAATTATAATAAGTAATAGTAAGAGAGAATTATTTTGCTAAATCCTCTAAAGGTGCAGAAGTATGAATCTTAAGCCCCTATCACACTGCACCAACGGATGCAAAGAGGATGTAAAATGGACAAAAAAGCTTGCCATCCATTGGTTAACACGATGTATCCGTTCTGTACTCACTGCCTCCGTTTTGCTTCCTCTCTATCTGTCCAGCATCCGTTTATGGACGTTTCATCCGCTCAGAAAGTTTTGAGCTGCTCAAAACTTTTGCGTGGAAAATGTATCCAATTCATCCATTCTGCATCCGCTAGGCATCCGTTCTGCATCCGTTACGCATCCTCTATATCCGCTAGGCATCCGTTCAACATCCACGCAACTCGCATCCGCTCGGACGCAGGGAGGAAGCGGAACGGACGGGGAACGGATGCAGAACGGATGCCTAGCAGATGCAGCACAGAAACAAAGCATTTAAAATAGAAAAAACCTTCGCAGAGGGGACCTACCTCAGATATTAAGGATGTCTAGAGGATGCCTAGAGGATGCCTAGAGGATGCAAGGGGACACCTATACTGCCTATAAAAAGGGGGAGCAACTCATCTCACTTTCAGAACAGCAGCCCTGCGGTGCAGACCTCTGCAGCCTTCATCTGACTCTTGCTCTTCCACAGCATCCAGTCATGTCCACCGTGGATCATAGCAAAGTCCTTTTGGTAGCCACCATCCTTCTGCAACAGTGCGAAGCCATCTACAGGCTCTGTGAACTCTACTACGGGAAGAAAAAGAGACGGCCAAGAAGTATCTGGGTACGAAGATGGTTCACCAGAAGAGCAGAGGATGGACTGTACAACAAGCTGATGGTGGAGCTCAGGAACGAAGACACTCGGGCATTCCAGAACTTCATGAGGATGCCTCCAGCCAGGTTTGACGAAGTTGTGCGGCTGACACCCAGGTTGACCAAGGCAAACACCAACTTCCGGCCCAGCCTGGAACCTGGGCTCAAGGTGGCACTGACTCTGTGCCACCTGGCCTCAGGGACCACCTACAAGAGCATGCAGCACGGCTGGAGGGTGCCACACAACACCATCAGCATTGTGGTCAGAGAAGTGATGCAGGCCATCATCGAAGAATACAAGGAGGAGCTCCTCCAGTGGTCCTCCACTGAAGAAGGATGGAAGAAAGTTGCAGAGCAGTGGTATCATAGGTGGAACTTCCCCCACACCGTTGGAGCCATCGATGGCAAGCACATGGCCTGCAAAGCACCAGCCAACTCAGGGTCCTCTTATCATAACTACAAGGGCTTCTTCAGCATCATCCTCTTCACCATGGTCGATGCTGACTACAAGTTCATGTACATCGATGCTTCAGGCAACGGCTCATCTTCAGATGCCCAGGTATACAACGCAAGTGAAGTCAAGGGTGGGCTGGAACACAACCTCATCGTGGGCTTCCCAGATCCAGAACCCCTGCCCAACGACATGCAAGATGTGCCCTACTTCATCATGGGGGATGACGCCTTCTCCCTCACAACCTACCTCATGAAGCCCTACACCTCCAAATACCTCACCCGTGAAGAGAGGATCTTCAACTACAGGCTGTCCAGGGCAAAGCGGGTGATGGAGAATGCCTTTGGCATCCTGGCCAACAGGTTCTAGGTACTTCTCACCACCATACAGCATTGCCCAGAGACCGTGAGGAGGATCATGGAAGCTTGCTGCATCCTGCACAATCTCATGCACACCCACTACCCAGTCTTGCAGAACAGGCTCATGGACCTCCAGCAAGGCAATGGGGACATGGAGCCTGGGGAATGGAGGCAAGGGCGAAACCTGATAGACACTGAGGATGTGCAAGGCCCCAACAGAGCTTCACGTGAAGGGAAGAAGCAGCACAACCTCCTGAAACACTGGTGCAACTCCCCAGCTGGAGCAGTGGAGTGGCAAGACAGGATGATAGATGGTTAATGGATGCTTCCTTGAGGCTGTCTCATCACACGGATGAGATTGGGCCATGTATGTTGTCTGGGCCTACAATGAACAGGGCATTTAATAAAGAGTTGTGTTTATGTTGACATGTGTGGATGATTGATTACATTGTTATTGATAATAAAGGGCTATAGGTGTGGCACCTGGGAGGGTGGACCATACAGTCCCACTATGCTTGCACTGGAGGTTTATCTATCCCACAGCTATTACCCATCCCAAAGGTATCCCTGCCCATCCCACTGCTATCTCAAAACAAAAATGAGTCTCTGGCACTCCTCTTGGTCGCTCAGTCTCAGGGGTGAAGGGTGCTGGTGCTGTGGAGGTGGCTGGTGCTGGAGTGCTTGTCATCAGCTCCTCCAGTAGCAGAAGCAGCAGAAGCCCCAGCCCCAGAAGAGTGAGCCCGTGCTGCAGAAGCCCCAGCAGAACCAGAGTGAGGGCCAGGGGGAGGGATGGTAGCCCTGTCCCTCTTGCAAGGGCTGGCAGCAAATGGCTGAGGCTTGCTGTGCTTCCGCATGGTTGTGGGGTTTCTGGCTGGCAGGGAGGCTGGCAGGAACCAAGGCTGGAAGAAAGGCTGGCTGGCAGGCAAGCACCAAGGCTGGCAGGCAGACTGGCTGGCAGCAAGGCTGGCAGGCAGGCAGCCAGCAAGGCTGGCAGGCAGGCAGCCAGCAAGGCTGGCAGGCAGGCTGGCAGCAAGGCTTGCAGCAAGGCTGGCAGCAAGGCTTGCAAGTTGGCATGCAGGCAGGGCAGGCAAGGCTGTCAATCCGTCTGGCAGCAGGTCTTTCCTCTGAATGGTGACCTGCTTCCGAGCTGCTTCCCTTATATTCGCGGGGCTTACGCAATGCATCCTCCCCACATGCGCAATTAACGCTAGGCATCCGCTAGGCTTCCGCTGTGCATCCGCTTCATCCGCTTGGCGTCCGCTCTGCATCCGCTGTATCCGTTCCGCGTCCGCTTTGCTGAGGTCCCCCGGAAGCCTAGTGGATGTGCCATCTGCTCTCATCCGCTTCCAACTGCTAGGCTTCCATTCCGCATCCGCTTTCCATCCGCTCTGCATCCTCCCCGTGTCCATTCCTTTCCGTGTTATCCGCTCTGTTTATGCAAATGTTTGCCCCTTTTGAGAGCGGATAACAACGGATGGAACATTTTGTTCGTCCGTTGTGTCCTTTTTACTAAAGTTTTGCATCCGTTGGGCAGTGTGACAGGGCCTTTAAAAGAAGGCACTGGAGCCACTTTCTCTCACAAATTGGATTATTACTACAGGTGATATTCAGCAGCTTCTGATCAGTTCTGGAGAACCAGTAGCAGGAATTTTGAGTTGTTCAGAGAACCAGCAAATCCCACCTCTGACTGGCCCCACCCCCATCTATTCTCTGCCTCTCAAGTTCCAGCTGATCATCTGGGACTTCTTTTGTTGTCCTGCACAGGAGGACAGAGCTGGAAAGCAGGTTTGTGGGATGGGGAGGGAATGGGATTTTGCAGTAACCTTCCCCCAGGAGTGGGGTGGAAATGGAGATTTTACAGTATCCTTCCCCTGCCATGCCCACCAAGTCACAGAACCAATAGTAAAAAAATTTGAATCCCACCACTGATTATTACCTGTCACAAGATGACAGATGATCACTGAGGAAATAGAGCAACAAATACTCTTTTGAGTACTCCTTTGATCATTGAAAGTATGCCACAGATCAAATTAATTAAACAGGAAGTTCAGGAGGAAGAAATATTTTCACTAATTTGTCTCATCTCCCAGTTCCAATTGGCTTAGTGAAATGAAGAAGATACTCTACAATCAATTTGTAATGGAGCCAGCATTCTGTAATCAGAAAGGATATTAGAAAAAGAAAAAAAAAATCATTTGTCAATTTTTTAATCGTCCAAACAGAAAAACAGCCCAATTTAATAATGTAATCAAGCTAAAGACCATGTAGCGGAGGCAATCACAGACTAACTTGTGAGAACATTGGATTGAGTAGGATGTACCTTTCATGTTTCATGAGGATAAATAGTTGGGACATCATGGTAATATTTTCATGCAATTATCTAACAGTAGCCTTCTTTTTTTTATTATGAATTTTGGTGGGTCAGGAGGATACCAAGAACTGATCATAGTTTTCTATCTTAGAGAACTGACTACTCATGGGATTCAATTTTTTTACTGCCGGTTCTGTGGGCATGGCTTGGTGGTCATGGCTGGGGAAGGATACTGTAAAATCTCCAGTCAGAGGTAGAACATGCCGGTTCTCAAAATTTCCGCTACTGGTTCTTCAGAACCTGCTGAATACCATCTATGGAACTGACCATCTGTATTATACAAGTTTTGAAGGTTCTGACAATAGTTCCAAAGCCTGCAAGAACCATTTGATCCACAAAGACCTCAAAAACCATGGAAGCTAAAAGCCAACAACACATCTAGAGGGCATCATGTTGCGGAAATCTGATGCTGTCCAGATATGCTAGGCTTCAACTCCCATAATGAAATCTTCATGATTAGGAACTTCTTGCAAACTATGTGCTCCAGAATAGAATAGAGCAGTTAACTCCATAGTAATTTTATGCTTTTACAGACCAATGTACATTGATTAGTTGAGATCCAAGCCAACCTCAATAGATTGAAACTCTTCTTGTAGAAAAAGCAGACTAAAAAGAGAAATCAAGCCATCTTTATTTTTCCATGCTCCAAAGAATATTACAGCAGCAGCTACCTTTGCATGGATAAGTTTAAGATGGAAAAAAAGAGAGATGTTCTGCTGACTTGAGTGAAATGAAAACTGATTGCCAGAATAATTGTGCTTCTCCAAACATTTAGAGAGTGACCATCTGGGAAGTCACTAAGAATTAAATATTGTTTAGTCATAGCATGCCAGAAGTCAAGTGTTTGTACAGATTTGGAACTTGAGTACAGATTTACGGTGCACAATTCTATAACAAACATTATTGCTTGTAAATGTAAAGATGTACATCTAGTGATGAAGTACAATATAAACTGCTGTGATAGCTGAACAATATATATCTAAAGGAGGAGGAGAAATACATGACATATGACTTGTGGCAGCCCTGCCTATGAGTTCCCCAAATCTCATTGTTAAAATGCACACATACTTAGGAAATCTGGAGTTGGAAGTCTGGGAGTGAGAAACATAAAAGAAACTCAGATTATAGCACTGTTCCAATAACTCAGGGGCTGCCACAAAGAAGAGCAGGTCAACCTATTCTCTAAAGCACCTGAAGGCAGAATAAGAAACAATGGATGGAAGCTAATCAAGTAGAGAACCAACCTAGAACTAAGAGGAAATTTTCTGACAATTAGAACAATTAATAGAACAACTTACCTAACAGTGGTTAAATGTATAAGGCTATTTTTTGCTGATTATTTGCAGTTTTTGCAGTTCAAATTTCACCAGACTCAAGGTTGACTCAGCCTTCCATCCTTCCAAGGTCAGTAAAATGAAAACCCAGATTGTTGGTGGAAATATGCTGACTCTGTAAACTGCTTAAGCCCATGTCACATTGCACCAACGGATGCAAAGAGGATGTAAAATGTTAAAAAAAGCTTGCCATCCGTTGGAAAACGCTATGCATCTGTTGTGTACTCACTGCATACGTGTTTCATATGCTCTATCCTTTGAGCATCCATCCACTGAGATTTTATCCGCGCAAGAAGTTTTGAGCTGCACAAAACTTTTTGAGCGGATGAACTTTCCACTGTGTACGATGTAAATCCGTGACATACGAGCAACAAACGTTCTATGTCCATTTATCATCAGTTAAACGTCCGCTGTATCCTCTCTGCATCCTCTGGGCATCCCCTCAACTCACATCCGCTGCAGTTAAAAATGGAAAGAGGGAGGAAACAAAAGGTACATGGAAAGTCTACACAGAGTTAGTAGCATGGAAATAGAAAGGATGAGCAGTGAACAGTTTGCATCCTATATTAATCCTCTAGGCTTCCTATGAACATCCCTTTAACATCCCTGCTACATACTACCCACGTCCGTTCTTTTCCTTTCTTTTCCATTCTGTTTATGCAAATTTTTGCCACTTTTTGGAGCGGATGACAACGGATGGAGCCACTCCCGAAAATTTGCTCTTCTGCTGTGTCCTTTTTGCATACGTTTTGCATCCATCGGCCAGTGTGACCTAGCCTTTAGAGAGGGTCATAAAGCACTGTGATGTGATATGTAAGTCTAAGTGTTGTTGCTCTATCTATCTATCTATCTATCTATCTATCTATCTATCTATCTATCTATCTATCTATCTATCTTTCTATCTATCTATCTATCTATCTATCTATCTATCTATCTATCTATCTATCTATCTATCTATCTATCTATCTATCATCTACCCAGCTATCTAGCTATCTATCTCTATCTGTTCCTCATCTTTGTATCTATCTATCTATATCTATGTATCTATGTATCTGTCTATCTGTCTATCTGTCTATCTGTCTATCTGTCTATCTGT
>BLBF01000049.1:4968953-5006900 GCA_015471245.1 Laticauda colubrina
AGGAAGGAAGGAAGGAAGGAAGGAAGGAAGGAAGGAAGGAAGGAAGGCGAGATATAGAATTTTATGGTTCTGTCTACCCATCCATCCATCATGAAAGAATATGATATATCCAGGTTATTGGGTTCATCAGATGTTGCAATAGCAGCACTTTTTACTGTGGCTCAGAAGTGGGGTTATTTGAGTAACAGGCCTGAGAAGGCTTAACTGATTTTTATTCTTAAATATGTCATGCTAGGCAAACATGAAATGTTCTGGCATCTCATTCTGATTTGGGACAGAAATTCACTTTGGAATGTCAGCTCATCCTGGAGGAGGAAATGTCTGCTTCCTAGCTAGTTACAGTCAGAAAATCCTAAAAGCTTTTGCTGAATCTACAGAACTGGCTGTTTCTCTCAGGGAATTGGGTCAGGAAGGAGGGGAGCTTTGCTACTATGGATGTTTAGCACTGCATCATTTGTCCTTGGGCACCAGGGAAGTTCAGGGGCTTGTTAATTTTAATCTTGTAAACCCATCCAGAGACTCTCTTGTATCAGATGGGCAACTATATCAATCAATCAACTAATCTCAATTGTTTATATATTAAACCCCAAAATATATAGAATCATTCTGGTATGCCTGTTGGTCCTTGCTGCAGGTAGAAGCAGTCCTTGGCTTATGACCACAGCTGAGCCCAAAAATTCTGTTGCTAAGTAAGACACTTGTTAAGCAAGTTTTGCTCCTTTTTATGACCATTCTTGCCATATTTGTAAAGTGAATCATTATAGTTCTTAAATTAATAACATGGTTGTTAAATGAATCTGGTTTGCCCATTGACTTGAAGGCCAGACAAGGAATAATGGAAAATGATCAAGGAGAAATTCAACCTAAAAATAAGGATACATTTTCTGACAGTAAGAACACTCAACGAACGGAAAAAGCTTGCTTTCAGAAGTTGTGGGAGCTTCATCACTGGAGGCTTTCAAGAAAAGATTGGACTGCCATCTGTCAGAAATGGTGTAGGGTCTACTGCTTGGGCAGGGGATTGGACTAGATGACCTAAAAGTTCCATTCCAACTCTGTTGATCCGTTAATCTAGTCTGACTTTGCTTGTCAGAAGTTCACAAAAGGTGATCAGATAACCCTGGGACATTACAACCATCATAAATGTGAAACGTTTGTCAAGCATCTGAATTTTGACCACATGATCACGGGGATGTTGCAATGATACTAAGTATGAGAAATGGTCATAAGGCACTTTTTTCAGTGCTGTTGTAACTTCGTCAATAAATGGTCAATAAATGAATCATTGTAAATTGAGGACTATCTCAACTATAATGACCACTACAGAATGATGCGAAGCCAGAAGATCCTTGTTATTGCTGAGCTGATTTGACCTACAAAGATTGCTGAAAAGAGCATTATGAGTTAAAGTGGTCTCTGGTTTGAAGGGCTGCAAATGCAAAATGGAGGAGGAAGAGGAGAACCTGAAGATAGCAGATTACCTGAGCTCTGTTTTTTCCTCTGTGACACAAGGTATACCACAGGTAGTACTTACAACTAGTCACTGAGTAACAGTTTGAAGTTACACCCATTTTTAAAAGGGGAGTTAAGAACTGTTTCTGAAGTTCTGAGAGTGAAGTCCCTCTGCACTCACATGGTCAAATTCTGAGTGCTTGGAAATTTGGGTGCACTTATTGCCATTTACAGCATACTACAATCATGTAAACACATTTTCTGTATTGATCTATCAGGTGCATGTGTTGTCCTATTTTACTTTTTTTTTTTTTAATGACCCTGCCTCGGGGTGGAGTTGGGAGGCAACTGAATGGAGCTAAGCATTTACTGGCCTGATGCCCTTCCTGACGCCTATGCCAAGTTCACAGCAGATATTTTCTCTTTCCACCCCAATGGAGAAATATCTCTCACTGCCTAGGATTGAGCACTCAACCTTACAAGTGGGAGGCGAGAGTTTTCACTTTCTTGGCCACCGCACTGCTTGTCTTGTCCTATTTTACAATAGTTTTGCCAAACATAGCGAGAAATGGATTTTACAACCACTGTGCTTGATTAACGACCACCACAAAAGAGGGTGTAAAATTGAGTCGGCCTCATGACCAATTCGCTTTACAATCATCAGGACATAAGATCATAATGGCAGGATCCATTGCAGATGACCTTCAGTTTTGAATTCTAAAAATTACTTCTTAGATTGAACTTAGACATGTAAATAAATTCAGACACATTTTACAGTAGATTAAACTGCATCTTTTTTTCCTCTCCTCTTTTTCATGACATATTTCCTGTCTTCAGATCCATTCTTAAGGCCCGGTCCCACTGGCCGATGGATGCAAAACGTATGCATAAAGGACACAATGGATGAGCAAAATTTCGGGGGTGGCTCCATCCATTGTCATCCACTCCAAAAAGTGATGAAAATTTGCATAAACAGAACAGAAAAGAATGGACGTGGGTAGTATGTAGCGGGGATGTTAAACAGATGCTCATCGGAAGCCTAACGGATGAAAGCGGATAGAAGTGGATGACACCTCCAGGGGAGAATTTCACACCGGATGCATAGCGGAAGGGGCAGATGCATAGCTGATGAAGCGGATGCATCACGGACGCCTATAGGAAACAAAGCGGATGCTGCGTGGATGTATATCGGATGCAAAGCATTCACTGCACATGTGGGGGGTATGCATTGCGTCCACTCTGTGGATATAAAAGGATACAGCACACACGCAGTCAGCATAAAGGGGAAAGATGTGCTGCCAGATACATCTTGCAGGAACACTATGGTTCGTCGGTCAGGCAAGAAGAGGAAGTCTGTGCCTACTCGTTCAAGCCCTGGCAAAGTGAAGAAGGGCAGAACCAGCATCCCACCCCCTGGCACTGACTCTGAAGCTGCTGCTGCTGCTGCTGTGGTGGACCAGTCCCAAGCCCCTCAAGCCCCTCAAAGCCCTGCTGCTGAAGGCCCTGTTGCTCAAGCCCCTGAAGGCCCTGATGCTGAAGCCCCTGAAGGCCCTGCTGAAGCCTCTGCCAGAGGGAGGAAGAGGCAAGGGAAAGAGAAGGGAGAGAAGAAACAGTACACCGTTTCTGAGGAGCATGAGGATGAGGTGCTGGAATGGCTGAGGGAGAACAAGTACCTGTGGAGAAAGGGCCACAGACTGTATCAGGACACCAAGAAGAAGCAGACAGCTTGGAGAGACAAGGCAGAGAGCCTGGGGTACACTGCAGAAGTACTCCTGGGATGGTGGAAGCACATGCACACCTGGGTATGGCAAGCTACACATCAAAAAATCCAGGCAGGCCGCTGTCAAGCTCACTGACCAGGAGAAGTACATCTTGGTCAAGTGCAGTTTCCTGGAGGATGAGATCCGCCACCGAGGAGCAGCTCCTCTGAGACCCCTCTCCCTCAGACAGCCCACAGACAGCCAGTCCTCTTCCAGCCAGGAGCCAGCTACCCTGTCCAAGCAGGTGTCTTCAGAGGGCCCCACAGCAGAGACCCTCCTCGACAGCTGCACTCCCCATGCCAGCGGGCTTGGAGGATCCCGTGGAGGATGACGCCCTGCTGTCACAAATGGAGGAAGAAGCAGCAGCCACCAGAGGCCAACCCACACCCACACCCAGCTCCAGAGGACGCAGGCAGAGAGGCAGACTGGAGGTCCAGGACCACAGTGTGCTGTTGGAGATCAGGGACACAATGAAGACCAGCACAGAACTTCTCTCTCAGCTGGTCCACTTGGACAGCATCCTCGTCCCGGAAGCCATTCATCACCTACGTGAGCCAGACCCTTAGGGACCTGCCCAAGGCCGAGTACCATGTGATGAAGCAGAAGATCGCAGCACTTCTGCACAACCCTCAAGGCCCAGCTGAAGCTCATCCTACCCAGTCCAGGTCTGCTCCTCCACCCCAGGCGACATCAGCCCTTGCACGGCTTTCAACAGACACTCACCTATCAAGGCTATGACTACCAGGACTTCCCACAGCAGAAGCAGAACTTCCCAGTCCAGGCCCAGGTTCATCGGATGCCACAGTTGACTCTCCACACCCAGCTGCAGACCAGACAGCCCCACTACACTCCTCCCAACCATTCCTCCACCCCACAGCCAAGCCCGTCAACAGAAAATCTGTCATCAGTATTGGGCCTCACATCTCAAGTCCTTGATGAAGGACCTCTCAACCTCATGGGACTGAGTCAGCTGTTGGATAGCTTCCTGAACACACCACCACCTGTTGTACACTCGGGGCCAAGTACCCCAATGGTGCCTCAGACAAGCACTCAAGCCACAGCCACATCCACAGTCACTGCCTGCTTCACAGCTGAAACCATGGACATGACTCAGAGTGACTCAGAATAGTCTCAGAGACTGAGTTGTTTACTTGTTTAATAAAGTTAATCTTTGCTTAAGACACTTAATAAAGTTTACTTGGTTCATTTTTTTACTTAATAATAATCGGTTGTTGCCTAGGTGTCCTTCTACATACTCGAGACATACTGCAGACATCCTAAATATACGAGATACATCCCAGATACAAACGTTTTGTCTGTTTTTAATACTTTATACACGAGATGCATCCGCTTACATCCTTTCTATTTCCGTGCTACTAACGCTATGTAGACGTTCCGTGTTCCTTTTGTTTCCTCCCTCTTTCCATTTTCAGCTGCAGCGGATGTGAGTTGAGGGGATGGCCAGAGAATGCAGAGAGGATACAGCGGACGTTTAATGGATGATAGCGGACATAGAACATTTGTTGCCCGTATATGTCATGGATGTACATCGTACACGGCGGAAAGTTCATCCGTTCAAAAGGTTTTGTGCAGTTCAAAACTTTTTGTGCGGATGAAATCGCAGTGTACGGATGCTCGATGGATAGAGCCTATGAAACACGTATGCAGTGAGTACACAATGGATGCATAGCATTTTCAAATGGATGGCAAGCTTTTTTTTAACGTTTTACATCCTCTTTGCATCTGTAAGTGCAGTAGGACCGGGTCTTTACTTTATCTGCTACTCCTTAAGGCTAGGTCCCACTGGCTGACGGATGAAAAATGTATGCATAAAGGACACAGTGGACGAGCAAAATTTTGGGGGTGGCTCCATCCATTGTCATCCACTCCAAAAAGTGGTGAAAATTTGCACAAACAGAATGGAAATGAACGGAAAAGAACGGACGTGGGTAGTATGTAGTGGGGATGTTGAACGGATGTTCATCGGAAGCCTAGCGGATGACAGTGGATGGAAGCAGATGACACATCCGAAGGGGTTCCGGGGGAGAATTGTGAAATGGACGCATAGCAGAAGGGGCGGATACATAGCGGATGAAGTGGATGCATCACGGACACCTATAGGAAAAAAAGGGGATGCTGCTCGGATGTATATCGGATGCAAAGCGTTCACTGCACATGCGGGGAGTATGAATTGCATCAGCTCCGCAGATATAAAAGGATGCAGCACGCATGCAGTCAGCAAACAGGGGAAAGACCTGCTGCCACATACATCGAGCAGGTTCACCATCGTTCATCAGTCAGGCAAGAAGAGGAAGCCCCTGCCTACTCGTTCCAGCCCTGGCAAGAAGGACAGAACCAGCATCCCACCCTCTGGCACTGACTCTGAACCTGCTGCTGTTGCTGCTGCTGCTGTGGTGGACCAGCCCTAAGGCCCTCAAAGCCTTGCTGCTGAAGGCCCTGCTGCTCAAGCCCCTGAAGGCCCTGCTTGCTCAAGCCCCTGAAGGCCCTGCTGAAGACCCTGCCTCAGGAGACCCTGTATCATTTCAGACAAATGACTGTCCAATCTTTTCTTAAAAACATCCAGTAAAGGGGCACCCACAACTTCTGGAGGCAAGTTGTTCCATTGATTAATTGTTCTAACTGACAGGAAAATCCTCCTTAGTTAGTCCTAGGTTGGTTTTCTCCTTGATTAGTTTCCACCCATTGCTTCTTGTCCTGCTTTCAGGTGCTTTGGAGAAGTTTGACCTCTCTTCTTTTTGGAAACCCCTCAAATATTGAAAGACTGCTATTGCACCATTCTTCATATGTTTTAGCCTCCAGACCCCTAATCATCTTTATTGCTCTTCCCTGTACTCTTTCTAGAGTCTCAAAATATTTTTTATACCATGGCAACTAAAACTGGATGCAATATTCCAAGTGTGGTCTTATCAAAACCTTATAAAGTGTTACTAACATTTAATGTAATCTTGATTATCCCTCTGTTGATTGTACTTGCATTGAGAAGAAGTTTAATATAATAGTGCAGGCACCAGCCTAGAAGAGCTTATAAATTCTAGTCCCATCTTATCTGCAGAGCTGGCTGGATACCTTTAGGTCAAATACTCTTGCTCAACCCTAGAAAAATACATGGTAAAGCACTTATGAAAATTTCACCAAGGAAACTGAATCGAGATTGATTCACAGAATGCACACACTTATTTAATTCTTGAAGAAAGAGGTATGCCAATAATGACAAGCTATTCCCTGACACACATGCTGTAATAGGAGTCTACACTAATAAATCAATCCATTTCAAAAGGCAATAATGGTCTTTTTACAGTCTTATTTCCTGGACTTCAAGTGCCCTGTCCAACACAAGTTATATAATATTATACTGGGGGCGGATTGGACCATCTAATTGCCATAAATGAAAGTCCAATTAGGTCTTAAAACCTTATTTATCTTAAAGCTGTTTATAAAAGCTTTACAGCCTTTAAAAGATAGCATAGCAAATTCCTATTTCACTTGTGATAAAGCTTAGTGGGGGATTTTGAAAAGGTTCTGCTAAAAAAGACAAGTTTCCAAATGTTGTACAATGTAGGACTTCTTGCTCAGTAAAAACAAATCTGACAGAACCTGCAGGAAGTGAATGTATTTTACTAGACTTATCTGTAAAATAAAATGACCACTATTGCAACACTTCTGACTTTCATTTCTGAATCCCGGAGATAAAGGTAGTTTCTTTTATCTTGAACTCAACTCCTGGTGATTACAAAGAGGCAGCCATATCATTTTCTGGGCAAGAACACAGAAGTGGTTTGTCATTGTTTTCTTTCAAGACAGCTGCTGACTTCCCAGTCGAGCCCACATTTCTGCTTTACCTATAAGTTCCTCATTTCAACTACTAATCAGGCCATCCTGGCTTACCTTCCTAGCCCAGACAAGATCAGCCAAGGGCTGCATCTTGCTGAGATCTGAGTAACAACCACCTTCTGTTTCTGTTGACAAGCCAAAGACTATCTTTGAAAGTCTATTTTTCCTGTAACCATAATCTCTTTCCAGCTATCTACACTCTCCTGAGCTTCTTACATTCTATGGAACTCCAGAGGAAGTTTGTGAGTTGTTCTGTAAAAAAAAACAAAAACCAATGGATTATTCACATCTAGAGAGAACAAAATATATCACATGTTTGGAAAAGGTTTATCTTCAGCTTCTTTCCAACTTACACCTTAAGCCCATGTCACACTGCCCAATGGATGCAAAAAGGACACAGCGGATGAGCAAAATGTTCCATCTGTTGTTATCCGCTCTCAAAGGGGGCAAAAATTTGCATAACCGGAACGGATAACACGGACGCGGGGAGGACACAAGGCGGATGAAAAGCAGAAGTGGAACGGAAGCCCAGCGGATGGAAGCAGATGGGAGCGGATGGCACATCCGCTAGGCTTCCAGGGGGCCTCAGCAAAGTGGACACGGAACGAATACAGCGGATGCAGAGCGGATGCACAGCAGATGAAGCGGATGCACAGCGGATGCACAGCGGATGCACAGCGGATGCCTAGCGGATGCCTGGCGTTAATTTCGCATGTGGGGAGGATGCATTGCATCAGCCCCGCAGATATAACGGAAGCAGCTCGGAAGCAGGTTGCCATTCAGAGGAACGACCTGCTGCCGGAAGGATTGACTGCCTTGCCTGCCCTGCCTGCATGTCTGCCTGCCAGGTTTGCTGCCACCCTCCCTGCAAGCCTCCCTGCCAGCCAGCAACCCCACAACCATGCTGAAGCACAGCAAGCCTCAGCCATCTGCTGCCAGCCCTTGCAAGAGGGACAGGGCTAACATCCCGCCCCCTGGCCCTCACTCTGGTTCTGCTGGAGCTTCTGCAGCACGGGCTCACTCTTCTGGGGCTGGTGCTTCTGCTGCTTCTGCTGCTTCTGCTTTGGGAGGAGCTGATGACAAGCACTCCAGCACCAGCCACCTCCACAGCACCTGCACCCTTCACCCCTGAGACTGAGCGACCAAGAGGAGTGGCAGAGACTCAATTTTGTCTCATAGCTTGTTGTTAATAAAGTCTATTTTTGATTCACACACTTGCTTCATTTCTTTTTTTCAATAAAGTCTTGCTGGAAACTTTTAGAAATGGTTTAAGACTTTGCATGCTTGTGGGATGGGTTAAGATAGCTGTGGGATGGGCAGGGATACCTTTGGGATGGGCAGTGATACCTTTGGGATGGGTAATAGCTGTGGGATAGATAAACCTCCAGTGCAAGCATAGTGTGATTGTATGGTCCACCCTCCTAGGTGCCACACCTGTGGCCCTTTATTATCAATAACAATATAATCAATCATCCACACATGTCAACATAAACACAACTCTTTATTAAACGCCCTGTTCATTGTAGCCCAACCAAACATACATGGCCCAATCGCATCCGTGTGATGAGACAGGCTGAAGGAAGCATCCATTAATCATCTATCATCCTGTCTTGCCACTCCACTGCTCCAGCTGGGGAGTTCCACCAGTGTCTCAGGAGGTTGCGCTGCTTATTTGCCTCATGTGAGGCTCTGTTGGGGCCTTGCACATCCTCAGTGTCGATCAGGTTTTGCCTTTGCCTCCATTCCCCAGGCTCCATGTCCCCATTGCCTTGTTGACGGTCCACAAGCCTGTTCTGCAAGACTGGGTAGCGGGTGCGCATGAGATTGTGCAGGATGCAGCAAGCTTCCACGATCCTCCTCATGGTCTCTGGGCTATGCTGCATGTTGGTGAGAAGTACCTGGAACCTGTTGGCCAGGATGCCAAAGGTGTTCTCCACCACCCGCCTTGCCCTGAACAGCCTGTAGTTGAAGATCCTCTCTTCACGGGTGAGGTATTTGGAGGTGTAGGGCTTCCTGAGGAAGGTTGTGAGGGAGAAGGTGTCATCCCCCATGATGAAGTAGGGCACATCTTGCGTGTCGTTGGGCAGCGGGTCTGGATCTGGGAAGCCCACCATGAGGTTGCTTTCCAGCCCCTCCTTGAGGCGACTGGCGTTGTATACCTGGGCATCTGAAGATGAGCCGTTGCCTGAAGCATCGATGTACATGAACTTGTAGTCAGTATCAACCATGGCAAAGAGGATGATGCTGAAGAAGCCCTTGTAGTTGTGACAAGTGGACCCCAACTTGGCTGGAGATTTTCAGGCCACGTGCTTGCCATCTATGGCTCCAACGGTATGGGGGAAGTTCCACTTCTGATACCACTGCTCTGCAACTTTCTTCCAGCCTTCTTCAGTGGAGGGGCACTGGAGGAGCTCCTCCTTGTATTCTTCGATGATGGCCTGCACCACTTCTCTGACCACAAAGCTGATGGTGCTGGGTGGCACCTTCCAGCTGTACTGCATGCTCCTGTAGGTGGTCCCTGAGGCCAGGTGGCACAAGTGAGTGCCACCTTGAGCCCAGGTTCCAGGCTGGGCGGGAAGTTGGTGTTTGTCTTGGTCAACCTGGGTGTCAGGCTCTGCACAACTTCGTCAAACATGGCTGGAGGCATTCTCATGAAGTTCTGGAACGCCCAAGTGTCTTCGCTCCTGAGCTCCACCATCAGCTTGTTGTACAGTCCATCCTCTGCTCTTCTGGTGAACCATCTTTGGACCCAGACTTTTTTTGGGTGGCTCCTTTTCTTCCCATAGTAGAGTTCACAGAGCCTGTAGATGGTTTTGCACTGTTGCAGAAGGATGGTGGCTGCCGAAAGGACTTTGTCACAATCCACGGTGGACATGACTGGATGCTGTGGAAGAGAAAGAGTCAGATGAAGGCTGCAGAGGTCTGCACAGCTAGGCTGCTGGTCTGAAAGTGAGATGCAGATGAGTTGCTCCCCCTTTTTATGGGCAGTATAGGTGTCCCTTTGCATCCTCTAGGCATCCTCTAGATATCCTTAATATCTGAGATAGGTCCCCTCTGTGAACGTTTTTTCCGCTTTATATGCTTTGTTTCCGCTAGGCATCTATTCTGCATCCGTTCTGCATCCTTTCTGCATCTGTTCCACTTCCTCCCTGCGTCCGTTTACTGCTGGAGCGGATGGAGTTGCGCAGATTCGGAACGGATGCCTAGAGGATATAGCGGATGCGTAACAGATGCAGAATGGATGCATAGTGGATGCAGAACGGACGAACTGGATACATTTTCCGCGCAAAAGTTTTAGGCAGCCCAAAACTTTTGGAGCGGATGAAACGTCAATAAATGAATGCTGGACAGATAGAGAGGAAGCCAAACAGAGCCAGTGAGTACATCACGTTTTCGAATGGATGGCAAGGTTTTTTGTCCATTTTACATCCTCTTTGCATCCGTTGGTTCAGTGTGACATGGGCTTTAAAAACAACTTTGGTGGAAAAACAGATACATTTCATGTCTCATTCAGGGTGGGGGGAATTAGATTCCTATCAGAACATTTAGTTGCTATGGTATCTGAGAAAATTTTTGTTGTTGCTTTTTAACAACTATGGAAAAAACCTCACCATTGCTGGAATCAAATCAGGTAGTTCAAGGAAGGAAGGAAGGAAGGAAGGAAGGAAGGAAGGAAGGAAGGAAGGAGGGAAAAACATATCGTAGAATTTTTTAGTTTAATCATGATTTGTAAGCCTTAGACTTCCCATCTTTGCCAGTTACTTCTTTATAAAATTGTATTAAGATACAATGAAAATCATATATATTTCTGCAGCTCTCAAAGACCTTAAAAACTGTTTGTTTAAGAGAAATCTTTTGATAAGCTGAGGCCTAATTTACGCTGATTAGAAAATGAAAATGATTTGTCTTCCATATTGTTATTTTTTAATTTATTTTTTACTTTTTACAAAATCTCTTGAAATTAACTGGGCCAGAGAACAGCCTTGGCTGCAGAGCAGGGAAATTCTTCTTCAGTTTGTTTTACCAACTTTCTGAAAAATTGACATGGAAGTTTATTTTGGAGAACAAGAAAATTTCAATGAAATCCTCAAGGGTGAATCATTATTAAGTGTATATATGTTTCTAGCCAAGAATTATGTCCAATACCTGGAGAGCAGAGGTGGTATTCAGCAGGTTCTGACCAGTTCTGGAGATTTTGAGTAGTGGAAATTCAGAGAACCAGCAAATACCATCTCTGACTGGAGATTTGACAGTGTCCTTCCCTTGCTATGCCCACCAAGCCATGCCCACAGAACTGGTAGTAAAAAAAAATGAATCCCACCACTGCTGGAGAGAGAATAGTATTGGATGGTAAAATGCAATACACACGCATACTTCTTGTCTACTTCATCAGCAAATCTTAAACTTCTTGCACTTCTGTTAAGTTAAAAAAAAGATATTAATTTTTTTTTGCCATACTAGGGGAAAAACTTTCTGCATTAACTTGAGAGCCATTCACATTGAAAGCATATGGATACTTACAAATGTTTTTCATCTTTTGGTTTAAAAAAAAACAAAGAATTGTCACAGTTATAGCTATTTTGACTGAGCTGGGGCATTGAAATAGACATGTTTTAGAGTCACTGGGTTTTTCTATTTCTTTCTTTCTTTTCTTCTCTGCACTGACATCCATGTTGAAGAATGTCGCTTCAGATTGTGTCACACTGCCTCAACTGTGTCCTGTAGTATAGCATAACTGATACAGGCTGACATCATCCGCTAGCCTAGGATTTGTCATCTAAAGAAAAAGGTTAATTTGCTTTCTCAAAAATATATGAGCTAAAATGGTTATTTGTGGAAGTAGCTGATCCTTGACCGATCATCATTAAATATGTATATCCTGATTAAATGAGCTGAATTCTAGTTTACATGACATACACTTTTTTTCTTTTAAAATCTCTGACACTTTTTGATCCATGAAACAAGAAACTCCAAACTCCTTTGTTCTCTTCCCACAATGTTGTTTAAGATTCCTGGAACCTAAACTCTGTTGAATGATTTGGCCTCAGAAATGATCCAATTATAGCAATACCACTTCAACTTATATACCGCTTCACAGTGCTTTAAAGACCTCTCTAAATGTTTTACACAATCAGCATATTGCCCCCAATAATCTAGGTCCTCATTTTACAGATCACAGAAGGATGGAAGGATGAGTCAACCTTGAGCTGGTAAGAATCAAAGTGCTGAAGGCTGGCAATAAGCAGAAATAGCCTACAATACTGCACTCTAACCACTGCACCACCACAGTTCTTAAAGCCCCTGTCACACTGCACCAATGGATGGAAAGAGGATGTAAAATGGAGAAAAACACTTGCATTCCATTGGTTAATGCAATGCTTCCATTCTGTACTCACTGCTTCCATTTTGCTTCCTCTCTATCTGTCCAGCATACGTCTATTGACATTTCATCCACTCAGAAGGTTTTGAGCTGCTCAAAACTTTTGAGCGGAAAATGTATCCAATGCGTCCATTCTGCATCTACTAGGCATATGGGGGACATCCGTTCAGCATCTGTTACACATCCGCTATATCCGCTAGGCAACCACTGCGCATCCACGCAACTCAATCTACTCCAACGGTAAACGGACGCAGGGAGAAAGCGGAACGGATGCGGAACGGACGTGCAGCGTTAGTAGCACAGATGGAGAAAGGATGAAAGCGGATGCAGCATGCAAAGAAAGCATTTAAAACAGAAAAAATGTTCGCAGAGGGGACCTATCTTGGATATTAAGCATGTCTAGAGGATACCTAGAGGATGCAAAGGGACACATAGTGGAAAACAGATATTGCCTATAAAAAGGGGGAGCAACTCAACTGGATCTCACTTTCAGACCAGCAGCTCAGCTGTGCAGACCTCTCCAGCCTTCATCTGTCTCTTGCTCTTCCACAGCATCCAGTCATGTCCACTTGGGATCGTAACAAACTCCTTTTGGTAGCCATCATCGTTCTGCAACAGTGCGAAGCCATCTACAGGTTCTGTGAACTCTACTACGGGAAGAAAAGGAGGCGGCCAAGAAGCGTCTGGGTCTGAAGATGGATAGGGAGAAGAGCAGAGTACGGACTATACAACAAACTGATGGTGGAGTTAAGGAACGAAGACACTCGTGCATTCCAGAACTTCATGAGGATGCCTCCAGCCATGTTTGACGAAGTTGTGGAGCGGCTGAGACCCAGGTTGACCAAGCAGAGCACCAACTTCCGGCCCAGCCTGGACCCTGGGCTCAAGGTGGCACTGACTCTGCGCCACCTGGCCTCAGGGACCACCTACAGGAGTATGCAGTACGGCTGGAGGGGGCCACACAACACCATCAGCATTGTGGTCAGAGAAGTGGTGTAGGCCATCATCGAAGAATACTTGGAGGAGCTCCTCCAGTGCCCCACCACTGAACAAGGCTGGAAGAAAGTTGCAGAGCAGTGGTATCAGAGGTGGAACTTCCCACACACCGTTGGTGCCATAGATGGGAAGCACGTGGCCTGCAAAGAGCCAGCCAACTCGGGGTACACTTATTTCAACTACAAGAGCTTCTTCAGCATCATCCTCTTCGCCATGGTCGATGCTGACTACAAGTTCATGTACATCGATGCTTCAGGCAACGGGTCATCTTCAGATGCCCAGGTATACAATGCAAGTGACCTCAAGGAGGGGCTGGAATGCAACCTCATCATGGGCTTCCCAGATCCAGACCCCCTGCCCAACGACATGCAAGATGTGCTCTACTTCATCTTGGGGGATGACGCCTTCTCCCTCAGAACCTACCCCATGAAACCCTACACTTCAAGACACCTCACCCATGAAGAGAGGATCTTCAACTACAGGCTGTCCAGGGCAAGGCGGGTGGTGGAGAATGCCTTTGGCATCCTGGCCAACAGGTTCCAGGTACTTCTCACCACCATGCAGCATCGCCTACAGACCGTGAGGAGAATTGTGGAAGCTTGGTGCATCCTGCACAATCTCATGCGCACCCACTACCCAGTCTTGAAGAACAGGCTCGTGGACCTCCAACAAGGCAATAGGGACATGGAGCCTGGTGAATGGAGGCAAGGGCAAAACCTGATAGACACTGAGGATGTGCAAGGCCCCAACAGAGCCTCACGTGAAGGGAAGAAGCAGTGCAACCTCCTGAAACACTGGTGGAACTCCCCAGCTGGAGCAGTGGAGTGGCAAGACAGGATGGTAGATGATTAATGGATGCTTCCTTCAGCCTGTCTCATCACACGAATGAGATTGGGCCATGTATGTTGGGTGGGCCTACAATGAACAGGACATTTAATAAAGAGTTGTGTTTATGTTGACATGTGTGGATCAATGATTACATTAGTATTGATAATAAAGGGCCATAGGTGTGGCACCTGGGAGGGTGGACCACACAGTCCCACGATGCTTGCACTGGAGGTTTATCTATCCCATAGCTATAACCCATCCCAAAGTATCCCTGCCCATCACACAGGTATCCCTGCCGATCCCACTGGTATCCCTGCCTATTCCACAGATATTACCCATCCCAAAGTTATTCCTGCCCATCCCACAGGTATCCCTGCCCATCCCAAAGGTATCCCTGCCCATCCCACAGGTATCCCTGCCCATTCCACAGATATTACCCATCCCAAAGGTGTCCCTGCCCATCCCACTGCTATCCTTACCCATCCCAAAGGTACCCCTGCCCATCCCACTGTTATTGTCAGGCGGAGCTCGATTCAAAATCCAGGAAAGAAATACTTAGACTCTTTAGTTTAGAGAAAAGATATCTTTTACTGTGACCCCGGGGGGGGGGGTCCTTCTTCAGATCTTTCCAACCAACTCCCACCGACCATCTAGGCTTCACAGCTGGATCCTCTTCCAGACTGAGCTCTGCTAGCGATTGGGCTTCCTGCACCAGCAAAGTTTCTTGGCCTCCAATGGCTCCCAGATCCTCCTGGTCACTATTTGAAGATGACATGATGTCCAGGCCCCCTCAGAAGAAAATTGGGTATTCTCTCCAGGTGGGCAGGTGGGGGAGATTCAGAATAATGTCAGGCGGAGCTCCATTCAAAATCCAGGAAAGAAATACTTAGACTCTTTAGTTTAGAGAAAAGATATCTTTTACTGAAAGTGAAGTGGTAGCAACCAAAGAATTCTGAATCTGAGAATTTAGGCGCGCAATTCACATATAGAAAGTGATGGAAATGTTCCCACCCCCAATAGTTCAAATGACACTTCCAATTAGAAGTTGTGGATATGATCATGTGGGCATCTTCAGGTGATGATGAGGCCTCTGTCCTTTGACCTTGGCATAGTTTGATAATGGGTTGCAGTTGCGCAGAGAGAAGAAAGCTAAGCGAGAAATAGGAACCTAACTCTATTTTATGCTCCCCCCTTCCATTTATACATCAGACGAATGTAACACCTCCAGCTCACTTCCCCAACTATTCCTACCTCCCTTTTCCACCTCCCGTTACTTATGGCAGTCGAAAAGATGCAAAGCAATAGCAGAAGATCTTGAAGACTGACATTCGGCCCTCCTAGAAAAAGGATCATCATTCCTAGAATCATCAGTCCTAGAAGTCCTAGAAGAGAGAGAGGAGAAAATATAAAGACAATTATTAATCATTAAACAATTTCAAAACAATACACTCCTAAGGCTTATCAGGATACTTGGAACGAAATGCTTTGATCAACTTAGGGGCTTTAACATCGGTTTCATTAACCCATTCGGCTTGTGAAGAAGGGAAATGTTTCCAGGCTACAAGATACTGGAGTCAACCCCTCCATTTGCGAGAATCCAGAATTTCTTTAACTTCAAAATGTTGTTCACCTTCAATCAATATTGGTATGGGAGAGTCAGTCTGGATGGGCCTTAGGTCAGAAGTACGCTCAGGTTTTAGCAAACTAACATGGAAAACCGGATGAATTCGTCTAAGACTTTTGGGTAAGTTCAGCTGGACCGTTACAGGATTTATAATCCGTTCAATTGTGAATGGACCAACATATTTAGGACCAAGCTTCTTTGACTTTTGAGTGGTCTGCAGGTATCTGGTGGACAGGAAAACCTTGTCGCCCACTTTATATTCTTTCTGTAGGGATCTTTTCTTGTCTGCAAATTTCTTATGAGCTTGATGGGCCTCATCTAATGCTTTGCGTGTTACTGGCCAGTTAATTTGGAGTTGAGTTATCCATTCATCCAATGAATGGATGTTGGGCTTTTCACGAGGAAGTTCAGGTATGGGAACGAAATCTTGTCCCGAAGCCACTTTAAATGGAGTAAATCCAGTACTGCTGTGTACGGAGTTGTTGTATGCCACTTCGGCAAATGGTAGTAATTCGGACCAGTTATCTTGTTGATAATTTATGTAACATCTGAGATATTGTTCTAACACTGCGTTAGTCCTCTCACAGGCCCCATTGGTTTGGGGTGGGTGGGCGGAGCTTAGCCCCTGGGAGGAGCCTATTAACTTCAGGAACTCTTTCCAAAAATTTGAGGTCAGAGATTATGCGTTCCGGTACGCCATGTAACCTATAGATATGTGATATAAATAGTTTAGCCAGTGTCTTAGCAGAGGGAATCTTGGAACAAGGTATGCAATGTACTTGTTTGGAAAACAAATCAGTCACTACCCAGATTACCATGTTTCCACCACTTTTGGGTAATTCTACTATAAAGTCCATAGAGATTTCCTTCCAAGGAGTTGTTGGTCTAGCTACATTTTGTAACAATCCTACTGGCTTACCAGGAGGTCTCTTTGCCGAAGCACAAATCGGACAGCTAGCTACATAAGCTTCAATGTCCTTCTTTAAAGTAGGCCACCAGAATTGCCGCTTAACCAGATGTAAGGTCTTCACAAATCCGAAATGGCCAGCTGCTTTAGAATCATGAGCCTGTTGTAGTATTTGGCTCCTCAGTACCTGTGGCACATACAACTTGGCCCCCACCCAAGCCAAACCATCTCTAATTGTATAGTCACTTGAATGAGCCAGGAACCATTTGTCCAGTTTTAAAACTTCTTTTAATTGTTCGGTAAGGTCATTCGATAAAACCACTTCTTGGTTCTTCTTTTGGGCTCTGGTGACCACTGGGGCAGCTAGGTGTTTGGCTGAGACAATTGGGCTTATGACCTCCTGACGCATACTATTATTTTGAGGTAGTCTAGAGAGAGCATCCGCCATGAAGTTCTTCCCGCCCCGAATGTACTTCAATGAGAAATTGAATCGCTTGAAGTACTGGGCCCAGCGAACTTGTTTAGGAGACAGTTTCCGGGGTGTTTTTAAGGCTTCCAGATTCTTATGATCAGTCCATACCTCAAATGGGTGTTTTGCTCCTTCCAGGAAATGTCTCCAGGTCAGCAGGGCCCAACGAACTGCAAAAGCTTCTTTCTCCCAGATGGCCCATCTTCTCTCTGTTTCAGACAGTTTACGGGAGGTATACGCACAAGGCTGTAAGGTCCCTTTCTCGTTGATTTGAAGTAATACCGCTCCAATAGCTACATCACTTGCATCAGCTTGAATCACGAAAGGAGTGTCCATATCCGGGTGTTTCAGCACTGGTTCTGCAGCAGTCGTTTTAGCTTTTCAAAAGCGGCTTGGCACTCCATGGACCACTCCAGCGGCTTTCCTGGCCTCGGCTTCACCTCCCCTTTTGTTTTCAAGAGATTTGTGATGGGCATTGCTATCTCAGCAAACGTCGGGATGAATTGCCGATAAAAATTTGCAAATCCCAAAAAGCTTTGAAGTTGTTTTCTGGTGCGTGGTGGAGCCCACTCCAGAACGGCACGTACCTTCTCTGGATCCATCTCTATGCCTTCGGATGAAATGCGATATCCCAAATAGTCAATTTTGTCTTGGTGGAATTCACACTTTGACAATTTAGCATACAACTTAGCGGCACACAGTTTCTGTAAAACCGACCGCACTAACTTCACATGTTCATCCAGGGTCTCTGTGTAGATAAGGATATCATCAAGATAAACCAAACCCCCCCTGTATAAATGTTCATGTAACACTTGATTGATCATTTGCATGAATACAGCTGGGGCCCCTTATAAACCAAAAGGAAGAACGTTGAATTGGAAACATCCCATCGGGCAGTTAAAAGCGGTCTTCCACTCATCCCCTTCCTTAATTCGAATTCGGTAGTATGCTTCTCTCAAATCCAACTTCGTGAAGATCTTTCCCTTCGCAAAATGGGCCAACATGTCCTTCATCAAAGGAAGGGGGTACACATTTTCCACAGAAATAGCGTTCAAATTTCTGTAATCCACCACCAAGCGTTTGGAACCATCTTTCTTTTCACGGAACAACACTTGGGCCGCTACCCGGGGTCTAGCAGGTTGAATGAAACCACGTTCCAAATTTTTATCAATAAACAATCTTAGCTCTTCCAATTCCCGTGGGGTCATTGAGTACAACTTTGGTTTCGGGAGCTTCACCCCAGGCAAAATCTCAATAGCACAGTCTGTTGGTCAGTGAGGCGGAAGCTCATCCGAGGCCTTCTCACTGAACACTTCTTTTAAATCCCAATACTCTTCAGGAATTTTCTCCTCATCTTTTACAGGCTCAGTACCTGTGGAAGCTATTTCAATTAGGCCCCCAGGCTTCGGCTGAGATCTGGCCCCTCCTCCTAGTCGCTGCTTTGTACGTATGCGCAACAACCCCTTTCTCCAGTTAACCTGGGGGTTCCATTTCCATAGCCAGGGCAATCCCAGTATTAATGGTTGCTCCATCCCAGGGACCACAATAAAACACAGGGTTTCATCATGCTCTCCCATGACCATTTCTATAGGTTCCGTGACAAAACGTCCAGCCACTGATCCATCTAGTTGGCAAAAGGAAATGGGCATCTTCAAAGGTTTTAACTTTAGGCCCATTTTCTTCACTACTTCCGTGTTTATTATACACCTGGTGCACCCAGAATCTAACAGGGCTAGCATTTCCCCTTCGACCCCTGAATTGGGTACCCTCAACTTCACCGGAATGGTCATAGGCCCACGCTTGGATTTACCAGGAAGTCATCTTCCAAGTCAGAATCCTCCTCCTCAGGGGTCACTGGGGCTTCTGAGTCCTCTCCTGCGGGACGGGCGACCTCTGTTGTCTCTTTCGACTTTAGTGCTGTTTCGCGAGGCTTCGCTGGGGACTTTTCAGGTTTCTTTCCTTCCTTTGGCGCCCCCTTTGGCTCCAACTTGACTCTGCAGTTCACAGCCCAGTGACCTTCTTTCCCACATCGAAAGCAGGCAGAGGGGTTGGGTCTTGCCGCCACTCCTCCCTTCTGAGGTTTAGGAGCCTCTTGAGAGCGCGAGGGGGAAAACTTGCTCCACCCATAACCTCCCCGCCGTTTACTTTGGATTAAATCAATTTCCACTTCTTCTGCCAACAGATACCACATCTGCAAGTCTTTGGGGTCTCTTCTAGCAGTGCATCTCTGGTACACATCTCCATTTAAACCATCTTTAAACACTTCTATCAGGGCTTCTTGGGGCCAGCCTTGGAAATGGCCTGCTAACTGCCTAAATTCTTGAGTGTAATCAGCCACAGACCTCCGCCCCTGTTTTATGGTTTTCATCCTAATTCGGGCCTTGCGCTCCGCCAGTGAGTCCTCAAACCTAGCCCGCAGTGCAGCCATAAATAGGTTATAATTCAGCAACTGAGGAGCATTATCATTATGCAAAGTCACCATCCACTCTGCTGCTATTCCCTCCAGAGCCCTGGTAACACACCTCACTCTGGCTGCTTCTGAGGGAAAATCCTCCCCATACTCCTCCATATGGCTCCATACTTGAGCTAAGAAAAATCCCAAGGCTTTGGGATCCCCTCCGTATTTTACTTCTAACGGAGGCAGCCTAGGAGCTCTACGCCTTCTAGGAATCACACCTCCCGCCGAAGGCCCCGGGGCTGCTGCTGGATCGGGTTGATTTATGGGAGAGGGAGCTGCTCTGCTTCTTCTGGCTGGGGCTACTTCCCCTCCCCCTTCATACCTTTGTGGAACTTGAGGTTGTTCAAAGGCTTCATTCAGGAGTTTCCTGGCTTGATCCAGCAAGAGTTCCCTCTTTTCCTTCTCTTGCCAAGCCTCCTCTTTTCCACGCCGGCGGGTAGTTGTGACCCCAGGGGGGGGGGGTCCTTCTCCGGATCTTTCCAACCAACTCCCACCGACCATCTAGGCTTCACAGCTGGATCCTCTTCCAGACTGAACTCTGCTAGCGATTGGGCTTCCTGCACCAGCAAAGAATCTTGGCCTCCAATGGCTCCCAGATCCTCCTGGTCACTATTTGAAGATGACATGATGTCCAGTCCCCCTCAGAAGAAAATTGGGTATTCTCTCCAGGTGGGCAGGTGGTGGAGATTCAGAATAATGTCAGGCGGAGCTCCATTCAAAATCCAGGAAAGAAATACTTAGACTCTTTAGTTTAGAGAAAAGATATCTTTTTCCTGAAAGTGAAGAGGTAGCAACCAAAGAATTCTGAATCTGAGAATTTAGGCGCACAATTCACATATAGAAAGTGATGGAAATGTTCCCACCCCCAATAGTTCAAATGACACTTCCAATTAGAAGTTGTGGATATGATCATGTGGGCATCTTCAGGTGATGATGAAGCCTCTGTCCGTTGACCTTGGCATAGTTTGATAACGGGTTGCAGTTGCGCAGAGAGAAGAAAGCTAAGCGAGAAATAGGAACCTAACTCTATTTTATGCTCCCCCCTTCCATTTATACATCAGATGAATGTAACACCTCCAGCTCACTTCCCCAACTATTCCTACCTCCCTTTTCCACCCCCCGTTACTTATGGCAGTCGAAAAGATGCAAAGCAATAGCAGAAGATCTTGAAGACTGACAGTTATCCTTACCCATCCCACAAGCATGCAAAGGTTTAAACCATTTCTAAAAGTTTCCACCAAGACTTTATTAAAAAAAATAAATGAAGCAAGTGTGTGAATCAAAGATAAACTTTATTGAACAACAAGCCGTAAAAGAAAAATGACCCAAGTCAAGTGTCCAAATAAAGTCCACAGGTAGCCAGCCAGCCAGCTTGGCACTCTTCTTGGTCACTCGGAGGTGTGCCCAGTCTCAGGGGTGAAGGGTCCAGGTGCTGTGGTGGTGGGTGGTGCTGGAGTGCCTGGCCTCGAGAGGACAACAGGGGACAGTGTGGTGAGAAAGCTCTCGGACAGCTGGCTCAGTCCCGTGATGCTGAGAGGTCCTTCCTCCATGCCATGGGGTGTCAGCCCTAGTACTGATGACAGATGTACTGAGGCCAGGCTTGGCTGTGGGGTGGAGGAAGAAGCAGTGTAGTGGGGCTGTCTAGTCTGCAGCTGGGTGGAGGACTGGCGTGGGTGGCATCAGTGTCGTGGGTGGCATCGATGGCATCAGTGGAACCAGTGGCAAAGGTGTCGTCCGATGACTCTGTGCCTGGACTGGGAAGCGCTGCTGCCTGTGCTGCTGGACCTCCTGGTAGCCGTAGCCCTGGTAGGTGAGGGCCTGTGGAAAGCCTTGGAATGGGAGGGACATCACCTGAGGTGGAGGAGCAGACCTGGACTGGGTGGGAGCAGGTTCCTCTGGGTCTGGAGGGTTGTGAAGCAGCTCGGTGTTCCGGTCCTTCACCACCTGGTACTGGGGTTCCGCCATGTCCGTGGGGGTCTGGTTCACATAGGTGAGGAAGGGCTTGTGGTTGGAGGATGAGGAGTTGGTGTGGACCAGCTGAGAGAGGAGATCTATGCTGCTCCGGATGGTGTCCCTGATCTCCAGCAGGACTGTGTGGCTCTGCCCCTCCTGTCTGGCTCTCTGCCTTTCTGTGAAGGTGGAGCTGGGGGTGGATGCAGGTAGGGCTGTGGTGCAAGTGCCGTCTCCTTTCTCCCACTGCACCAGGGAGTCCTCCACGCACTCCACCACAGTTAAAACAACTGTCCGCGGGTTCTCCACTGTGGCACACTCCACAGAAACCTGCCTGGAGACAGGAGCTGACTCTCGGCCAGAAGAGGACTGGCTCTCAGCAGGCTGCCAGAGAGAGAGGGTCGTGAGAGGGGCTGCTGCTGCTCCTCGGTGGCAGATCTCACCCTCCAGGAAGCTGCACCTGGCCATGACATAGGTCTCTCTGTCCGTCAGCTTAACCATGGCCTGGCCTGATTTCTTGAGATGCAGCTTCCCGTACCAGGTGTCCATGTGCTTTCACCAGCCAAGGAGCACATCTGATGTGTAGCCCAGGCTCTCCGCCTTCTCTCCAAGCAGCCTGCTTCTTTTTGGTGTCCCTGTAGAGCCGGTGTCCCTTCCGCCACAGATAGTCATTCTCTCTCAGCCACTCCAGCACCTCATCCTCGTGTTCCTCCTCAATAGAGTATTGCCTCCTCTCCCTATCATGTGTCTGCCTCTTCCTCCCTCTGGCAGGTCCATATGGGCCCTCATCAGAGGGGCTTCGAGGTTGTAGGGGCTGCTCCTCCACAACAGCAGCAGCAGCAGCAACAGCAGGATCATCATCATCATCATCAGCAGCAGCAGCAGCAGCAGCATCACCAGCAGGATCATAATCATCATCATCAGCAGCAGCAGCAGCAGCAGTACCAGTAGGATCATCATCATCATCATCATCATCAGCAGCAGCAGCAGACCAGCAGGACTAGGATCAACAGCAGCAGAGTAAGCACCAGGAGCCCCAGCAGGACCAGGAGCACGAACAGGACCAGGAGCATGAGCAGGACGAGCAGGACGAGCAGGATGAGCAAGACCAGGAGCACAAGCAGTGCAAGTAGGACGAGCAAGTCCAGGAGCACGAGTAGGACGAGCAGGACCAGCAGTACGAGGAGCAGCTTCAGCAGAGTAAGCACCAGCAGAAGCACCACCGCCAGGAGCAGCATCAGCAGAGTAAGCACCAGCAGAAACACCACCGCCAGAAGCAGCATCAGCAGAGTAAGCACGAGCAGAAGCACCACCACCATAAGCAGCAGCATCAGATCCCCCAGAAGCAGAAGTCCCAGCTGCAGAAGAGTGAGCCCGTGCTGCAGAAGCCCCAGCAGAAGCAGAGTGAGGGCCAGGGGGCGGGAGGATGGCCCTTTCCCTCTTGCCAGGGCTGGCAGCAGATGGCTGAGGCTTTCTCCTCTTCCCCATGGTTGTGGGGTTGCTGGCTGGTAGGGAGGCTGGCAGGGAGGCTTGCAGGCAGGCAGGCACCAAGGCTGGCAGGCAGACTGGCAAGAAGGCTGGCAGGAAGGCTGGCAGGAAGGCTGGCAGGCAGGCAGGCACCAAGGCTGGCAGGAAGGCAGGCACCAAGGCTGGCAGACAGCAAGGCTGGCAGGGAGGCTGGCAGGCAGGCAGACAGCAAGGCTGGCAGCAAGGCAGGCAGGCAGGCATGCAGGCATGCAGGCAGGGCAGGCTGGCAAGGCACTCGATGTGTCTGGATGCAGATCTTTCCTCTGAATGGTGACCTGCTTCCAAGCTGCTTCCCTTTATATCCGCAGGGCTGATGCAATAAATCCCCCCCGCATTCGCAGTGAACGCTCTGCATCCGCTAAGCTTCCGCTGTGCATCCGCTAGGCTTCCGCTCTGCATCCACTTCATCTGCTGTGCATCCGCTGTGCATCCGCTTCATCTGCTCGGCATCCGGTCTGCATCCGCTGTATCCGTTCCGCGTCCGCTTTGCTGAGGTCCCCCGGAAGCCTAGCAGATGAGCCATCCGCTTCCATCTGCTTCCATCCACTAGGCTTCCACTCTGCATCCATTTTCCATCCGCTCTGCATCCTCCCCCCATCCGTTCCTTTCCATGTTATCCTCTCTGGTTATGCATATTTTTGCCCTTTTTGAGAGCGGATAACAACGGATGGAACATTTTTCTCATCTGCTGTGTCCTTTTTACAAACGTTTTTCATCCATTGGGCAGTGTGACAGGGCCTTAAGATAGTAATGCAAGTTGGAGAGAGCTCTACAGTACAAACTCTCCTTTGCTAAGATTAAATTATCTCTCCATAAATTAATGTCTTAAGTTATTTTCTGATATATATTTTTTTTGCAAACAATCTGAATCATGAAAAGGCCATATGATATAGTTGTGAAGCAGAGGGGAAGTTTGTCTATTGTGTGGGAAGGTGTGATTGCATGCATCTAAAAGAAGAGGACTAGGTATTATTTAACTTAATTATAGTCTCATCTGAAAAGGCTCCTCACCTGAAAAAGATGATGAAAGTGTTCTTGCTTTCTTGGTGCCTTCTGCATCAGATGAACCAATCCATAGGAGAGGTTCTAGACCAGAGACATCATCATTAACCCACATTCTTCTGTCCAATACTTTGATCCAGTTGCCAGTTGGTTACATCCACTCATTTCCTTGTCCTCATGAGTAGGCTGCTTAATGCACCCCAGATGGGCCTTAAAGACCATGAATAAAGACTAACCAGAAAAGCAATTAACACATGATGTAGCACCCTTCATATTAGCCAGAATAATTCAGTATTGCTTGGTGTCACCATTTTTTCAAGAGCTGAATGGTTATCAGTTTGCCTCTGTACAGTTCAAAGTGTCAGGGACTATCTTTGAGGTCCCACATGGCTAAGGGATTGGTTGTCTTTGAGACTACCTTTTCCAAATGGAATCTGTCCACTCAAGGCATACCTGTTCAGAGTCCATACTCCATGTGTGGTACAAGAGGAGACTTGGAGGAAAGCACATTCCACACTATTTACTCTACTGTGGTAAGTCTTCATCCTGTGCAAAATAATAACCCCCTTACTCCTACTATTCAGGAAACTTTTAGAAACACACCTTTTCCAAATGGATTTGGGGAAAAGATGCAAGGTTGGGGAAAATACATAAGTGATTAATCTTACTCATTAGTACTATAAGATGGTATGATTTTTAATACAAGGTTACTTTGAAGGGATGTTGATAGTATTATGTGTGGGTAATCTACAGTTAGATTCACAGGGTAGGACTGGTGAAACCTTAGTAAAATTCTAACCAAGAATCTAAAATATATTAAGGTAGCATCTAAAAATATAGGCAGTTCCAAGCAAAGTGGGGTGAGATCTTGTTTGTAAAATTAGGATGTTCAGATCTGATAAAATCAGTATTTCCAAATATTGAGAAAATACGTTATGTATCACTCCAAGAACTCCAATCACGATTAGTACAATAGATTTTAGTATTCAATTTCAATTTGCTAATTGTAATGTTTTCCTTTTTTTTGTCTGAATTCTAGTGTTACCCAGAGCAACAACATCAATTAATTCAACTTCCTTCATTTCAATAATCATTACATCAAACATGTTATAAACAAGACACCTGTCTGTTTGGATCTTAATAGCAATAGAAATAGCATTTAGATTCACATACTGTTTCACGGTGCTTTTTACAACACTGTCTAAGCAGTTTACAGAGTCAGCATATTGCCCCCACAATCTGCGTCCTCATTTTACCCACCTCAGAAGGATGGAAGGCTGAATCAACCTTGAGCCTAATGAGATTCGATCTGCTAAATTGCAGGCAGCCAGCTGTCAGCAGAAGTAGCCTGCAGTACCACACTCTAACCACTGCACCACCAAGATTCTGCAAGATTTTAATTTGCTCATTTTCCAGAACCTTTTCAACTTGATGGTTCCAATAGTTTTTATTTATATTCAAATCCAAACCTCTGGCAAAGTTGCCAATGGATAATTCTGGCAGCTTGGGCATGATGTTGCTTGTCATTTTGAGAAATTGTGCTGCAGCTACTAATTAAATGATCCATGGTTTCATCATTGTTAGTATAATAGTATTATCTATCTGGTCAGTCATAACTGCCAATTCTTCAGCTAGTGTTGGTCTTTATACAAATCAAGTGTATACAGAACCTAGAACCTAGGATGTCATAATGTATCTGCATAGTATATATCTAGATCCAAGCAGTGAGGCCTTTTGTAATTGACAGATGGAAATTTAGGCAATGTGTAGATTTTCTAAGTGCCATGCCAGATTTTTTTTTGTTATGGCAACTATGCTGATAACTGCCGGAACTATCATTTTATGTTGTAATCTTTCAACTTTGATTTTCAGATTTTGATCGTTGTGGCCTTCTCCAATTCTTTGTCTTCTATACTACTATTGTCTAGTACTGTCACATCAATTATTTACTTTTTCTTCTTCTCAGCCACATTTACATCTGGTGTGTTATGACCCAATACTTTATCAGACTGTGCTCAGAAATCCCACAATATTTTAATTTGCTCATTTCAACTATTTTTGAACAATTTTTTTTTTATTACTGACACAAATATATTTATCCAGATATTGTAGTGGATCATTTTGGAAACAGTTTTATTTTTTATAATCAATTTGTACAATTCTATGCCTCTTTGCACAATCAGCAGTTTGAATCATTTGATATAGTGTTTTTTTTTTTCCAGTTCTGGCCTTAATTGCATTACTTCAAATAGTTTGGTCTTAAGAAGCCAAAATCAAGCCATTATTTTCTTTTTTTCAGTGTTCCAGTTGTGAGCCATTGCCTGGTTTTATCTTTATCCACTTTCCCCTTGATCTTTTGTAGGAATTGACCATATAATGCTTTTCTTTACCAGCATTCTACATTTGATTCATCACTGTCATTATTTCATGATAATAATCAGCTAGATGTTCATACTGGATTTGGCATTTTTATCTACCTATAAAGTCCTTCCCAAGAACCTGGGATAGGAAGATGTTGAAGTTTGATAATGTTAAAGATATCATCATAGGATGCAAGCTGTTTAAGTAAAGCCGCCTTTTGTAATTGATTGATGGTAAATTTGTCAATGGTTTTTAAATGGTGCTCCAGTTGTTTTATGATTGTACCCAATGGACCTATTTCTACTACCTTTGCTTTCTTTTGTCACAGTCATTTTATTTCTATTTGCATGATTTTGTATTTTGTTATCTTCTCCAGGTATCTCTCTTCTATTCTGCTGTTGCAAGGTACTGTCATGTCCACTATCCAATCATTTTTGTCTTTCCTATCAACAATTGTTCACTCTGGCTCTGGGGTGTTATGTAGCAAGTGCCAGGTCTGTGTGAATTTTGAAGTCCAAGAGCATTTTAACTTCTTCACTGTCTATGACTTTCCCCATTTTATGGTCTAACTCGTTCTTGCTTACAAACAAATGGTATTTCTTGCAGATCGTCTGATGCACCATTGCTGCTCTTTTGTCATGCAATTGTTTGTAGTCAATCTGTATGGTCTTCTTGCAGCAGGTAACCAGGTGGTCCATTGTTTCTTCAGCTTATTATAATTATTATTACTTTATAACTTTGAATTATTGCAATGTGGTGCCTTATAGTCCTGAAGTCAAAATTGTAATAAATTCTAACTGGAGCCTCCCAAAACAATGCTCTATGCCCCATTATGATTAGAAAAGATATGAATTTAATTATGGCACAAATACGAATCAGGACAGCATCATTTTAGCATGTATATATTTATTTATTTCTGGTTACCTTTCTCTTCCTATTTATTTATAAAAGTTATTTATTTATAAGATTTATTTATAAAAAAGTAAATAGGAAGTGTGGGGGAGGCAGAAAGAAATCAAGTCTGAACATGCTTCCATTTTACATAGAGTTTCAAACATTTCCCTCAGCAAACGAATCTCAAACAACTCATCAAGTTGTGCTAAAATAGACACACACTAATATTTCTTTGTTCTACGAAATAGGCTTTAATGTGAACATCAGAGACAGGAGACAGCTTGATAAAATATCTAGCCTGCATAATGCTATTAAAATTGCTATGATGGAGCAAAACAGGATTTCATGTCAAGCCAAATTGTCCTGAAATGCAAAAATTATTTCATGAATATTATTAGAGAGGAAAATTGTGAGCTTTCAAAAACATATGCCACATCAGCACTCTTATTCTTCCCTATTTAAAAACAACAAATATAATTTTGCAGCTAAGAAACTAAGGGCTTCCTAGTCCAAAGTACCCAGGAATACAGTCTAGATCTATTATAGGAGTTAGGGAACTATTAGATAACAAACTAAGAAATATGGGATCAGAGTCGTACCCTGTCATTTTTCATCACCATGTGGAGATACTGGCCAGTGTATTTCTTTAGTTTGATGGCCCAGAGCAAAAAGACTGGAAGATCATGTATTTTTCTTGAATGATGTCCTTTTCACTATCATGTTCAGGTCTTGTAGAGGAGAATGGGAGCAAGGGATTAGAATACAGAATGAAATAATAATTAAGTGAACATGTAGTTGATGATCCAAGCTCTGTAAAGGACCTTGGAATACTCATCTCTAATAATCTAAATGCTTCTTCTTCATACTCTACATAAATGACCTCTGTGATCATATTAAGAGCAACTGCATTCTCTTCGATGATGATGTAAAGCTGTTCAATACCACAGACAATACTGCTGCCCTTCAAAAAGATCTTGACTATGTATCAGAATGGTCAAACAAATGGCAACTTCAAATCTCAACAAATAAATGCTCTGTCTTAAGCCCATGTCACACTGCCCAACGGATGCAAAAAGGACACAGCGGACGAGCAAAATGTTCCATCCGTTGTTATCCGCACTCAAAAGGGGCAAAAATTTGCATAACCGGAGCGGATAACATGGATGCAGGGAGGATGCAGGGCAGATGCAAAGCGGATGCGGAATTGAAGCCCAGCGAATGAAAGCGGATGGGAGCGGATGGCGCAACAGCTAGTCTTCCAGGGGGCCACAGCAAAGCGGACGCGGAACGGATTTTCTCTGATAATATCACACTACTAACTAGAGCATACAAAATATTTGCTAGACCAATCCTCGAATACAGCTCATCAGTCTGGAACCCACATTACATATCCGATATTAGCACAGTTGAGAAAGTCCAGAAATATTTTACAAGAAGAATTCTCCACTCCTCTACTCATTGTAGAATACCTTATGCCACCAGACTTGAAATTCTAGACCTAGAAAACCTTGAATTACACCGTTTTCGGTCTGATCTAAGTATAGTATCTAAAATCATACACTGAAATGACTTACCTGTCAAAGAATACTTCAGCTTCAACTATAACAACACAAAAGCCATACAATAGATACAAACTCAAGGTTAACCGCACCAACTTGATTGCAGGAAATATGACTTTAAGGGCCTGTCACATAGGCTGACGGATGCAAAATGTATGTAAAAAGGACACAGTGGACAAGGAAATTTTCCATCCCTTCTTATCCGCTCTCAAAAGTGCCCTGAATTTGCAGAAGCAGAGCGGACAACAATGGAAAGGAATGGACAGGGGGAGGATATAGCCAGGATGTTAAGCGGATGCTCCACAGAAGCCTAGAGGATGGAAGCGGATGTCACATCGGCAGGGCTTCCGGTGGAGCACAGTGAAGCAGACGCGTAATGGAAGGAACGGATGCAGAGCGGATGACGAGCGGATGAAGCGGATGCAGAGCGGAAGCCTAGCAGATGCCTAGAGGATGCCTAGCAGATGCAAAGCGTTCACTACGCATGCGGGGAGGATGCATTGTATCAGCCCCGCAGATATAAAGGGAAGCAGCTCGCAAGCAGGTCACCATTCAGAGGAAAGACGTTCTGCCAGACACAGCTCCAGCCAGCCAGCCAGCTAGCCAGCCAACAACCATAGGGAAGAAGAGAAAGCCTCTGCCATCTGCTGCCACCCCTGGCCCTGACTCTGCTTCTGCTGGAGCTTCTGCTGCTCCGGCTCACTCTTCTGGTGCTGGAGCTTCTGCTGGCGCTGCTTCTGGTGCTGGGGCTTCTGCTGGTGCTTACTCTGCTGGCGCTGCTCCTGGTGCTGGGGCTTCTGCTGTTGCTTACTCTGCTGGCGCTGCTCCTGGTCCTGGTAGTTCTGCTGGTGCTTACTCTGCTGGTGCTGCTCCTGGTGCTGGAGCTTCTGCTGGGGCTTAATCTGCTGGCAGTGCTCCTGGTCCTGGTGCTTCTGTGGTGCTTACTCTGCTGGCGCTGCTCCTGGTGCTGGTGCTTCTGCTGGTGCTTACTCTGCTGATGCTTCTCCCGGTCCTGCTGGTGCTGCTGGTGCTCCTAGTGCTCCTGGTCCTGCTGGTGCTGCTGGTGCTCCTGGTGCTGCTGGTGCTCCTGGTCTTGCTGGTGCTCCTGGTCCTGCTGTTCCTGCTGTTCCTGCTGGTGCTGCTGGTGCTTACACTGCTGCTGGTGCTCCTGGTCCTGCTGGTGCTGCTGGTGCTGCTGGTGCTGCTGGTGCTCCTGGTCCTGCTGGTCCTGCTGGTCCTGCTGGTCCTGCTGGTCCTGCTGGTCCTGCTTTTGCTGCTACTGTTGTTGCTGCTGCTGGTGGTGGTGGTGTAGTGGAGCAGCCCCTACAACCTTGAAGCCCCTCTGATGAGGGCCCAGATTGCCCTGCCAGAGGGAGGAAGAGGCATATGGGTGAACGAGAATGGGAGAGGAGGCAATACTCCATCGAAGAGAAACATGAGGATGAGGTGCTGGAATGGCTGAGAGAGAATGAATTTCTATGGCGGAAGGGACACAGGCTCTATCGAGACACCAAAAGGAAGCAGGCTGCTTGAAGAGAGAAGGTGGAGAGTATGGGCTACATTTCGGAGGTGCTCCTCGGCTGGTGGAAGCACATGCACACCTGGTACGGGAAGCTGCACCTCAAGAAATCTGGCCAGGCCACAGTCAAGCTGACGGACCGAGAGACCTACATGATGGCCAAGTGCAGCTTCTTGGAGGGTGAGATCCGCCACCGAGGAGCAACCCCTCTGACAACCCTCTCTCTCAGGCAGCCCACAGAGAGCCAGTCCTCTTCTGGCCAAGAGTCAGCTCCTGTGTCCAGGCAGGTATCTGTGGAGTGTGCCAGGAGGGAGACCCCCCCGACAGCTGCACTCCCCGTGGCAGAGCACGTGGAGGACCCCCTGACGCAGTGGAAGCAAGGAGAGGGCACTTCCATCAGAGACCAACCCGAATCCACCCCCAGGTCCACCTCCACAGAAAGCAGGCAGAGTGGCAGACTGGAGGGGCAGAGCCATACTGTCCTGCTGGAGATCAGGGACACCATCAGAAGCAGCGTAAATCTCCTCTCTCAGCTGGTACACAACGACATCCCATCCTCCAACTGCAAGCCCTTCCTCATCTACGTCAACCAGACGCTCCTGGACATGTCCAAATCACAGTACCAGGTGATAAAGGACAGGATCACAGGTCTTCTTCACAACCCTCCAGACCCAGATGAACCTCCTTCCACCCAGTCCAGGTCTGCTCCTCCACCCTAGGTGATGTCACTGCCATTCCAAGGCTTTCCACAGGCCCTCACCTACCAAGGCTACAGCTACCAGGAGCTCCAGCAGCACAGGCAGCCCTTCCCAGTCCAGGCAAAGGTACATCATATGCCACCGGTGCCACCGGTGCCACCGGTGCCACCGGTGCCACCGATGCCACTGATGCCACTGATGCCACTGATGCCACCGATGCCACCCACGCCACCGATGCCACCCATGCCGCAGATGCCACCCACACCACAGATGCCACCAAAGCCTCACCTTGGTCAGCTGCAGACCAGACAGCCCCACTACACTCCTCCTTCCTCCACCCCACAGCCAAGCCGAGCCTCAGAACATCTGTCCTCGGTATTGGGGCTGACACCGCATATCCTGGAGGAAGGGGCTCTCAACATCACAGGACTGAGCCAGCTCTCTGAGTCCTTCCTCCACACACCATCCCCTGTTGTCCTCTCAGGGCCAGGCACCACAATGGTGCCTCAGATCAGCACTCCAGCAGCAGTCACCTCCACAGCACCTCGACCCTTCACCCCTGAGACTATGGGCACGCCTCAGAGTGACTGAGAAAAGTACCAGAGACTGGGTGGCTACCTGTTGACTTTATCTTTGCTTTTACAGCTTTTTATTAATAAAGTATATCTTTGCTTCACACACTTGCTTCATTTATTTTTGTAAATAAAGTCTTGGTGGAAACTTTTAGAAATGGTTTAAGCCTTTGCATACTTGTGGGATGGGTTAAGATAGCTGTGGGATGGGTTAAGATAGCTGTGGGATGGGCAGTGATACCTTTGGGATAGGTAAATAGCTGTGGGATGGGCAGGGATACATTTGAGATGGGTAATAGCTGTGGGATGGGCAGGGATACCTTTGGCATGGTAATAGCCGTGGGATGGGTTAGGATACCTGTGGGATGGGTAATAGCTGTTGGATAGATAAACCTCCAGTGCAAGCATAGTGGGACTGTATGGTCCACCCTCCCAGCTGCCACACCTCTGGCCCTTTATTTTCAATAGCAATTTAATCATTGATCCACACATTTCAACATAAACACAACTCTTTATTAAATGCCCTGTTCATTGTAGGGCCACTCAACATGCATTGCCCAATCTCATCAGTGTGATGAGACAGGTTGAACAAAGGATCCATTAAGCATCTATCATCCTGTCTTGCCACTCCACTGCTCCAGCTGGGGAGTTGCACCAGTGTTTCAGGAGGTTGTGCTGCTTCTTCCCTCCACCTGAAGCTCTGTTGGGGCCTTGCACATCAGTGTCTATCAGGTTTCACCCTTGCCTCCATTGACCAGGCTCCATGTCCCCATTGCCTTGTTGGAGGTCCACGAGCCTGTTCTGCAAGATTGGGTAGCGGGTGCGCATGAGATTGTGCAGGATGCAGCAAGCTTCCACGATCCTCCTCATGGTCTCTGGGCGATTCTGCATGGTGGTGAGAAGTACCTGGAACCTGTTGGCCAGGATGCCAAAGGCGTTCTCCACCACCTGCCTTGCCCTGGACAGCCTGTAGTTGAAGATCCTCTCTTCATGGGTGAGGCATCTGGAAGTGTAGGGCTTCATGAGGTAGGTTCTGAGGGAGAAGGCATCATCCCCCATGATGAAGTAGAGGACATCTTGTGTGTCGTTGGGCAGGGGGTCTGGATCTGGGAAGTCCATGATGATGTTGCATTCCAGCCCCTCCTTGAGGTCACTGGCGTTGTATACCTGGGCATCTGAAGATGACCCATTGCTTGAAGCATCGATGTACATGAACTTGTAGTCAGCATCGACCATGGCGAAGAGGATGATGCTGAAGAAGCCCTTGTATTTGTTATAAGTGGACCCTGAGTTGGCTGGAGCTTTGCAGGCCACGTGCCTGCCATCTATGGCTCCAATGGTGTGGGGGAAGCTCCACTTCTGATACCACTGTTCTGCAACTTTCTTCCAGTCTTCTTTGGTGGAGGGGCATTGGAGGAGCTCCTCCAGGTATTCTTCGATGATGGCCTACACCACTTCACTGACCACAATGGTGATGTGTTGTGTGGCACCCTCCAGCCATACTGCATGCTCCTGTACGTGGTCCCTGAGGCCAGGTGGTGCAGAGTCAGTGCCACCTTGAGCCCAGGGTCTAGGCTGGGCTGGAAGTTGGTGCTCTGCTTGGTCAACCTGGGTCTCAGCCGCTCCACAACTTCATCAAACATGGCTGGCAGCATCCTTATGAAGTTCTGGAATGCGCGAGTGTCTTCGTTCCTCAGCTCCACCATCAGCTTGTTTTGCAGTCCATACTCAGCTCTTCTGGCGATCCATCTTCGGACCCAGACACTTCTTGGCCACCTCCTTTTCTTCGTGTAGAACAGGTGAAAGAGCCTGTAGATGGCTTCACACTGTTGTAGAACGATGGTGGCTACCAAAAGGAGTGTGTGACGATCCATGGTGGAGATGACTGGATGCTGTGGAAGAGCAAGAGCTAGATGAAGGCTGAAGAGGTCTGCACAGCAGGGCTGCTGGACTGAAAGTGAGATTCAGGTGAGTTCCTCCCCCTTTTTATAGGAAATATAGGTTTTCCACTAGGTGTCCTTTTGCATCCTCTAGGCATCCTCTAGACATCCGTAATATCTGAGATAGGTCCCCTCTGCGAACGTTTTTTCCGTTTTAATGCTTTTTATGCGATCTGCATCCGCTTTCATCCTTTCTCCGTCTGTGCTACTAATGCTGCATGTCCATTCCACGTCCGTTTTGCTTCCTCCCTGTGTCCGTTTTCCACTTGAGCGTTTACGAGTTGCGCGGATGCGCAGCGGATGCCTAGCAGATATAGCGGATGCGTAACGTATGATAACGGATGTAGAACGGATGTTCCCTATATGCGTTGCAAATGCACAACGGACACGTTGGATACATTTTCTGCTCAAAAAGTTTTGTGCAGCTCAAAACTTTTTGAGCGGATGAAATGTCAATAGACAGATGCTGGAGGGATAGAGAGGATGAAAACGGACGCAGTGAGTACAGAACGGAAGCATCGCGTTAACGAATGGATGGCAAGTGTTTCTCTCCGTTTTACATCCAATTTCCATCCATTGGTGCTGTGTGACAGGGGGTCTAGCAACAGAGTGGTCAATGTCTGGAATACTCTGTCTGACTCTGTGGTTTCTTCCCCAAACCCTAAAAACTTTAACCTTAGACCGTCTGCTGTTGACCTCACCCCTTTCCTAAGAGGTCTGTAGGGGGCGTGCATAAATGCACCAATATGCCTACCACCCCTGTCCTATTGTTTCTTTCATTTTTCTTATATGTACCCATTTCATGTATTCATAACTATGTATATCCTTATACCTATTATCTTTTAAGCAATTGAAAAATCAAATAAATCAATAAGTAAGTAAACAAATAAATACATAAAGAAACATCACCATAGGCCTGGAAAAGCAGAAGAGGTGAGAAAGAAACTCATGATAACTTTTCCCTAATTCTCCTTGGTATACAAAAACCAGAAGAAACTGTTAGGTTTTCAACAATCTGTTATTATTCCCTACAACGAAGTCCTGATAATTCTGAGTGAATCCATAAAAGCAAAGAGAACCATACTTTAAAAGATAAGCTGTGTCATAAGGTGAGGGTTGCTACATAGAATACCCATTTTCAGACTACCTTGTCTCATATTTCCTGGTAGGCTACAAGACCCTCGAAGAACAAGTGCTTAACCTTCTTCCTTTAACTTTAGCCTTCTTCCCAATAAATCATACTCATTTCAGCTCTGAAAGACTTCCTTGGGATTCACCATTTCCAAACCTGGTTAGTGCAAACAAAATCTGGCAGGGATAGAACAAGAAAGACGCTGTGTTCAAGGGGCCTTGAATTTCATTGTTTAAAGCTTTGAAATTTATCTAAAAAAAGAGAGAGAAACATCCCAGTGTGCCTCTAATTCTTCAGTTACAAAGAAAGTGAGGAAGAAACATAACTTATTCCTTCGTTTCCTCTTCTCTCCCTCCTTCCCCCTATCCTTTTCTAATGGCTTTCCTGGCTTTCATTTTGAAAGAGTAATCTCGCTTTACTTATTTATTTATATTGATTGTGTTTATATGTGACCTTTTGGCAAAGAAGTCACACATATGGGGACTAATATATCTTTCATTCATGATAACAAGCTGTTGAAGTAGGTTGGGTTGAAACAAAATATGACTGGTTCAAAGTGAGCCAATGAGTCTTGTGGTGGATAAAGACTTGACCATTGCTCTTTCATTGAGACTAGAAAATTGAAGAAAATCTGATAGCAGTCTTTAGAATGCCTCAGTGAAGGATGACAAGTTATAGATATAAAAGACGGACAAAAGGGATGTGTAAGCCGGGGCACTGCATACATATAACATTTTTTTTTTTTACATAAGAATCAAAGTAGAACTTTGAAGATGAACTTTGTAGTGTCTGGTTATAACTTGTGATTCTGTTCGTGACTCTTCCATACCACGTGTATCACATACATTGAACATTACATATACTCATGAGCGGATGTGTTCTGACCTAGGCTTCACAAAATCCCAAAGCAGACTCCTCGTCCCAACAAAATCCCTTTTATTTAGGCTAAAGCCCCTGTCACACTGCACCAATGGATGGAAAGAGGATGTAAAACGGAGAAAAACACTTGTCATCCATTGATTAACGCGATACATCCATTCTGTACTCACTGCATCCGTTTTTCATCCTCTCTATCCGTCCAGCATCCATCTATTGACGTTTCATCCGCTCAGAAAGTTTTGAACTGCTCAAAACTTTTGAGCGGAAAATGTATCCAATGCGTCCATTCTGCATCCGCTAGGCATCCGCTAGGCATCTGCTAGGCATCCGTTACGCATCCGCTATATCCGCTAGGCATCCACTGCGCATCCACGCAACTCCATCCGCTCCAGCGGTAAACGGACGCAGGGAGGAAGCGGAACGGACGCGGAACGGAAGCAGAACGGATGCCTAGAGGATGCAGAATGGAAACAAAGCATTTAAAACAGAAAAAACATTCGCAGAGGGGACCTATCTCAGATATTAAGGATGTCTAGAGGATGCCAAGAGGATGCAAAGGGACACCTAGGGGAAAACCTATGCTGCCTATAAAAAGGGGGAGCAACTCACCTGGATCTCACTTTCAGACCAGCAGCCCAGCTGTGCAGACCTCTCCAGCCTTCATCTGACTCTTGCTCTTCCACAGCATCCAGTCATGTCCACCGTGGATCGTAATAAAGTCCTTTTGGCAGCCACCATCCTTCTGCAACAGTGCGAAGCCATCTACAGGCTCTGTGAACTCTACTACAGGAAGAAAAGGAGGTGGCCAAGAAGCATCTGGGTCCGAAGATGGATCGGGAGAAGAGCAGAGTACGGACTGGACAACAAGCTGATGGTGGAGCTCAGGAACAAAGACACTCGTGCATTCCAGAACTTCATGAGGATGCCTCCAGCCATGTTTGATGAAGTTGTGGAGCGGCTGACACCCAGCTTGACCAAGGCAAACACCAACTTCCGGCCCAGCCTGGAACCTGGGCTCAAGGTGGCACTGATTCTACGCCACCTGGCCTCAGGGACCACCTACAGCAGCATGCAGTATGGCTGGAGGGTGCCACACAACACATCAGCATTGTGGTCAGAGAAGTGGTGCAGGCCATAATCGAAGAATACATGGAGGAGTTCCTCCAATGCCCCTCCACTGAAGAAGAATGGAAGAAAGTTGCAGAGCAGTGGTATCAGAGGTGGAACTTCCCACACACCGTTGGAGCCATCAATGGCATGCACGTGTCCTGCAAAGCTCCAGCCAAGTCGGGGTCCACTTATTTCAACTACAAGGGCTTCTTCAGCATCATCCTCTTCACCATGGTCGATGCTGACTACAAGTTCATGTACATCGATGCTTCAGGCAACGGCTCATCTTCAGATGCCCAGGTATACAACCCCAGTCACCTCAAGGAGGGGCTGGAACGCAACCTCATCATGGGCTTCCCAGATCCAGAAGCCCTGCCCAACGACATGCAAGATGTGCCCTACTTCATCGTGGGGGATGATGCCTTCTCCCTCAGAACCTACCTCATGAAGCCCTTCACCTCCAAATGCCTCACCCGTGAAGAGAGGATCTTCAACTACAGGCTGTCCAGGGCAAGGCGGGTGGTGGAGAATGCCTTTGGCATCCTGGTCAACAGATTCCCGGTACTTCTCACCACCATGAAGCATCGCCCAGAGACCGTGAGGAGGAGGATGGAAGCTTGCTGCATCCTGCACAATCTCATGCGCACCCGCTGCCCAGTCTTGCAGAACAGGCTCGTGGACTTCCAACAAGGCAATGGGGAGATGGAGCCTGGTGAATGGAGGCAAGGGTGAAATCTAATAGACACTGAGGATGTGCAAGGCCCCAACAGAGCCTCACATGAAGGGAAGAAGCAGCGCAACCTCCTGAGACACTCGTGCAACTCCCCAGCTGGAGCAGTGGAGTGGCAAGACAGGATGATAGATGACTAATGGACGCTTCTGTTAAGCCTGGGTTCCCCAACCAGGGTGAGGTAGACAAGCTAAACAGAATGTGCAGCGTTAGTCAGATAGGCACACAGATAAATGAGTGAGCTAAGCCTGTATGTTTATTAACATACAGTAAAAATAACAGATACGCTTGTGCTATCAAGAATATATTTTATTCCAGTATAAGTTTATGGCATAGTCAAATAACAGT